>JAJHSJ010000011.1:36530938-36860162 GCA_021015155.1 Magnolia officinalis
TGTGAGGCGATACCCATGTGATTTGGGGCCCACGAGGGGGGTTCGGCCGAGGTCCTAACCTATGAGATGTGGGGCCTAGGCTAATGAGATAAAAGGATTAATTCACCATGCTCTAATAGTTCGAGCTTTTAGAGCAAGTGGTTAATTGTCCTGCATCAAATTTGGGGCGCAAGAACTGTGGGGCCCACCATGATGTATAAATCATATTCATATCCATGCCGTCCATCTGTTCTGCCAGCTCATTTTAGGGCGTGAGCCCAAAAATGAGGCAAATCTGAAGCTCAAGTGAACCACACCACATTAAATCGTGGGAACTGAGCACCTTCCATTGATAATTGCTTTGGGGCCACAGAAATTTTAGATCAAGCTGATTTTTATGTTTTCCCTTTACCCATGTCTGTATGATTTTATCAACGGGTCGGATGACAAATAAACATCAGTGTGGGCTCTAGGAAGATATTAACATTCAACGGTTGAGGTCCGTTATAACTACTGTTTCATGTGGTGTGGTCCATTTGAGTTGTGGATTTGCCTCATTTTTGGACTCATGCCCTAAAATGAGCTTGTGGAATGGATGGACGGCATGGATATAACATATTCATCACAGTGGGCCGCACACTTTTGTGCGTATAGAAATACATGAAATTCAATTAAAATTCTCACAATTTTCAATTTTCTCAAAAAAAAACAAACAATGGTAAAAAGTGGGCATTTACCAGTAATTAAGAAAATTAAGGAGGCACTTAATAAACTTCATTGCTTCTCAGAGAAAAAAGAAAGAAAGAAAGAAAGATAAAAAGAACGATAATGTATGTTATTTTGCGAAAAGTTGTAATAAGTCCACATGCACATCTACATGTGAGCAGTGGCCACGTGTGAAACTGGCACTTGTGTTGAACACCTCATCCACTTTGTTGATGATGTGGCCCAATAATGAAAAATCAGGCTGGTCTGCTCACTAAACAGAGCACGCGTATGTTACTGTACATTGCTTTCATACATGTGTGGCCCTCCTGATGACGTGGTGGCCTGCTTTTCAGCCAGGCCATTTACACAGCGGGGTCCACCTTAGTGGATTGGATTTTCCACATCTGTGAAGTTGGCTCATGCAGCAACTTCTAGAGCTGTGTGTGGAGAGGTGCGTATGGGCTTTTAGCTAAGCTCCTTTCGAAATGGTTTCCCTGCTGTTCTGTTTCTCAGTTTGGCAGTTTTTTTTTTCTTAGTCAGTTTGGCAGTTGCCATCCACATTCAAAGCATTCCATGAGAAGATGGGATTAAGCAGGTGCTCTTATGTATTCGAGTCCTTTGGGTACACGTTCCTTTGCTTAGAAATCTCTTGCACTTTGATGAGTTAAAAAAAATTTCAAGCTAACATGTAGACATTTTCTCTTGAACATCACCATGCAATCCATGAATAGAGAGAGGGCATTGTTCTTTATTCTTCAGGTGAGAGGATTTGCAAACAAGTACTTCCAAAAGCTAGCTGAAACATTTGATAGTGCATACACATATGCGTGCAAATGTTTGCTGCCTAGGTCTCTTGTGGATACGCACAGAACAGTTTTGAACTCAAAATTGAATGGTCGAGCACATGAATGTCATCTATTTTGCTGTGTCTAAGGTAACATATACACACATACATTAGTACATTCATGTGTATGCCTAAAATGCATGTACTATGTTACTTGGTATTCTGGGGGTGGTACACGCACAGAAACCTCCCAGATGGGCATATCCTAAGACAAAGTGGTGACCATGAAATACAGAGAAAAAAGATATAGCAACATTCCATATTCAATGTAGAGAAGGTCAAATATTTGACGGCTAGAATCTTCCAATTTGGGAGATTTTTGGTTTCTGGGCCAATCATACCAACGGTTTGGATCACCTGAACCACAGGACAACACTATTATCTGTCTTCGTTGGTGACAATGTACATATGGGTTTTCGGACTTGGAATCCTTAATTCAATCCTTTTGCTACTCAAATCTATGTAATGATCCATCCCATTTTCTGTTTCAGAGAATTGGCGAGATCAATGCTCATTATCAGGAGAAGCTGACGGGGATTCGAGTGCGTCAAGCTGCCCTCAGAGACGAGTTCCTCCATAGGGAATCACAGGTTCGCCATCATCAGTACCAGCAAGCTGGGTTGAGCCCCTACCAGAATAGCGCTGGCCCGAGTGATGCCCGTGGGTATGGTACTGCTGCTGGTGCTGCCTCCAGTGCAGGCCACCTTGACTCCTACAGGGAGAGGGTGCAGTATCTAGAGGGTGCTCGGAATCACAGCTTTGAGTCGAGGGGTCCTTACCCCGGCGGCCGTTCTTATGATTCTGGCAATCGCTATTACTGAGAATCACATTCGTGCTTTTGTTTCCTGCCGCAGTTTGAGCTTCAGTAAGTAGGGAGTAACGCTAATTCCAGATGCCCTTTCTTCAAACACCAAACGCAAACATGTGACATCGCCAACATCATGTGTTGGATCTGGATTTGATGGGGCGGTGGGGATGGTGCATATGTTCCATACTAAAATCTGGTGGGATGCACGTTCAAAGTGATAAGCACTGGTCACACGTGTTGATTGCCTGATGAATGGGTGGGTCTGTTTTCTAGTATAGGATACATCCACCACTATGCATGTCCCCGGATCCCACATTCGTGTGCCACTGTGGCCAGTGGGTGCATTTTTGTTTGATGATAGAAGACAAGGTTGTCTGATCAAACCAAGATAACTTTTTTCATTTGCTCAAACCCACATATACATATCTTCTGTTGTATGGTTGCCAGAGCAGTTTCTAGTTGATGGGCAATTTTATGCGGGTTTCTGCTGTTATCTTAAATTTAATTTAATTTATTTATTTTTTAATTTTATTTTTTTGAAAAATGAGGTCTTACAACATGACTGTGGACCATGAAGTTATGGTTGGACCAGTGGCCAAGTGTAAAATGTAAAATTGGTCATGTTTGAATATGGCATCCAATATGTGGAAAAGCTTGGGCCTTTGAAAATTCAAAGAAGAAGAAGAAGAAGAAGACACTGCCATGATGATCACCAGTGCAAAAATCATGCCAATCCACTCATGAGGCCCACATGTAATTTTGGTTGTGGATGTTTTACTTTGATGAGTTTACCGGATTGAACATATTGGATGTTGTGCACTTGACACTTGTGCATTGGTTGGATGATAACTGTTAGCGTCCATTCAGCCAATGTGAGACTGAGATGAAGAAATGAGAATCTGCTGCTGCAGGCCCACTCACCAGCGTGCTGATTAGATTTTAATGCAGTGAGCTTCGGAAAGTGTGGTAGAACCTGCTAATGATAAGTGTGGCTTTGCTTTGCTTAGCTTGGCTTTCGAGGTGGATGCTTGTGTGCCCAGTTTAGGTTAACAATTCAGGATGGGAGTTCATATCAAGGATAGTCTTTTCACTTCTTCATTAGCTGTCATTGTTTTGTTAAACACTATTCCCGTCGAAAGCACAGTAAAGAAGATTGAAAAACAGGAAAATCGTAAACAAGCTAAGCAACTATTGTAACAATCCTTTTTTTTTTTTGGAACTGACCCTACCGTCCTCTTTTGTGTGGCCCACCTGAGTTTTGGATTGGCCTTAATTTTCCCCCCATGTCCTCTCATGGCCTGGCCAAGATGGTGGACAGTGGATTTATCATGACATCACAGTGGGACCACCACATTTTAAAAAATAAAAAATTTAATTTCGTATAGTAATGGGTACGGGACCCACCACCATCTCGTAACCTCCATAATGGTGGGACCCTCCCACCAATTTGAGATTGTCTAGTCATATCTACCTCACTCTTCCATTTCGTTTCTCATTCCATTTTTTTTTTTAAACAAACAAACAATTAAATTTAAAAAAAAGAAGAAGAGAATTCCGGAAATAGCAAGAGAGAGAGAGAGAGAGATCTAGATTGAATCAGGGCTGTGTCAAGTTGGATTAACAAATTATTTTTCAAAGGTAGGTGATCTTATGCAAACTTAAAATTTTTAGATTTTTTTTTTTTTTTTTTTTTTTTTTTTTTAATCAGAATTTTTTTGCATTTTTATTTAAATTAATTAATTAAATTATGTACAATAGTTTAGTTGATCTTTTGTAATTGGTTTGGATATATTAGTTCAAAGAAATTATTAAATTAAATTAATATAGTAAGTTACGACTTTCTTTGTTATAAATTGAGTTCAATTTTAAAAATAATAATAATTGTTGATGCAGTTTCCCGGTGAACCCTCCTTAGACCCTTGGACATTTGCACACAATAGACAAAAGAAGAAAGGGGGACCCTGGCTAACACAGGGGACCCTCTGATGCCAAAGTCAGGGATCTAGGTCTTGTTAGAAAGTGGTTTTAAGGAAAAGAGTTAGAAAAGAGTTACCAGTCTTTTTTGAGTTTATGGGTTGTGTCCTTCACCGTTTAGGGCCTTCCCTATTTATACGAGAGGTAAGATCACATAGTCGGGAGATCTTCTCTATGAGAGGGAAGATCACACCGTGGAGATCTTTCCCGTTTAGAGCCCCTGAGATGCCGAAGATCTTCCTTAGATCACGGACGTCCGAGATCTCTGGGATCCTGACCTTATCTCCCCAGATCTTTGAGCCGTTTGCTTTGGATAAGACCAGACGTTTAGTCGGGAACCGATAGGCCCATCGGATCCTTAGGCAAGGTTGGATGATAGATAAAGCCCCGGAGGCAAGAGGTGGTACCGAGCTATCAGTAGGTCGGTATTATTTCGATGTCGAGTAGCTTTTAATTCCCTTTGTCGAGCTTAGCAGTTCTCATTAAACTGTTGTTTCGGAAAATTAGTCGAAGGTCGTGACGACCCATAGTCGCGCCGACCTATGGTCGTGTCGACCTACAGTATTGTCGGCCCCTTTTCGTCAGTAGTTATCTTCCAAGTAGCTTGGCCCATTAGTCCGTGCGGGTTGTTGGTTCGACCTCTTGTCATGGGTCACTCTATTTTTCCCCTAACAGTAAGCCCCCATACTTTCAAATTGGCAGATTTGGAAAGTAAGTTGGAAGCTACTAGGTCGGACTGTTTCACCGTAAATGCTCGGTATGGCGGCCAACACGAGAGTTGAGGGGTATTATTAATCGTGTACGGCGTAATCGAGGTGGCATGTCGTGGCTCGAGGCCATGTGGGCTGTCAGGTTGTCTTTTCAGTACCCAACTAACGAGAGAATGATGCATGGCCATTTCTCGATAACAAGGTCTGGTGATGAACCAGATCGCGCCACGTGTTAAAACGGGGTAGTCGAGGGTGCGCCGTACGGGGTTCTCATTAATGGGGGCGTTTGATTGCCGCCCCGTGGCTCCCCTATATATAAGGAGAACCCTAATGCTTTCGAATACTCATTTGCATCTCCTCCCCCCTTTAGTCGTCTTCCTTAGCTTGCAGGGGCGATTTCTGGCGACTAGACTTTGTGACATTGCCAGCGGCCGGGCAACGTCTTTTCTCCGGTGAGCTCTGCTCTTTGACACACCTCCTCCCTTTTTCCTTTTTATCTATCTTAACACCATTTCCTGACAGTTGTTGGGCTAATTGCCGTGTCAGATTTACCAAGCTCACGGGAGGGGGTCTCCGGTAGTGACAGTGGGTTAAGTAGCCTTCGCTCAATGTCAAAACCACCGTCGCTGTTGGTAATGATGAGTGACGCCGATTTTCGGGTGTCATGAGCACTGGAAGTGTCACTGTCCAAGCGGCCAAGTCAAGGGGGACATAGACGAATCTGCAGGGGAGGATGAGGAGGAAAAGAGTCCCGTGAGGTTGTCCCTCAATGAGGCAGACCTAGCTCAGATTAGACTAGGGCTGTTCACGAGTCGAGCTAGCTCGACTAACTTGCTCGACTCGGCTCGAGTCAGCTCGGATTGACTCGGCTTGAATGGTTGACTCGGGCCAAGTTAAGCTGATTTTTTGTAGCTCGAGTTGAGTTCAAGCCAAGTTCGACCAGGGGGCATTTCAACTCGACTCGACTCGGCTCGTTTAATAAGCATATTAATTTATTAAATATTATATATATATATAAATTATATTAAATATGTTATATATATTAAATATATTCTATATAATATAGATAAGTCACTCAAACACCCGACCCCACCCAACCCTAGCAAGTAGTCCCTTTCCCTTTCTTCTATTTCTCTACTTGCCGCACGCCCGCCCGGCGCCCGACCAGCAGAAATCCACTGGACCACCACCACCGATGCACGACCAGCACGTTGCCTGCCCGCTCTATCTTGCCGAGCGAATAAGACCGCATGGCCGTGCGCCCAATCCCGACTCGGTTAGCACT
The DNA here is from genome assembly GCA_021015155.1 of Magnolia officinalis. Lineage (NCBI taxonomy): Eukaryota > Viridiplantae > Streptophyta > Magnoliopsida > Magnoliales > Magnoliaceae > Magnolia > Magnolia officinalis. The sequence continues at coordinate 36,537,247 of JAJHSJ010000011.1, forward strand.
TACCTGTCTCCTGGCACATCCATGCCTTTATTTTAAGAAATTACTCTTTGTTTTTTTTTTTTTTTTTTTGTTGTTGTTGTTGTTTTGTTTGGTTTTCCCATCTCATAGTTTCCAAATCATCCTCTTTTTTGCCTTTTTTCCAAATCATCTAATGCAACCATGATTCAGATTTGGACACAGTTGAACAATTAGAGATGGATTAGGAGGATGAACAACTGCTCTTGTTACAACACCAGGTCCCTGTAATAAGGAGATGGAAATGCAATAAGGATTTTAAGAAAAAATGAAATTGGGTTTTCATTGAAAGTTAGACTTGAGGAATTATACGGTTGGATAGTTGGTTTTTAAAAGTGGGCCCATGGTTAACATATGAAAAAGCTCGAGCTCGGCTTGAGGTAAAGTCGACTCGACTCGAATCACTATCTCGACTCAAACTCGACTCGACAACCTTGGTAAACAAGCTAAGCTTCAATGTTGAGCTCGAGCTCGAACTTGAGTACAACATGGACAAGCCGAGCTGAGCTTGGCCCACCTTGACTCAACTCGACTCGATGCCCACCCTTAGATTAGATAGGGGTACCATATACTCGAGTCGATCGAGCTCTGAGTCCCCTCGCCAGATGAGCTACCAACTCATCCTCCAGAGGGAGCAGTTGCCATCTTTCAAGTCGCGCTTCAGTGCGGCCTGAGGCTCCCTCTGCAGGGGATAGTAAGACGGGTACTTGCTTGTCTGGAGTTAGCTCCGGGACAGTTGATCCCCAATACTTAGAGGGTGTTGATCGGCCGTTCCGTCCTTTGGTATGACCTCAAGCAGCCTGACCTTACCGTCGACGAGTTCCTTCATCTGTAACAAGTGAAGCCCAATAAATTTCATAAGGGCTGATACTACATCTCCGTTTGGAGGGGGATCGGGGGAGGCATGGTCAAAGATGTCCTGACCTCCAATAAAAACTGGAAGGACAAGTGGTTCTGTGCTTCTGGCAGTTGGGAGGTTCTGGGCTTGACTTTGCGCCGTGGCTTGGTTCCAACCACATTCAATGATCCAGGTTGGCTTTCCTTGTACATGTCTCTTTTTCAGTCGTTTCTCAATTGGTCGGTCTCTAGTGTTTTCCTGATAGTTTGTGCATGTCTTTAATGTTGATATACCCAAACACCCTTCTCTTCTTGGGGACGAATCTCTTGCTTGGATTCGAGGAGTGAGGTCGTTAGGAGAGGAAGATCGATCTTGGAGAAGGCTTCTCCAACCAGAGTCTTTGATGAAATCAGGCCTTGATACAGAGCTCACAGGTAAAAACTTCCTCCGACTTGTGGGACTTAGAAAAAATTTCACAAATTTGTAACTAACTCTTCTCCCATCCCTGATGCAGATATACCTGAAGCTTGTCCCTTGCTGGAGCCTGTCTCTAAGCGCAAGGCACCTTCTCTTGAAGAAACCGTGACCGAGAAGAAGACGAAGAAGAAGAAGAAGAAGACGACCTCCAAGAGCAAGGGGAGAGTCGGTCCTTCATCTCCCACTATTGTGGAGATTGAAGAAGAGATGACAGCTGTAGAGCCTGCCACTGTTGTTGCTGAGGTGGCGGTTGAGGTGATTGTCCGCGAGGAGGCCCCTCCCGAAGAGGTCCAAGGGGCTGCCAAGCTTTCTATTGAGGCTCGGCCTGTAGAGGCTAGTGAGGCCAGTGGGTCTTCTGCTCGGCCTTCCGAGGCTCGGGAGAGAGGAGAACGTCCTTCCAGGACAGTTAGTGAAGTCACAGGAGAGCTCCTTGCCTGGGCAGACCAGAATCTGCCCAAAAAGGAATTCTTCCACACACTAGACTGCACCCCAGACGCGATCCTCATGTCCGCAACAAAGAGTTTCCTCGGAGTAAGAGAATCTTTTAAGTATTCATCATTTCCCCCTTTTTCTGTTTGGCTTTTGACATCTTTCCCTGCTCCTTTGGCAGTTCGCCCCTTGCATGCTAAAGGTGCACCACGATATTGTGCACTTGTGAAAGGTGGTGTGGGAGAACAAGCAGAAGTTTTTGCAGAAGGGGACTGAAGCCGAACAATTTTAGGCTGCAGCTCTTGCGGCCGATCAGGCCCGTTCTGCCACAGAAGCTCATTCTTCGGCCCTGACGGCCGAGCTAGAGGCGACGAAGAAGCTTCTTACCGAGGCTTCTGACAGGTCGGCTCGATGTGAGGCCGAAAATGGGGAGCTGAAGGTGAAGCTCAATGGAGCTGAGGTGAAGCTTAAGGAGGTTGGGGTAGAGGCTCAGGCGGCTATCTCTTCAGCTCGAGAGGCCGTCATCAAGGAGTATAAATCTTCTGAAGAGTATTCGGAAGATAGAGATATCTTGTACCAGATGTCCTTCACAAAGTGCATTGAAGAAGTGAAGGAGGCCTTTCCGGAATTAGATCTCTTTGGCTTCGAGGATTCTGACTCTGAATCCGAAGCCTCCACCAAAGATGTGCCTTCTAAGCAACCCCTCGAGGCTTGACAACCAACCCTTTTTGTAATTTTGTGAATCTTCAATGTAATATGCTCTTCGGAGATTTCATCAATACAATTCACTTTTGGCAGACATGCTTGCGTGCAAATATATATATATATATATATAATATATATAATATTATATATATATAGAGAGAGAGGAGAGAGAGAGAGAGAGAGAGAGAGAGAGAGAGAGAGAGAGAGACCGGATCGAGTACATTGATCGGGTTGAGTAGATTGATTGGATTCTGGGAAGAGGGTCGTTTCAGTTAGTGCACTTATTTGCACTCATGTTTGTCAATTACGTGACTAGTTGTGTCTTGTAGTCGGATGAGTTCTTGACAAGTGAAGACTGGAGACACAACTGGATCAAAAGCATCGAAGCCACATTGAAGACAAATGATTGCTTCTACGATCTTAAACTTTGCAAATAGATTATCCCAACCCAAATAGGAAAACCCACCTAGGTCATCTATTATAAGCCAATCCCAAGTCCGTATTTTATATCCTATAGTCTTGGCTTAAGCAAGTCCCAAGTTGGTGAAAGATTTATTGGACAAAATAGGAAAAACATGAAAATCTGTCCATTGTCGGTAGGACGAAGGTGCCACCAAAAAGCACCTCCGGTACCACCGAAGATACCTTCGGTGTTACCGAAGGGACTCAAAACAGTCTAGCAAGCTTACAATGATAATTCGGTGTCACCGACTAGATATTTCGGTGACACCGACTGCCACTGACGAACAAAGTTTGGTGCCACTAAAAGAGACTGTTTTCAATTAGCAACTTGAGAATTTAATTCGGTACTGCTGATAAATAATTCGGTATTATCGAAGCAAGTTCGGTCGTACCGAAGGTCACTTCGGTAGCACCGTAAACTAGACATTTTCTATATGTTGGAAGCTTTTATCTATAAAAATGGCATGTGGGAACTTGCAAAATGAGTGGAAATAAGCACCATAGAGTCTCTAATGTATCCCAAGCTTATCCTAACCCATTTAGACTCTATTCATACGAGTTCATGTTCTCTTCATTGTGATCCTTTACTCTTATGAGCATTCAAAGCTCCTATTTAATGAAGAACATGAACTCGTGCTTTCTCTAGAGTACAAAGGCCAAACCAATAGGAAAACCCTTTGCCTTTTGATACTCTAGAGCATCCATAGGTTGAATCCCTTAGGAAATCCACTCACTATCCTAGATAAAAGATTCAACTAACTCCCATAACCTTGTCACCTTTATAGGTATATCATATGTAAGGTTTTTCTAGATCGTGAAGCTAAGCCAACAGGTAAATCCAAACGACGCGATCGGGGGAGCATTGGGGAGCTGATTCAAGCACGAAAGCGCGAATATCAAGCAACCCAAGAGAAGCTACAAAGGAGGACTCATCCGACAAATAAGTGTCATAGTTAAGAGTCCACAATTTAGTCTCTATTCTCGTGTAGGATTGAGGCTAAGAGTTTGCCATCAATAAACTCGATTGGGTGCCTTGTGTGGGACCTTGGCTGGTGGGCCTACACATTGGGTGCCTTGTGTGGGACCTTGGCCAGTGGGCCTAAACTTAGGTGCCTTGTGTGAGACCTTGGCCGGTGGGCCTAAATGTGGGTTCTAGGTGTAGGACCTTTGCTATTGCGTATAGTGTAAATTGGTGTCCTTAGTGTAGGACTGTAAAAGTTGTTGGTGAACCTGATTTAAAACCATCAATAGTGAAATCTGGTGCACTCTGGGATTGAGTGTGGATGCTGGGAGTGGAGTAGGCATGTAGCCGAACCACTATAAATGCTTGTGTTTTGAATTTTCATTTGCGCATCTGTTTAATCATGCTTATATATGCTTGAATGTTTAAATTCCCATACATGATTGAATGAATGTGATAGTTTGATAGAATGCACATCTCACACACAAGCACACTATGAAATAGGCTAGTTGCTTTTATTGGTATACCTTAAGCTGCCTATTTGATTGGACCCTCTAACTGGCTTAGAAGTCATTAGAGTTACATTGTCTTACTAAGTTTATTGGTAAAACAGTTAAGTTAGGCAATATAAGTTTTGAATTGCTACAATCAGTTGTAAAGTCCTATTCACCCCCTATAGGACTATAAGAATAGTTCCATACTTCTACTAGTGCGGTGCAAACTGTAATTTCAATTGGTATCAGAGCGGGTTCCTCTTGAAAGGCTTAACAACCTAAAGGAAGATCCAAACAAAAAGTCGGAACAATGAGTTAAGAAGGACTAGCTGTCTCTCGGCCTCCTCTCTTTGATGGCTCAGATTACTCTTATTGGAAGTCTAGGATATCATATTTTCTACAAGCTTTAGATACTGAATTAGGAAGTTGTTGAGAACGGATATGTACCACCAACTGAACAAGTGGTACTAGACAACAATACAACTGTCTCCAAACTAAAACCAAAAGAGAAATGGAGTACATATGATAAAGAAATGAAATTCCATGAAGCTAAAGCCATGAACGCTATTTACTGTGGAGTTTCACAAGAAGTGTTCAATCAAATTAGTATGTGTGGAACTTTGAAAGAAGCATGGAATTTATTGCAAACCACCCATGAGGGGAACCAACACAGTAAAACGATCAAGGCTCCAGCTGCTAACCTTCCAATTCGAAAGCATAAGAATGGAAGAATATGAAACCTTCATGGAATTTTTCACAAAATTGAATGTCATATGCAATTCCATGGGAGAACTAGGTGAAAAAGTTCTGGTACCCAAAATCTGTAGGAAAATCTTAAGATCCCTACCGGAAAGTTTCAACTCTAAAGTCACCACAATAGAGGAATGTAGGAACATTGATGAGATGAAAGTTGAAGAACTTATGGGATCATTACAAACCTTTGAGCTACACTTCAAACCTCCCACAAAATCAAAACACAATGTCCTCAAAACCTCCAAAACTATAATAAAGGATGAAGAAACTGAAAATGAAAAAGATGATGAGGAAGTGGCTCTTTTGGCCAAAAGGTTCAATAAATTCTTTAACAAGAACCGCGACAAGTCCTTTAATGAGAAACAATTTGACAACAAACGCCAAATAGGCAAATCTTTTAGAAAGTCCAAAGATTCCAATGCTATAACTGCAAAAAATTTGGAAGCATATCCACTGAATGTCCAGTAAAGAAAACAAAAGGAAAAGCCATGACAGCCGCATGGGATGACACAGACGACTCCAATTCTGAAAACAGTGAATCCGAAAGTGAAGATGACCAAAAGTCACTAAAAATACTTTTGGCATCTACAACTATAGTCATTCCCAATCTGAAGAACAAAATAGAAGAAAAACACATAAGTATAAAGGATGAAAGCCAAGAGTGTTGTTTATTGGCTCACATCATATTATCCTCTCAAAAATACTGAAAAGCGACCACAAAGGTTGACTTGAGCTGAAATTTTTACATATGAGGATCATGCCTTCCATATGAGCATTAGAGTCAAATCAAAGGACTAAGTCTGTTAATTGGCCAAACTGATAAATCTGAGGATTCTTGGCCTCTAAATATTTTTGAATGTATACTAGGAAATTTGTTGTAAAAAATTCTAAATCTCAGGGATATTTTGGTAACACCGAACCTACCTTTGGTGCTACCGAAATCGAGCCATGTCAAACTACTTAAAACCCTCAATGCCCACTTCTGTTTAGACCGTGACTTTTTGTGTTTCTTCCCAAGTCCGGTTGGAGGGCTGTACAAAGCAAAAAATCAAGGTACTTTCTAGTGCTTTCTCAATACATTTAAAAATAGGTTCGTTTGTCTTAGGTTTGTCTTCTCTTGATAGGTCCGTCCTTCATTTCACTTCATTTTCCCAAATGAAGTCATCACCAACTAGAGAAAACAGATCCAAGAGGAAGCATGACACTGAAGGTCCAACCAGAACTAGGCAAAAACTTTGCGTTCCAAAGCGCGGACGTCTTTTAACCAATCATCTAGACCTTCATCTTCTTCAAATCCTGATTCTATCAGCCCCATTGTAGCTAGATTTTTGAAAAGAAGAATTATTTGTGAAAGAAAAGTAAATGTAAAATGTCTCGAAAAATTCAAAGTTCAGGAAATTCTTTCACAACAAGGATGGCTGCAAGTTGTGTCATTTGGAGGGCCAGTGAACGAAACCTTAGTCTGATCATTCTTGTTTCATTGCACTCTATCTAAGGGTTTTGAAGTTGACTGTGATGGACGTATAATCAAAATCACCCCATATCGCATTTCAACCCTTATAGGAATATCATTGTGCTCCAAACAACCCACTGAATTAAACCTACCTACTGAAGCAACAAGAGCTATTTGGACAAAATTTTTGTGCAATGGCAAGAATGTCCCTTGACATCACGGGAATGCACTACGGGCCACAAATATGTCAAATGATTATCGTATACTCCATTTGATTTGCATTTCCAACATCTATCCTAGATACGGAAATCACACTGAGCTTACACCATTCAAGGTGGAGACTTTATATCATATCGGTAAAGGGGAATCATTGTGTCTACCTACTTTGATATATGATGAAATAGTTTCAAGTTTTGAGTCTAACTTCACAGCAATACCTTTTGGCCATTTGCTGTGCAAGCTGGCCCATCAATGTGGATTCAAGGTGCCTGAAGGAGAATCCATATCAGCCCCAGAAATCATTGAGAATAGTATCAGGAAAAATGAATCTCTGCTATGAATGAAACTGATAATCGAAGATCAACAGAATAAGATCTTCCGGGAAAGGAAGATGTAAAGGTTAAAGAAGGCCTAAATACCCATTCACCAACCTCGGCTCCTACAATTTCTATACCTCAGAAGAATGCAACTTTTGGAGGATCAATCAAAACTTGGTGAGATGATGAAGTCAATGGAAGAAAAGCTCTACTCACTCCAATGGTCGGTGGAACAGATTGCGGCACATCTATCATGTTATGAAGAAAATACTGCTGATAGATCTTCTTAGATTAACTATGTATCAGGGTTATTTTTGTGTTATTTTGTTTTACAAGTGAAAACTTATTTTGGTATATCGATGCATCAATCATTCATATATGATTTTCCAAGGGAATTATACGTATCCAGTCTTTTGTTTTATTGGTCAATTCATAGTTGGTACTTTTGATAAAAATATCTGAAGTTGCATATGCATAAAACATTTCATCTGCTTTACTTGGTATATCAAAAAATTATATATGAAATTCCATATGCATATTGTTAATCTTTCCATTATTGGTTCTAAACATATGATTACAACACAACAATGGTTAGAGACAAGGGCAAGGCTCCTGCGAGAGGAGAAAATTCCTCTAGAATAAATAATCGTTCATATTTAAATCCGACTGAAATGGCTATGTCAAACAAAGCTGTACATGACAGAGTGATCAGATCCCTCCTTATTGAACCATATGGGATTGATCTTTACTTAGGATCGATTGGGTGGGATAACCTACTGTATTTTGGAGGAGAGATCTAATATGATCTCATTCATCAGTTTTTAAACTCCTGTCATGACACAAAGGATGATCCTTTATCAATCAGCCTTAACTACATGAACAAAGTCAAGGAGATTACTCCTTCAGTGTTGAGCCACCTATTGCATCTCAGAGTCACACACAGTCCCCCGACTGATCGTCCTTTGAATCATTTGGGAGTCTGGGGAGAAGTAACTCGAGCTTTGTGTGATGGCTCCACAATTCCCCGGAACAAACAGAACTTCCTCCATTCATCTCATTTGGACTCAACTATGAAAGTGATGCATAACATTCTAAGTACAAATGCATACCCATGCGAACTTTCTAGAGATATGATATCTCCTTTTGTTATGAATATCTTGTATGACATCCTTCAGGGGATTGAGATTTGTCTACCCACTCTTATCCTAAAACAATTGATCCAAGTAGTCAAGGGCAATCATCATACCGGCCTTCCTTTCCTAGTGTCATTTGCAAACTCTCAAAATTTCTTGGGTTGCCACCTACTCATGATATGGTATATCCTGCCGTGTGCTTCACCAAAGAAACTCTAATTCAAGTAAATGTGTTTGCAACTACACTTGAGGAAAATCAGGAATACAGGAGCGGCGACGAAGCTCAAGATACTCCCATGGCCATTGGCTGGGATTCGTGTCGTACTCCATTGCCTGCACTAAGTCTTCTGTCAGTCAGCACGGGGCGCCATCTTTGCCAAAACAACCCAATTCGTCTTCTCCTTGAAGGACAGTCGAATATTGAAGCCCGTCTTCGACAATGCGAAAATAGGCGCTTTGGCGTTGAACTGCGTCTTGACGCTCTTCAACATACTGGGGAGCATATCATGGAGTTGCTTCTATCTTAGCGCACTTTTATCCCTCTACATGGAGGTGGATCTTCAAGATGAAGTTCTGTTGTTGTGTTGTTAAAACTGGATAATTTATTTTGATATGCTGGTTTTGGTATGCCCTTAAGGGCTTAAATTTTTTTTTTGGATGATGGATGAATCTTGTAACGTCTTAAAAAAATCCGTACAAAGACCCGAGTACCACCTCAGGCAGAAATCACTAAGGACCGAATTCTTTAGAAATTAGACGAAAATTAATTAAGTGTTAACTGAATTAATTGGTAGATTAGCTTGAACTGCTTTCTATATGATCTGTAAGACCCAAAACTAGTAAAATCGTTAACGCTACATTCCCTAAAAACCTAGGATCAATCTCAAAACTCAGTTGCTCTTGGGAGCATCACGAAACTCCGTATCAGACCTGGACCGCACGTCGAAAGTCCGATTGACGCGAAACTATACGGTTATGACCGCCTTACTGGACTTGACAACCATCTTGGAAATCAAGTCCAGATAGCATCTAGAAATGCACAACTTGGACCCGGAGCGAAGTATGTGAGAAACGCGAATATCTTTAGAAAATGAACTCAGATTTAAGTAAATTGGGCCATTCGCTTGTAGGCCAAATTTAAGGTTTCTAACCATTAGAATAGGACCCAAATACTCCCTCGGATCAAGGAAATTTTTCTACACAGGTCAGTGTACTCGTGGCCCTGATCGAGTGACGATGACTGTTGAACTGAAACTGGTCCTCCGCGGTCGATCTACAAATTTGATTGGACCGAAAACTTAACTTGACATAGATCCATTGTCAGGGAACTTTCCCTGGATCGTATGCAGAAAAAGGGCCTCTAGATGGGCTCCGTTGGCCCAAAACAGCCATCCTTTGGCTATATCCTAAGTATACCATGACCCTGGGGCCATTGAGCTTACTTTTGAGCCTATATAAGGACCTAAACCCACCCTCTCTCATTCCATACGAATTTCAAACCCTAGGAGAGAGAAGAGAGGGAAAAGAAAAGGAGAAAGTGAGGAGAAGTGAGAGACAGAGAGAGTTGCTGGGATTCTTCCCTGCCGCTCCAATTACTGAATCGCCTCTTCCGTGTCGCTATACCGGTGATTCTGACTCCGTTCTTGGATAAGAAACCCTAACCCTAATATGTTTTAGATATCCAAATAGGAAGATCGGTGAAATAGCTAACCTATTCGGTGATTCAGGTAGCCGTTGTGCCGTAGACAAAGACTTAGTGTACAAACTGAGTTTGATACGTGTTTACCGGCGAAAGGTACTGTAACGCCCTGAAAATTGAGGGTCGAGCATAAGCTCCACTCTCGAGTTCCAACGCATCACTTATGCAACATAGATAATGATGATTAAATGTTGTCCGTGTTAGTGCATTAAACTGAGTGGGATTATACCAAAACAACATATCATACTCCAGAGACAGTTAAATTACGCAAGCGGAAGACTGTGATAGATATATAAAGTATATAAAATGTTGTAAGTCTCCAGAGTGTGAACATGTTACCAGGTTAAATATGTACGTGTATACTTCCCAAAATGGACCAAAAATGAATATACATGTGTGATTTAAAAGACAAAATAGCAAGTGTAAGGGCATCTAGTCAACATCCCAGAAGTCCCCGTCGATCAGGCCACGACTCACATGAACCCGCTTGAAAACTGCATAAAAGAGAATGTCTTCTCGTCATCCTCATAGTCCGACTCCGCCTCATTGGCATCGCCTCCACCTGCAACTAAGACAGGGTCTGGTTGGTGTGTACAACACCATCCCGTAACGTGGGAGTGAGTGATCAACTCAGTGGAACCATAAAGCAAAGGTTAACATGTTATCAATTCAGTCAAGCAGTAATGATAAAGCAATATAATCACACACCCCTAAGTACTCTGATTAATAATGCAAAATGGTATGTATAAATGATGCATGCCCTCGCCTACTGTAACGACCCTCAAATTTTCGTAGTGAACTTAAACTTGAAAAATGAATAAATAAATAAACAAGTAACAGTTTAACAGAGAACGATCGAACACTCATAACTCTCTAAGTTCAGTAGCTTACAAAAACAGAAGTGGGCCGAATCTCAATCCGGAGGAACCTATAAGCCTTGTACGAGGAACAGTCAACTTAAAAACCAAATCAGGAGCAATCAAAACTTACCAAAAACCCCAAACTTAGGCGTTAAATGACCTTTCAAGACTTGTGGACAGTATTAATCAGCCTAGATCTCGACGTGGACCCCGCGTCCGATCAGTGCGTGTACACAGGTAGTGTGCACACGCTGTGCACAGGACATACGATCGGGTCAAATGAGCGTTGACTCGATAAAATACATAAAAGCCAGCGAAAATTCGAAAACACCTCCCGCCCAACGTAAATTCAAATCAGACCATCCGTCTGGCGATGCAAATGACCGATTCCCGAATACGAATGCATGATCCGGGCGGTCTATTTGATTTGTTGGGGCCCATCGACCCTAATCTTGTTTAGTTTTAGGATTGAAAACCACACACAAAGGCACGAGCAGCGACCGGTAGTGAGTTGTGCACGGTGGATGCTGACGAGTAATGTACAGCCACGTATGCCATCCCTCTGACCAATTCGACCATTGGAAACCGTCGGACGGAGGTCACGTATGCGGAGAAATCCCAGTCAGACCTACTACTTACCAAAAACGCGCCCCTACTCGCCGGAAGGCGGAAAAAGATCTTTCCCTATTATGGGAAGACGAATCTCAGTCGTTCGTTGGCTTCTGGAAGTTACTTCCGAGCTAATAAGGATCGTCCGTGTTAAGGAAGTTTAAAATCTCGTAGCAACACCGAGATTTTGATGTGAAATCGTGTGGACACGAGACACCGCCTCTCCCGGATCAGTGTTGTAATCACTGGCCATTACACACCGTTGGGTGGGCCACACTGACCTCCTAAGCACCATCCAACTCTTCTAGATGCATTAGATCAATGGATGAACCATCCATGGCAAAAATGCCATGAACAACCGGTCATCTTCCTAGATCCGACTGTGAGACCCTTCTGCAAATCGGACCATCTCACTGATCGGATCCATTCATCATGTAGATCACCACATATAATGTCTACAAGGGACAATTAAATGGGCCCATGCACGAAATCTAACACCCTGGGAGGTCTTAGTGCCAAGCCATTTTCGATTAGCTTAGTAAGCTCCACACTAATCCCGGTGATTAGCAGAAGAAGAGTCCAGAAACAACAAGCCTATATATAGTCCGTCCATTAGGGCGAATCCCCAGGGAGAGGAAAAAGATAGGAGATGGGGAGAAAGGGAGATGAAAATTTTGGAACGGCGTTTGAGCGAGTCGCATGTCACTGTAGCGACTCGACTCAGCCCTAGTCGTTCGGTTCTGAGAGTTAGCAGAAGAAGGAGATAGAAATAGAGAGAGAAGTTAGAAGGGGGAGAAATCTGTGCGTTGAGGGAGGACATAGCTACTGGAACGAACTCCAGTCGTTGTCTTGCTCAGCTGCCTTGATCGGTAACCCAAAATTGGGTTTGTGTGTCGGGTTTCTAATTATGGCGGGCTCTGAGGGGCGTACTCTGCAACCAGACACCACCTCGAGGCAGGTAACCATTCGCACCCACTCTCCGTTATTAGCAGATTTCGCCCAACGAACCGACTGGTTTCGCAGTCAGCGTAACTCTGTAACGGGTTGGTGAGGTTCCATTGCAGCTCCATTCAAATGGGAATGACCAATCTACCTCTATCAAGGTGATCGGTTTCCTTCCTGGCAGTGGGACTGATACTCCTAGTCTAGCTAGCTCGGGTGCATCAGAGGCAACAGGTTACCGTACCTTTGCATTGAGGCACGACCGAGTCGGCGTCCCAAATTGAGTACAGGGGATTGAGCAATGACATGGACCGAACTCATAAACGAGTCCCCTGACTGGGACAACTCAGATCAGACCGGCCGCATCCAACCTGAATTCCTTAACACTTGAGGACGTGTGTTGTGGGATTGTCGGGCCGAGTCGTCACTGAGTCAGTGAACTCAGAAGCGATTCTGAATCAAAAGTTATGACTAAGTGAGACCTGGGATACAAGTTCCCGGTCAGCCTAAACCCCAACTCGTGGCAACTAAGATGTGCTCACTTCGGGGCTAAATCAACTGCTTTAACTAACCGAGTCAGCTTCACCCTCATTTGCGAGTTGACTTGGTCAGTTTTTCATCTAATTCCAACCATCTGTGTATGATCTGATCTGGGTGGAATGAAATTGAATCATAAATAAAGCCTTGTAGTAGATTAAATCCTTGTAACTGGCTTGACTCGTTGTTGGCTAAAAACCTTGACCGAGTCAACTCGGTCGTATCTCACCAAGGTCTTGCAATGTTTCATCCAGGTGCAACTAACAACTGATTACCTTGGGGGGCACTCCATCTTTCAAATAGCCCAAACCAGTAAGTAGAAGTTATATCTTATGTAACTATTAAAGATAAATGTGAGTTACGACTAGAAGTTGGAACTTAGATTTGTTGGGATTTTAGGATCATCACTCACCACTTAGGATCATTGCAAGTCAGAGAAAATACCCCCAAGGTGAGAGATATCCCACATGGCTTCTTCATTTCTCTAAGTTCTAAGGTAGTTTTAATCGTATAGAGATATTATAGTTGTGTAGATAGTACTTGTACTTCTTTTACTGTGAATTGACATAGATAACCAGGTGGGGATGCCTTAGATTGTGTGACTCTAATCCATCTCATGAAAATTGTGACACACTCATTATACCACATTTGGCGTCGCTTAGGTACTCTTCTATTTGTTAAGAATTTTAGTTTTCCATTCTAATGTTAAGTTTGCTCCATACCTCCTCATATGGTTAGATTCGCTATAATTTGAACAACATTTAGGGCAAGTTAATTCCCTAGTATTTTTTTATATGGTTATGATGAGCATGAATTAGTACATCAATTCTATTACTCAAATCTTACATTTGATAATTATGTAGTTGAAAATTTGCTTTACGTTGTCTATGATATCTTGATCTTGGGTATAATCCTACTAGAAATGACAAGGGTTATGAGATCCAATTTTCTCCTATCTCATCAATCAAGGTTATGTATGGGATATCATTCCGAGGAGAAATGTAGAGCAAACTTATTATAACCTAGCAAGATTAAAATATCATATAATTTGGCCCCATTTGGACCTAGAGAAATGTGGATGGTCGAAATGATGTTTGGATGGTTAGTATCTTATGACCTTTGATAACGCCTATGAAAGTAACCTTATTAATTATGTGGGATTACATGAGTATCATAGTACATGGCATCCACCCATATTACATGGTCTTTTTCGGGCGGCTAGTTCTCCTTGGGTGTATCTTGAATATTTTTTCGGGTGACTAGTTCGCCTTGGGCGACTCTTTATTTTGACAGCTGGATGTGCATCCCCAGATCTGTGACTTGAGTATATATTCATACATCCATGCATTTGCTTATGATTTCATGATTTACATCCTTGTAATATGAATATGTTGATTTAAACTATTTTGGAATGACATGATATGCATGAATCCTTACGGGAAATTCCCACTGAGTTTTCACTCACCTATTAGTGCGGTTGCACAAATAAATACAGGTATGATGGAGGAAGATGGCGCCTATGATGGGATTCCTAATGTAGCTGACGAGGAGTATGGAGAGGAGGGACAGTACACTGATATGGTTGAGCCATTGGAGCTCAACTAATCTTTTAGGACTTATTTACTTTCATGCTTCAGACACTATTTCCTTTTGTTATAGTTTGAAATTGTAATTAAAAATCCCCTGTTGTGGGATCTCGCTTTACTTCTTACTTTTAGTTGCGCATGTTGAACTCCTTTTAATAGTTTATATAACGTTTACATCTTGTGTTTATAAATTGTGAAGGCAATTAGTTGATTAGTAGTTTCATTTCATGACGTAACCCTCGGCTTCCCGTACTTGAGCGAGCGTCCTCAGGTTACGAGGACCAGGGTGTTACAAGTTAGTATCAGAGAGAGAGTTTAGACAAACCTTGCCTTTGGGAAAAAGTCTGTGCAAACCTTCAATGTTTAGGTTAGAGTTTTTATAAATATACAATTAAACTAGAGAATTGAACACCGGTAGATTATCCCCTAGATTTAGGCTATTTCAAGAACATAGAGACTCAAACTTAGGACCCCAGTGTTGGATTTCATAATCATGTCAGGTTTCATGCATATGTACTTACTTATGGTAATGCCCCTATTTCGACTACACTCGACTATAAATCACCTAGTCTCTAACTATCAATTGCTTTATTCATGATAGCCTTGAGATGTTAATAGACTTTGATTTATGAAATTGCGAATAGTAAACATGAGAAGGCTTAAACCTTGCCTAAACTCCCTGCTTTGTCTTTCATTTCTATGCTCATTTAGTGCTATTTGTCTACTACCATAACTGACCTGCGAAACTCATCATTGTACATAGTATTAGTGTTTCTAATGTGGATAGTATTTTAATTATCTCCATTAGCCTTTAAACCTTGATGTGGAATTAAAAGATAGAATTGCAGTCACTATTATTAGAGCCTCTGGACACAAAGCTCACTATTAATTATTACATGCTCCTCACTCTGTATACAGTCATTATCTGAACCTTGAAACAAAACTTAGGCCCTTATTTTAACTATCGTAAACTCAGACTTAAGAGCTAGAAATGTAGTTCCCCCTAGAAAACCCACTTAGCTAGGGAGAGAGTGTTAACTTGGAAGCATGGAAAACCTAAGATCCATTGAAGCGTAAAATTCGTATAACAAAACTATTGTATGGTCCGATAAATATAGAATGATGCACCCTGACGTTATATCCCAAAATTTTAGGACATAATGGCCCCAAAGAAGAGATCCCTGCAAGCCCAGGCACCTCTAGAGATGCCGCAAAATACAGGGAGGACCGAAAGGGAGGAGAGTCCCATATATACTCCGGCAATCCCGGCGCAATCTGAGGAGCCTGACTCAGAATCTAGTGCGAGGGCCATCTCGTCACCCCACCCAGCGCCGGCAGAGAGGACGTCGTCATTTGAGGCACAGTCAGGGATTCCTACACCAAATGCTTGGGAACAGATGGTTGCATTACTAAGTCAGCAACAAGCCTTTATGCGAGAACAATAGGCTACCATGGTGGCGGCAGTTGCAGCTATGAATCTGGGACCACGTGGGGCAGTTCCATGTCCTGTGATTGGGAATAATGCTGACATGTAGGCCGACAGCTCGAATACAGTGTCCCATACCACCGTAATTGGCTCACGAGGCAGTATTGCTCACTGGTCACTACGGGGAGGCTCGTCGCCCCAGCATAGGCCGACAGCTCGACCACGGTGTCCCATACCACCATGTCCGGCTCATGAGTCTTAGCGGATCGAGGTACCAAGGTTAACGGATTCACTGGTGAGTTCGGTACCTTAGATTCAAGCAGTAGCGTCCATACATGGTGAACATACACAATCAGGTTACTTGACGAGCTTGACTAGCACGAGCGCACGCTGAGTTGATCGACATGAAGTGCGTACGCACTTCGTGTGGCCTAACCACTGTCGACAACCAAGGTACGACTCGGATTCATCGAACACGTCTTGGGTGGCGAAGCAACCTCAGCCCCTAAGCCAAATCCGGTTACCGATTGCCTGGACTAGATCATAGTCCCAACCACGCTCAATTTCAACAAATAAGCATATGAGATAGTCAAAGCAGTAATGAACAAATAATTCAATTCCTACACCCATTTGATCATTTTATGTAATACAATATAAACATGTATTCTCAACTATGCATTCCATAAGTAAAATAGACAAAGAATATAAGTTACATGGAGGAAATCATACACATCGTTAAGGTAGTTGAGAATCTCATCTCAACACCCATATAAAGTATAATCTACTACATACTCGTTCATTCAGACGTTTTTACAAACACTTAGACTACATATTCCAACATACATGACGTATGTTGGTGATAACACGTATTAGGGCAAATCCTTTCACCAAGGAGTTGTCACATATACCACAACCATATATCTACGACAGTTAATCATGGCAAACACAAATCCAGATTTCATACTCATACGAGCAATTCAACAAAAACATGGAATACACTATTTTCGACATAGTTCATATGTATAGGGAAAGCAAAACAGACATTGCATTTGGCATGTGAAATAGCACCCACGTCAGTAATAAATCATTAGCCGACATTGAAAGCCTTGAAAACCATAACCTATATGTTTATAGTCTGCACCTTACGCCGGTAAACACGTATCGAATTCGTTTTAAACACATAGTCTTTGTCAATGGCGGATTGGCAACCTATAACATGAATTAGGTTAGCTATTTCATAACTTACACTATCTGAAACCCTAAAACAGATTAGGGTTAGGTTTTCTTACCCAAGTACGTTGTCGAAAATGCTGGATTTGTGATACAGATAGGGTGGCTAAGTGTGTGGAGCAACATGATCAAATCCCGGGATGAATCTCCAACTCTCGCTCTCTCTCTCTCTCTCTCTCTCTCTCTCTTTCTCTCTCTTTCCTTTCCTTTTCCTCTCCTCTCTTTCTTAGGGTTTTAAAATTCGTATGGAATATGAGAGAGAGGGTTTAAGGCCCTTATATAGGCCCAGAACTGATGGGAATGGCCTCAGGGCCAAGGTATACTTAGGTTATGTCCAAAGATCGGCTGTTCCGATCCAATGGAGCACTTCTGGAGCCCCCTTTTCTACATGCGGTTGGACTTAAGCTCCTTGATATTGGATCTTAGTTGAGTTAAGTTTTCAGTTCGATCAGATTTATAGATCGACCGTGGCAGACCAGTTTCAGTTCAACGGTCACCGGTATTCGATCAGGGCCACCAGTGCACTGACATGAGTGAGAAATTTTTCCTGATCCGAGAGTGTATTTGGGTCAGATTCTGACGGTCGGAATCCTTATATTTGGCCTGCAAGCGACACGTCTCAGTTTACTTAAGATTGGATTTTATTTCGAAAGATATTCACGTTCCTCACACACTATATTCCGGGCTCAAGTTGTGCATTTCTGGACACAGTCAGAACTTGATTTCTGAGATGGTTGTCAAGCCCAGTAAGGCGGTCATAATCATTTAGTTTCGCGGAAATTGGATGTTCGACATGCGGTTCAGGTCCGATACGGAGTTTCGTGATGCTCCCGAGAGCAACTAGGTAATGAGATTGATCCTAGATTATAGGGTAATGTAGCGTCGATGATTCTGTAAGTTTTAGGTCTTGCAGTTCATATTTAAAGTGGTTCAAGCGAATTTCACAGCTAATCTAGTTTAACACTTAGTTAATTTCATCTAATTTCTAAAGGATTTGGTCCTGAGTGATTTCTGCCTGAGGTGGTACTCGGGTCTTTGTACGGATTTTTTCGAGACGTTACAGGTGCAGACTATAAATGTTTAGGTTATGATTTTCAAGGCTCTCAATGTCAGTTAATGATTTATGACTGACTTGATTGCTATCACATGTACTTAGATGCGTTGTTTCTCACGTATTACACATATATATGAATTATGTTGAATATAGTGTATTCCATGTGTTTGTTGAAATGTTCGAATGAATATGGAATCATGTTTTGTGCTTGCCATGATTATTCATCGTGAATATATGATTGTTGCATGTGTGACAACTCTTTATGAACGGATTTGCCCTAATATAGGTTATAACCAAATTACAACATGTATGTTGAAATGTGTAGTCTAGGTGTTTGATAAAATGTCTGAATGAGTGCTTGTTTGATGAAATGCATTTAATGGAGGTGTTGAGAAGAGATTTCAATCACCTTAGCCATATGTATAAATTCCTTCATATAACGTATATCCTACTATGTGATTTGTGTATGGAATGCATGTGTAATGCTATGTAAATGTTGTATTTCATAAAATGCTCAAGTGTTGTATTGTTCAAATTATTTGTTCACTATCGATATGCCTATCACATATGACCTCCTTTTACATTTAAGTGTGATTGGGACTACTACGTAGCCCAGGCAATCGGCAACAGCCTCCGACCGAGTGGCTGAGTAGTTTTGCCACAACAGATACGTTCGATGAATCCGAGTCGTACGATGATTGTCGATAGTGGTTAGGCCACGAGGAGTGCTTATGCGTTCCATGTCGACTAATTCAGTGTACGCTCGTACCAGTCGAGCTTGTCGAGTAACCCGATTGGCCTAACTGTGTGCTTACCATGTATGGGCGCAACTGCTTGAATCTAAGGTACCACTTACCAATGAAAACCTGTTTAACCTTGGTACCACAATCCGCTAAGACTCATGAGCCGGGCATGGTGGTATGGGACACCGTGGTCGAGCTGTCAGCCTACGCTGGGGTGACGACCCTCCCCGTAGTGTCTAATGAGCAAACCAAACTCGTGAGCCGAATACGGTGGTATGAGACACTATATTCGAGCTATCGACCTACGCTAAGGTGACGGGCCTTTCCCGTAGTGACCTCGAGTATAAACTAAGGCCTACGCTGAGGTGACGAGTCTCTTCATAGTGACCTGAACTTGCCTATCCACTGCTTTTAAATCAGGGGTGACGTTACCCTATAACTTGTCTATCGTATGTGATTAACTAGGATTGACGACCCTATATGGATCATCGTTTGGGTATATGATATAAAGGGAGGTACCTTAGCTTCCTGAATCTGCTGTATGAATAAACCTAATTAAGTATTGACTAACACGATCATGCATCGCATTGCATGTGCTTTGGCGAGGAAGTGCACGTGTCCGGAGTGATGCATGTCGCGATCGTGAGATGATGTTGCTGAGGGAGTGCAGGCGAGGGCATGCATCATTACAGCATATCATTCCTTCATTAATAAGAGTACTTAGGACATGAGTATTTTACTGTTTTATCATTACTGCTTGATTGAATTGATAACATGTTAACCTTTGCTTTATAGTACCACTGAGTTCATCACTCACTCCCACTCTAGGACGGTGTTTTAAAACACTAACCAGACTCTGTTATAGCTATAGGTGATGTCGAGGCTTACGTAACAGATCCTGACTTCTATGATGACGAGGAGGAGTTCTCCTATATGCAATTATCAGGCGGGTTTATGTAGCCCATGTTCTGATCGACGGGGATTACTGAGATGCTGACTAGATGCCATTACACTTGTTATTTTATATTTTGGAACACACGTGTATATTCATTTTGTCCATTTAGGGAGTATACATGTACATAGTTAACATGGTAATATTTTCACACTCTGGAGGTCTACAACAACTTGTATGTTTTATATACCTATCACAGTCTTCCGCTTGCATCATCTAATTGTCTCCGGAGTATGATATGCTGATTTGGTATAATCCCATTCATGTTTAATACACTAATACGGACAACATTTAATCATCATTATCTATGTTGCATAAGTGATGCGTTGGAACTTGGGAGTTGAGCATCTGCTCGACCCCCGATTTTCAGGACATTACAAATCTACCCAAACTTGGGGTAGTAATTTTGAAGAATTTATCATGATATCTATTATGCTCCTGTTAGATATTCCTTTTATGATTATACTTTCTATCTAACATATGATTTGATTGCTTATGATGATATATTTCCTTGCTTAGATGATGATCTTTATGGTTATATTATTATATATTTATCCTATTCTCTTACCCTATGGATTTTCATCTTTATGTTATTGGATTATTTCTTCGTAAATTCTTTGCCAATAACTGACAAAAAGGGGGAGAAGAAACCTACCCACCAAAACAATGTTATTTCTTGCAGAAATTGTTTATTTCCCTTATTGCAGGATATTCTTGATAAACATTAAGGAGGAGCAGCATGATTTTGTATTACATGTCAAGTCTGAAGTTGTAAATTTTATTTTTGATATGTAATCTTTATTGTTTTGGTATGTCATTGGTATGGACCATGACATGGTTGTAGGTTAGGTTATTTTGTCACGTAATTGACAAAGGAGGAGATTGTTAGTGCACTTATTTGCACCCATGTTTGTCAATTACGTGACTAGTTGTGTCTTGTAGTCGTATGAGTTCTTGACAAGTGAAGATCGGCGACGCAATTGGATCAGAAGCATCGAAGCCACATTGAAGACAAAGGATTGTTTCTACAATCTTAAACCTTACAAATAGATGATCCCAATCTAAATAGGAAAACTCACCTAGGTCATCTATTCTAAGCCAATCCCAAGTCCATATTTTATATCCTATAGTCTTGGCTTAAGCAAGTCCCACATTGGTGAAAGATTTATTGGATAAAACAGGAAAAACAGGAAAATCTGTCCACTGTCGGTAGGATGAAGGTGCCACCGAAAAACACCTTCGGTACCACCGAAGATATCTTCGGTGTTACCGAAGGGACTCAAAATAGTCCAGCAATCTTACAATGATAATTCGATGTCACCGACTGCCACCGACGAATAAGGTTCGACACCACCGAAAGAGACTATTTTCAATCAACAACTTGAGAATTTAATTCGGTATGGCCGATAGATAATTCGGTACTACCGAAGCAAGTTCGGTGGTACCGAAGGTCACTTCGGTAGCACCGTAAACTAGCTGTTTTCTATCCGTTGTAAGCTTTTATCTATAAAAATGGCATATGGGAACTTACAAAATGAGTGAAAATAGGTACCATAAAGTCTCTAGTGTATCCCAAGCTTATCCTAGCCCATTTAAACTCTATCCATATGAGTTCATGTTCTCTTCATTGTGATCCTTCACTCTTATGTGCATTCAAAGCTCCTATTTAATGAAGAACATGAACTCGTGCCTTCTCTAAAGTACAAAGGCCAAACCAATAGGAAAACCCTTTACCTTTTGATACTCTAGAGCATCCATAAGTTGAATTCCTTAGGAAATCCACTCACTATCCTAGATAAGGGATTCAACCAACTCCCATAATCTTGGTCACCTATATAGGTATATCATATGCAAGGTTTTTCTAGATCGTGAAGCTAAGCCAACAGGTAAATCCAAACGACGTGATTGGAGGAGCATTGGGGAGCTGATTCCAGCACGAAAGCTCGAAGATCAAGCAACCCAAGAGAAGCTACAAAGGAGGACTAATCCGACAAGTAAGTGTCATAGTTAAGAGTCCACAGTTTAGTCTCTATCCTTGTGTAGGATTGAGGCTAAGAGTTTTCCATTAACAAACTCGATTGGGTGCCTTGTGTGGGACCTTGGTCGGTGGGCCTAAACATTGGGTGCCTCGTGTGGGACCTTGGCCAGTGGGCCTAAACTTAGGTACAATGTGTGGGACCTTGGCCGGTGGGCCTAAACTTAGGTGCCTTGTGTAGGACCTTGGCCGGTGGGCCTAAACGTGGGTTCTAGGTGTAGGACCTTTGCTCTTACGGAGAGCATAAATTAATGTCTTTAGTGTAAGACTGTAAAGGTTGTTAGTGAACCTAATTTAAAACCATCAATAGTGAAATTCTGTGCACTCTGGGATTGAGTGTGGATGCCGGGAGTGCAGTAGGCACGTAGTCAAACTGCTATAAATGCTTGTGTTTTGAATGTTCATTTACGCATCTGTTTAATCATGCTTATATATGCTTGAATGTTTAAATTCCTATACATGATTGAATGAATGTGATAGTTAGATAGAAAACACAACTCACACACAAGCACACTATGAAATAGGCTAGTTGCTTTTATTGGTATACCTTAAGCTGCCTATTTGATTGGATGCTCTAACTGGCTTGGAAGCCATTAGAGTTACATTGCCTTAGTAAGTTTATTGGTAAAACAGTTAAGTTAGGCAATAATAGTTTTGAATTGGTACAATCAGTTGTAAAGTCCTATTCACCCCCCTCTAGGACTATAAGAATAGTTCTATACTTCTACTAGTGCGGTGGTGCAAATCGCAATTTCAATTGGTATCAGAGCGGGTTCCTCTTGAAAGGCTTAACAACCTAAGAGTAGACATTTTGGATCCCGAGATTTTGATGATCGGGAGATGGTGTTTGATGATCTTGTTGACTGCTTCGACCTGCCCATTGGCCTGTGGATGCCGTGGCGAAGAGTAGACATTTCAGATCCTGAGATTTTTGCACATTCCTTGGAACTGTTTGTTGTCAAATTGCTTTCTGTTGTCTGAGATGATCGTGCAGGGAATACCAAACCTGCATATAATATTCTTCCACACGAAGTCTGTTATCTTTCGTTCGGTTATTTTTCCTAGAGGTTTGGCTTCGGCCCACTTTGTAAAGTAGTCGACTGCAACCACAACAAACTTGGTCTGGCCTTTGCCAGTCGGGAGGGGACCAATGATGTTGATTCTCCATTAGGAAAATGGCCATGGTCTGGCCATGGGGGTTCTTTAGGAGGCTGCAGAGGTATATTTGCGAAGCGCTAGCATTTGTCGCACTTCCGAGTGTACTGCTGAGCATCGGCCTGTATAGTCGACCAATAGTATCCCTGCCGAATGACCTTATGGGCTAAGGCCTGGCTTCCAGAGTGGTTTCCGCAAATACCCTCATGGGTTTCCCTTAGAACATACTTTGCTTCATCCGGTCGGAGGCATCTGAGGTAAGAGAGATAGAATCCTTTCTTGTACAAGATGTCGTTGACCATGACATAGCGTACAACCCTGGTTTGCATCTTGCATGCTTTCGCTTGACCTTCTGGTAGCGTATCTTCCTTGAGGAAATTGATGATTGGATCCATCCAAGTTGGCTTCTAGCTTACTGGGAGAACTGTGGTAAGGTCGGATTCGCTAATGCTCAGTTTGGTAAGGAATTCAATAGGAACAAATCTTGGGATATCATTTTCGTCCACCGTGGTAACTTTGCTAGCATATTAGCTTTGGAGTTTTCTGCTCAAGGGATTATGGTGACGTTGCACTTTTAGAATATGCTGATCAATTCTTTTATTTTCCATAGATATGCTTTCATGCGTTCCTTTTTGGCTTGGTACTCAGCCATTTAATTGACGACTAATTGAGAATGCTTCATATTCCACTACATTGTTGGAGGCTTAGAATCCAAATCTTAAGGCAAATTGCATGCATACGCGATCTGGAGTCTCTAGGACTATCCCGGCCCCACTGGCTTTAGAGTTGGATGAGTCATCAACATATAACTTCCATCTGGGTAGGTTAGGATCAACCTGGGAATCCAACGTTTGGTCGGGTGGAATGCTTGGAACGAGTTCTAACCTGGGTAGGTCGGCCTGAATGTTTAAGTCGGCTTCTTATTTGAGTGCTGGAGTAAGCTCGACAATAAAGTCAGCCACTACCTGACCTTTGAGAGCTGTTCGAGGTTGATACTTGATGTCGAATTCACTTAAGTCTATCGCCCCACTTGGTCAGCCTTCCGGAAGCTTCGGGCTTTTGTAGTACTTGATGAAGAGGTTGGTCTGTCAGAACGATGATGGTGTGGGCCTGGAAGTACAGTTGCAATCGCCAAGAGGAAATGACTAGTGCCAACGCCAATTTTTCCAGGTCTGGATACCTCGTTTCGGCTGGAACCAAGGCTTTGCTGACGTAGTATATTGGCAGTTGTTTCCCTTCATGCTCTCTGATAAAGGCTGAGGTAATTGCTGCATCTGAAATGGCAAGATACAACAGTAACGGTTCCCCTTGTTCGGGTTTGGAGAGCAATGATGGTGCCCCCAGGTATCGCTTGAGCTCTTAAAAAGCTACTATGCATTCCTCTGTCCAATCTATGACTTGCTTCCCTTTAAATTATTTGAAGAAGGGGAGGCACTTGTCTGTAGCTCGGGATACGAAGCGATTGAGAGCGACGATCATTCCCGTAAGGCGTTGGACATCTTTGATCATTTTTGGTGAGTCCATGTCGAGTAGAGCTTTGATCTTTTCGGGGTTTGCTTCGATTCCTCATCGACTGACCAGGAAACCGAGGAATTTTCCTGAGCTAACCCCGAATGCACATTTATTTAGGTTTAACTTCATCTGATATTTATGTAGAATGACAACATTTCCTGGAGATCAGAAGGATGATCTGTGGCTTTGATGCTCTTAACCAGCATATCATCGACATAGACTTCCATTGTCCGTCCGATCTCTTGAGCGAACATCTTGTTGACAAGCCGTTGATAAGTGGCTCCAACATTTGTCAAACTAAATGGCATGACTCGGTAACAGTAAAGGCCTTTGTCAGTGACAAAGGTCGTTTTTGACATATCACATGGATGCATTACAATTTGATTATAACCAGAATAGGCGTCCATAAAACTTAGTAACTCATGGCCGCAGTACTATCGACAAGCTGATCAATTCGGGGAAGAGGAAAAATATCTTTGGGATAGGCTTTGTTCAGGTTAGTGCAGTCAACATATACCTTCCATTTTCCATTGGACTTCTTAACCAACACAATGTTGGCTATCCAGTCCGGATAGTAAACTTCTTCGATGAACCTAGCTTTAAGGAGCTTGTCGACTTCCTCTCTAATCATTACATATCATTCGGGACTGATCGGTCTTCGTTTCTGCTGAATTGGTCGGTGATCGGGATCAACATTCAGCTTATGTACAATGATTTTTGGGTCGATGCCGGGCATATCTTCATGGGACCATGTGAAGACGTTTGCGTAGTGTCGAAGGAGGTTAATGATCTTGGCCCGCAGCGAGGATGTTAGGGACGACCCAATTTGAATTGTTCTAGATGGATCAGAGTCGTCGAGTGGAATGGGAATGAGGTCCTCCATAGGACAACCTCTCTCTCTAGTATCTTCTCGGGGGTGTAGAGATGTGATGGTCATCGTCTGGTGCAGAGCCCTTAACGCCATTGTGTAGCTTTGTCGAGCTTCAAGTTGATCTCCCTTGACCAATCCGACGCCCTGCTCAGTCTAGAACTTCATTGCTAAGTGGTAGATCGAGAACGCAACTCGTAGGGCATTGAGGGATGGTCAGCCGATGATTGCATTGTAGACAGACGACAGTCTACCACTAGAAAGTCGATCATCATGGTTACCTAGTTCTGTACATCTTCGACAATAAGTGGGAGCTGTATTGATCCTTCAGGTATGACTTTGCCACCTGAGAAACCAAACAGAGGAGTTTTGACGGGTCGAAGTCTGGATCGACCAACTCCCATCTTGTTAAATGCCTGTGCGAAGAGGATGTCGGTCGATGATCCGGTGTCCACGAGAATTCGGAATACCTTGCGGTTGCTATAGTCGGTTTAACCACAAGAGCATCGTCGTGCGGGTGGTGGATTCTTCGGGCATCCTCTTCGGTGAAAGTCCTGCTGTAGGTTTCTACCTTTTGTTCTTTCGAAGGTCTTTTGACAATAAGGATTTTGCATTCTGAGTCAGTGTCCAATGCTCCTTGCGTGGGCTCTCTGGGCTCGGTTCGAATCTCCCCTGCCTCCATGACCTCCAAAGATGGTGCAGATTTTGCCAGTTGGTTCGTTGTTGATGGGTTATTCATCTTTTGAAGTAGCCCAATCTCCTCGATGATTGACATATTCCCCAAGGTGCCTGCTGCGAATTAACGCTTCTATCTCTTGCTTGTGGTCGAAACGGTCGCTCGTCGAATGACTGTGATCTCGATGAAAGAGGCAATATTTATTTTTACTCATTTTATTAGGATTGGATTTCAATTTGTTCGGCCACTTGAGGATACACTTATCCTGAATCTCCATCAAGACTTGTTCGGGCATCTTGTTAAGAGGAGTATATGTCTTGAATTTACTATCAGGTCGCTTGTTCGAACGTCGATTATCTCACAATCGGTCGTCCTTTCTTTTCCTGCTTTCGCTGACCAAGCTGGGTTTTACTTTTGGTCGCTCTTCTTTACCCGCCGATCCTTTGCTCTGGTTGGCCTTCCGCAGGGGAGAGGCTTCCTCGACGTTGGAGTATTTTTCCGACCTGTTCAGTAGGTCGGCCATTGTTGTTGGTGGGTTCTTATCCAGCGAGAAAAGGAACTTAGGATCCCTTAATCCTCCCATTATCGCAATCAGAGTGAGTTCTTCAGAGTGTTTCTGCATTTACATTGCCTCAAGGTTGAAGCGCTCAATGTAGTCTTTCAGTAGTTCTCCTTCTTTTTGGATGATGTGGAGGAGGTCTGAAGCTGGTTTAAACCTTTTCTTTCCCCTGATGAAGTTCGTGACGAGGATCTGTCCGAGTTAGGAGAATGAGCTAATGGAGTTCGGCTTCAATTGCTTTAATCACAGTCGGGTGGTTCTGGTTAAGGTTAGGGAGAATTCTCAACACATCCCCGCAGAGGATGCATTGTCGAGTTCCATCCATACCCTAAAGGACTCCAGATGTTCGGACGGGTCAGTAGCCCTCGAGAAGGGGGTGATTTGCGGCATACGGAACTTGTCTGGCAGACATGCCTCCATAATGTCACTAGTAAACGGAGGTTCAGTCTCCTCCATTATCTTTTCCATTGGAGTTGGGGCACTTGTACAGTAGGCCTGTCGCATATCTCCTATCTGTCCTCGCAAGTCCTTGAGCTTGACTTCCTATGGTTCGCCGCTCTCGGTTGTGGTTTCGATCGGAGCCTTGCCGCGCTTCTTTCGATCCAGCTTGTGGCTAGGTCGGAAGCGGGCAAGGTTGTAGTTCCGGAAACATGAGAAGGGGCCGACCTGGTTGAGTTGAGCTGCCGACTTCTCTGGGAGGTGGCGGGTGTATTAGAAGGCTGAGGGGGGGTTGTGGCCTATTTGCTGGTCTTCCTGAGCGGCCTTTTGCACCTGTTGAGGTCCCTGTACTCTTTGACCCAGTTAACTGCCTTATGGATTTCATTTTATTGTTCAACATTTCGACCTGTTGCTCAATGGAGTTCAACCATTCTCCTCTGTTGCGAGATCGCTGAGCCTATCTCGTGGGACTCGAGTTAGCCTGTTGTTGGAAAGTGGAATCTTGGTGACTGTCAGGCTGCTCCGGTGACGTAAGGTCAGGTGCAACAGGGGAGACTTGGGTTTTCTTTTTCCCTCTGGCCATCACAGTTTCCCAGTGAATCCTCCTTAGACCCATGGACACCTGCAAGCAATAGACAAAAGAAGAAAGGGGGACCCTGGGTAACACAGGGGACCCTCCGATGCCAAAGTCAGGGATTTGGGTCTTGTTAGAAAGTGGTTTTAAGGAAAAGAGTTACCAGTCATTTTTAAGTTTATGGGTTGTGTCCTTCACTGTCTAGGGCCTTACCTATTTATACGAGAGGGGAGATCACACAGTCGAGAGATCTTCTCTGTGAGAGGGAAGATCACACCGTGGAGATCTTTCTCATTCAAAGCCCCTCAGATCCCGAAGATCTTCCTTAGATCACGGACGTTTGAGATCTCTGGGATCTTGACCTTATGTCCCGAGATCTTTGGGCCGTTTGTTTTGGATAAGACTAGACGTTTAGTCGGGAACCGATAGGCCCATCGGATCCTTAGGCAAGGTCGGATGACAGATAAAGCCCCGGAGGCAAGAGATGGTATTGAGCTATCAGTAGATCGGTATTATCTCGATGTCGAGTAGCCTTTAATTCCCTTTGTCGAGCTTAGTAGTTCTCGCTAAGCTGTTGTTCTGGGAAATTCGTCAAAGGTCGTGCTGACCTATAGTCGTGTCGACCTATAGTATTGTTGGCCCTTTTCCGTTAGTAGTTATCTTCCAAGTATCTTGACCCATTGGTCCGTGCGGGTTGTTGGTTCGACCTCTTGTCATGGGTCACTCTATTTTTCCCCTAACAATAATTTATAATTGTAATTATAAACCTTTGATGTAAATTAATATAATTTTCTAAATTAAATTAGATATAAATTCAAAATTTGGAATAATTAATAATAATAAGATTTAAATTAATTCTAGCTTAAATATGATACGATAGATAAAATTCTATTTTTTTTAAAAAAAAAGAAAATGTTGTGGGCGATCATTCTCACCTATGAAATTTAGATTTATTCAATTTACCTTATGAATCTTTTTTAATGTTTTAGATTAACCTTGTTAAAATTTTTATTTTTATTTTCATTTTAATTTCAAAATTTAACATTAATTTAATCAGATCAATTTGTATAGTTTAATTATTACGTGGCCCTAATTTTTAAAATTAGGTATTGTTGGAATTAAATTTAATTCACTAAATTTAGATCTTCGCTATGGGTTAGATTAATCGATTTAAATAAACTTTGTTAAATTAATTGATTTAAATCAATTTTGTTTAGAATAAATGTTAATAAGATTTTATTTATGAAATTTGTTAAAAGTCAGTTTCACTTGATTTAGTTTTTTTTTTTCCCTTCTTTTCGAATTAATTTAAGGACTTTAGAATTAATTAAACTAAATCACTTTATGAAAATTAGAATTTAATATATGCTTATTATTTAGAATTATGTAATTTAACATTTAAGACTTAAATCTTAATTATTAAGATTAATTGGGTTGATTCTTGTTCAAATTTGGTAAATAAATTTTGGGTTTTGTAAATTTGAATAAGTAAGTATATATTGGATAATAAATTCTTCCAACTTAGAATTTTAAATATTAGGACAACTAATCCATATTGGATGATTTAATATAAAATTAACTCAAGTGATTTACAAGTGGTTAAACTAAACTTAGATTTACAAGTGGTACCGCAAATGGTGTCACAAGTGGTGCAGTAGATGGTGCCATAGGTGTTGGCCCATTGGTGGGGCCAGTGGCCGGCTGAGAACCCAGCATAGTGTCAATGTAAGATGGGCCCGAACTGGGGTCCATATGGCGATCGCCGAGGGGAGGTGCCTCATCAAGTGAATCGCCAGGTGAGAAATGTGTCGTACTCCGCGTGCTCTTAGGTGGCATTCCCTATATACAACATAGGGCGCAACCCGTGAGATTTAGCATAGGATCAATACACGCATTCATACATCAATCACATTTCGAATCAACAAGCTTTATGCATTTCATTTACCAAAATTTGTCACAATACATGAGATGCGGAATTACATGGATCATGACAGGAAACGCATATGAACTAATCTAACAAAAACCTTAAACAACAAGCATACTATTCATCTACTCTACTACTAAGCCTGTCAAGGCTAAAACACGAAAACTAGGAAACTAGCAACCAAGCAACTAAAAGATGACTGCATGTATGTCTAGTCGTTCGAGACTGGCAATGGAGGAGAGGCACCCTGATCCTGCAGGCAACACAGGATAGCCTTCAAGGTGCGAGACACCTTGCTAAACTTCCATTTTGCGAAGGCCTGATGCACTTCAACCTTGGCTCGGGTTGCTGTGACCTCCTGTCGCAGGGCAGCCTGACCCTCGATCTGAGCCAAACGGGCTTTTAAAGCAGCCCGATCACCAGAGCGCTCCTGTGTAGCAGGAGGAGACCCTCATCAGTGTCCTGGGCCTCCTCTTCCTCTTCCTATTCTCCTTCTTCCCTTATCTCATCTCCTTCTTCATCACTCTCTGTCTCCTCCTCACTCTCATCGAGTCGGGCTTGATGCTGTCGTGGCCCAATCTCGACGGTCGATTTTTTTTGGTTAATTTCACCGATTGGCGAAATTGGGAATCCTATGCCTGTTCCTACGTTTTATTGCACCTTCATAGGTCAAAGTATATCAGTGTGCGTTGTGTGACCATAACCCGGGTCCAGTTTAATCCAAATCATGCTCTGATACCAACTTGTAACGCCCTAAAAATCGAGGGTCGAGCAGGAGCCCAATTCCCGAGTTCCAACGCATCACTTATGCAACATTGATAATGATGATTTAAATGTTGTCCGTATTAATGCATAAAACATGAATGAGATTATGCTAAAATAACAAAACATACTCTAGGGACAGTCAAATTACGCAAGTAGAAGACTGAGAGAAATACATGGAACGTAAAAACCACTGTAGGTCTTAAAGTATGTACGCGTTGCCAGGTCAAATAGTTACAAGTATTGCTTCAAAATACAAAATGTCAAAATGTGGTGGTTCATTATAAAGTATAAGCCCTGAAGCCCCGCCGATCAGAACGGTCTATATAAACCCGCCTGAATATTGATATATGAGAATGCCTCCTCATCATCCTCAAAGTCTGGCTCCGCCTCGCAGACTGCGCCATCATCTGAAACTATAATAGGGTCTGGTTGGCGTTTAAAACACCGTCCCAGAACGTGGGAGTGAGTGATCAACTCAGTGGAGCTATAAAGCAAAGGTTAACATGTTATCAGTTCAGTCAAGCAGTAATGATAAAGTAATACAATCAAGCATTCCTAAGTACTTTGATTAATGTAAGAATGGTATGTATTAATGATGCATGCCCTCGTCTGCTGTAACGTCTCAGAAAAATTCGTACAAAGACCCGAGTACCACCTCAGGCAGAAATCACTCAGGACCAAATCCTTTAGAAATTAGACGAAATTAACTAAGTGTTAAACTAGATTAGCTGAGAAATTCGCTTAAACCACTTTAAATACGAACTGCAAGACCCAAAACTTGTAGAATCATCGACGCTACATTACACTATAATCTATGATCAATCTCATTACCCAGTTGCTCTCGGGAGCATCACGAAACTCCGTATCGGACTTGGACTGCACGTCAAAAGTCTGATTACAGCGAAACTAAATGATTATGACCGCCTTGCTGGGCTTGACAACCATCTCAGAAATCAAGTCCTGACTGTGTCCAGAAATTCCCAACTTGAGCCCAGAGCGAAGTGTGTGAGAAATGTGAATATTTTTGGAAATAAAATTCAAACTTAAGTAAACTGAGACGTGTCGCTTGCGGGCAAAATATAAGGATTCAGACTGTCAGAATCTGACCCAAATACACCCTCAGATCAGGAGAAATTTCCCACACATGTCAGTAGACTTGTGGCCCTGATTGAGTACCGGTGACTGTTGAACGGAAACTGGTCCGACACGGTCGATTTGTAAATCCGATCGGACCAAAAATTAACTCGACCTAGATCCAATGTCAGGGAACTTAAGTTCGACTGCACGCAGAAAGGGGGCCTCCAGAAGTGCTCCGTTGAGCCGAAATAGATGGGTTTTGGCTATAACCTAAGTATACCATGACCCTGGGGCCATTTCCATCAGTTCTGGGCCTATATAAGGGCCTTAAACCCTCTCTCTCATATTCCATACGAATTTTAAGACCCTAAGAAAGAGAGGAGAGGAAAAGGAAAGGAAAGAGAGAGAAAGAGAGAGAGAGAGTTGGAGATTCATTATGGGATTTGATCCCGTAGCTCCACGCACTTAGCCACCTTATCTTTATCACAACTCCGGCATTTTCGACAACGTACTTGGGTAAGAAAACCTAACCCTAATCTGCTTTAGGGTTCCAGATAGTGTAAGTTATGAAATGGCTAACCTAATTCATGCTATAGGTTGCCAATTCGCCGTTGACAAAGACTAAGTGTCTAAAACGAATTCGGCATAAGGTGCGGACTATAAACGTATAGATTATGGTTTTTAAGGCTTTAAATGTCGGTTAATGATTTATTACTGACGTGGGTGTCATTTCACATGCAAAATGTGTTGTTTGTTTTGCGATACAGATATATATGAACTATGTTGAATATATTGTAAGCCATGTGTTTGTAGAAATCATCGTATATGTATGGATTTGAAATTGTGTTTGCCATGATTATTTGCCGTGTATATATGCTAGTTGTATGTGTAACAACTCCTTGATGAAAGGATTTGCTCTAAGACATGTTATCCCAACATACGTCGTGTATGTTATAATGTGTAGCCTAGGTGTTTGTGAAAATGTCTGAATGAGTGTAGGATTTGCATTCGTGCTTGCCATGACAAATTGTTGTGGATATATGATTGTTGTGTAGGTGACAACTCCTTGACGGAAGGTTTTGCCCTAATACATATTATAATCAACATACGTCATGTATGTTGGAGTGTGAAGACTAAGTGTTTGTAAGAATGCTTGAATAAACTAGTAGTTAGTAAATTGTAGTTTGTAAGAGTGTTGAGATGTGATTCTCAACTATCCTAACCATATGTATGATTTCCTCCATGTACTTTAGGTATGAAATGCATATGTGTGAATTCATGTTTAAGTTGTATTTCATAAATTGCTTACATGATTGTATGAATTGTTGATCCATCACTGCTTTGGTTATCTCAAAGGATTGTTTGTTGAAAGTGAATGTGGTTGGGGCTATTATATAGTCCAGGCAATCGGTAACAGGCCTCAAACCGGTGGCTGGAGTTGGTTCGCCACACAGGATGTGGTCGATGAATCCGAGCCGTACTTGAGATGTCGACAGTGGTTAGGCCACACGGCGTGCTTATGCACTTCATGTCGATCAACTCAACGTGCGCTCGTGCTAGTCCAGCTCGTCAAGTAACCCGATTAGCCCGATGTATGTTCACCATGTTTGGACGCTACTGC
The DNA here is from genome assembly GCA_021015155.1 of Magnolia officinalis. Lineage (NCBI taxonomy): Eukaryota > Viridiplantae > Streptophyta > Magnoliopsida > Magnoliales > Magnoliaceae > Magnolia > Magnolia officinalis. Next base: position 36,570,345 of record JAJHSJ010000011.1, read on the forward strand.
TTGAACCTAGGGTACCAAACTCACCAGTGGAAACCCCGTTAACCGTGATACCTCAATCCGCTAAGACTCATGAGCCGGGCATGGTGGTATGGGACATCGTGGTCGAGCTGTTGGCCTACACCGGGGTGACGAGCCCACCCGTAGTCACCAGTGAGCAATCAAAGCTTGTGAGCCGAATACGGTGGTATGAGACACTGTATTTGAGCTGTCGACCTACACTGATAAGGTGACGAGCCCTTTGTAGTAACCTCGAGCATATTCTGAGACTACGTAGAGGCGACGAATCTTTCCATAGCAATTAAAGTATAACTAGGCCTACACTACATCGTGGTGACGAGCCCTTTATAGTGACCTAGAACCACAACATCGTATGAGATTTGCTAGGACTAACGACCCTAGAATGGATCATTGTTTGGGAAATGATATAAGGGAGCTAGGTACCTTAGTTTCCCAATCCTGCTATATGAAAAGGACTAATAAGAACTTGGTAATCACGTTCATGCACCGCACTGCATGTGCTGTTTGGCGTTGAGTAGAGAGCACTGAGGAAGTGACTGACATGCGTGACCGTTAGATGAAGATCGCAGAGGGAGTGCAGGCGAGCGCATGCATCATTTATACATACCATTCTTGCATTAATCAGAGTACTTAGGGATGTTTGATTATATTGTTTTATCATTACTGCTCGACTAAATTGATAACATGTTAACCTTTGCTTTATGGTTCCACTGAGTTGATCACTCACTCCCACGTTACGGGACGGTGTTATACACACCAACCAGACCCTGTCTTAGTTGCAAGTGGAGGCGATGCCTACGAGGTGGAGCCGGACTATGAGGATGACAAGGAGGCATTCTCTTTCATGCAGTTTTCAGGCGGGTTCATGTGAGCCGTGGCCTGGTCGACGGGGACTTCTGGGATGTTGACTAGATGCCCTTACACTTGATATTTTGTCTTTTTTGAATCACACATGTATATTCATTTTTGGTCCATTTTGGGAAGTATACATGTATATATTTAACCTGGTAACATGTTCACACTCTGGAGACTTACAACAGTTCATATACTTTATATATCTATCACAGTTCTTCCGCTTGCATAATTTAATTGTCTCTAGAGTATGATATGCTGTTTTGGTGTAATCCTACTCATGTTTAATGTACTAACATGGACAACATTTAATCATCATTTTCTATGTTACATAAGTGATGCGTTGGAACTCGGGAGTGGAGCTTATGCTCGACCCCCGATTTTCAAGGCGTTACAAGTTGGTATCAAAGCATGATTTGGATTAAACTGGACCTGGGTTATGGTCACACGACGTACGCTGATGCATTTAGACCGAGGTGGGTGCGAGAAAAATGTAGAAACAAGCTTAGGTTTCCCTGTTTCGCCAATTGGCAAAATTTACCGAAAACGATCGCTGAGATCGAGTCTGTGCACATCCGTGATCACTTGAGACGACCCCGGATTACCCCTAGACCGTTAATCGATGGGTTTAGACCACGATTTACCTCATCCCATCCTTCAATAATTGATAAATACGAATCTGCATCAGAAAATACTCGAAGTGACCCGAAACGACTCAAAATGGAGTCGGGGGCTTAACAGGGCATGTCCAGGGGGACCCAGAGTGGGTCCCACATGTTTTTAGGGTCCAGGGGGCAGGAGGACCTCGCCCCACTGGCAAGTCATCATCGGTTTATCCAGAGGTCGGCGAGGGCCTCGCCGGTTCCGCCAGGCCTGGCCGCCTGGCGGGCCGGTTCGGGCTGACGCCTCTAGGGCGTTGTGTGGCCCACTGATGCATGTTGGGTCGATTTAAACCCCTCCCAACACGCCCCCTCTTCATAACCTACCCCTCCAAGCTATCTTTTTCTTAAGAAATCACTCAAATCTCCACTCAAATCCCCCCTCCAAGCACCTCTTCTTCCATTTTCATGCACCACCTACACCACCCATCCAAAACCCTCTTCCACAGCTGTTGCTCTCCTCCTTTCCCTTTCATTTGAGCATTTCAAACCCCACTTTGTGTCTCAAATCTGTGGGAACCCAATACACCATCCCATTTCCCTATTTTCATATATTTTCCATGGCCTTATTCGAGCTTGTTACGACCATATTCTCGATTTCCACCATTCTCTCAATCATGGGAAAGAAAAGGGCTCCTGTGGATGAAGCCGGCCCTAGTCGCCCTACTCGTTCAAGGAGGCCAGCCTCTGGTGGGATAGTGTCTTTCGGACTATTGCCGATAGATATGTATGGACATGGACAGACTTTGAGACCCGCTTCCATGAGAAATATTATCCCGTCACTTACCGCCACAAGAAGGAGAGTGAGTTCCTTCGCCTCCGACAGGGAGGGATGACGGTAGCTGAGTATGAGAACAGGTTCACGGAGCTGGGCCGATACTTCTCTCCTCAAGTCATGGAGATTTGGGACGCAGAGGCGGCCACGATAACGTAAGCCCCCATCCGTACCAACCCTCCATTTAGAGTCTTCAGTGTCGCTCGCCTGCTCTCTCATCTCAACCAATCTCTCATCATCCTTCTGAGCCACTATGACCCTGTCATTAATAAGTGGCCGCACCCGAACGTGGGCGACGCTCTCATACGACTCCTCTACAGTGAGCTTCTGCTCAAAATCTCGCATGAACTATACTATGTCCCACTCTGCTATCATCAGCGGCGCCGCAAAGCTATCGTCTTCTTGCGGCTCAACGCGACTATCACAAGGTTGGCCTTGCCAGGATGGTAGGTGACCTCGAACTTGAAGTCCTTTAAGGTTTCCATCCATCGGCGCTGCCTCATATTCAAGTCCCTCTGAGTGAATATGTACCTAAGGCTCTTGTGGTCGCAAAAGAGCTCGAACTCCTCTCCATAGAGGTAATGTCTTCAGAGCTTCAGTGCAAAGATGACGGCCGCCAACTCCAAGTCATGCGTGGGTAATTTTCCTCGTGCTTCCTCAATGTTGCGAAGTGTAGGCAATCACCCTGTCCTTCTGCATAAGGACGCAACCCAAACCAACATGAGATGCGTCGGTATATATCATATACTTGACCCCTTGCTCTGGCAATACTAGCATATGGGCGGATGTCAACCTGTCCTTCAGCTCCTTAAAAGCTACTTCTGCCTTCTCATTCCAGGTGAACTTAAGATCTTTCCGAGTCAACTGAGACAACGGTCTAGTAATCTTGGAAAAGTCCCTAATAAATCGACGGTAATACCCTGCCAGACCAAGAAAGCTCCTCACCTCAATAACCAAACCGGGTTGCTCCCAGTCCTGAACCGCGACTACCTTAGCGAGGTCAACTGTTATCCCTTCCTTGGACACCACATGCCCAAGGAACTTGACTTCCTCTTTCCAGAAGTCGTTCTTCTTGTATTATGCGAACAACTGGTTCTTCTTCAGAGTATCCAAGACTGCTCGCAGGTGTTCCTCGTGCTCTTCTTGACTCTTAGAGTATATCAGGATGTCATCTATAAACAAGATGGCGAATTGGAATAAAAACGGTCGAAACACCCTGTTCATCAGGTCTATGAACACGGCCGGTGCATTTGTAAGACCGAACGACATTACGAGAGACTCATGGTGTCCAAAACTGGTCCTGAAGGCCGTCTTCTGCACGTCCTCATCCCTGACGCGCAATTAATGATACCCTAACTGTATATTGATCTTCAAAAAATACTGCGCCCCTTTCAACTGATCGAACAGATCATATATCTTGGGCAAAGGATACTTGTTCTTCACTGTCACTTGGTTCAGCCTGCGATAATCAATACACAATTGCAGTGACCCGTCCTTCTTCTTCACAAATAACACGGGCACCCCCCAAGGAGATACGCTCGGTCGTATAAAGCCCGCATCCAATAGATCATCGATCTGTTTCCTCAGCTCCTCCATCTCACACGGAGGCATACGATACGTTGGAAGAGATATATGTGTCATACCAGGCACCAGGTCAATAGTTAAATCAATCTCGCGCTGAGAAGGTAATCCAGGAATAGTCCTGAACACGTCCGAGAAATCCTGAACTACCGGCGTATTCCCCAACATCGGGCCATCAATACACTCCAACAGAGAAGCGTAACAACTCAAACGGGAAGGGTGACTGACCTGAACAGGGAAAATAAAAGTCGTGCCCTCAGGTCCATGGGCTGTCACCAGCCTAGCCTCACAATCGATCTCTGCTCTCATCTCAGTGAGTCAATCCATACCAAGGATAACGTCATAATGATACAGGGGGGCAACAATCAGGTCGACTAGAACCGACCTGCTTCCTAAATCTATCAAACAACCCTTGTAAATCCTAATAACATCAGAAAAAGTCCCTGTGGCAGTAAGGATCCTCACTCCCTTCGTAGGAACTGTACCCAACGATAGTCGCTTGACAGCTGCGCATGATATGATGGAGGTAGTGGATCCAGTGTCCACCAATAAGAAGACTGTAGTACCTTGAACATGTGCAGTGACTTCGAAAGCTATAGGTGCTGCCTCTGATGCCTCAGCTATGAGTGAGTGCACATGAGCCTGTTGCGGACGGTTCGACTGCGGTACCATAGGTCGCTGAGGCGGCCTAAATCGAGGTGCAGGCGGCCGAAAGGATGGATGTGCTGGTGCTAACCATAGAGGTGGTGCTGATATGGCCTAAGGAAGCTGGCGGTTGATCCTCTGAGGTGGTGAAAACCCGCTGTCCCTCATCCTGGTGAAGCAATTTAGCTCTGTGTGGCTTGACTTCTTACAGTAGGTACACCACACGTCTGGTCGCCTCATCGAGGCCGGTGAAGCCATAAGCCTAGGTGGTGAATCTGCACGCGGTCTCTTACCGAGGAACGGTCTGCTCTGTAGATTAGGTCGAGGCCTAGGATACGGGACATCCTGTCCCCATCATGCTCAGCTCGTAGAGACATGCCCACTAACTCAGCATAGGTAGATATGTTAGCGCAACATATCTTCGAGCGGATCTTAAGTCGCAGACCCTCAGAAAATCGCTGCATCGGCATCGACTGATCTCCCAGTATCAACGGAGCATACCTGCCTAGCTCCGTGAATCGGTTCTCATATTCTGTCACCGACATCCCTCCCTGACGGAGGCGAAGAAACTCACTCTCCTTCTCGTGTCGATAAGTGAGGGGGTAGTACTTCTTATGGAAGCGGGTCTCAAACGCGGCCCACGTCCATACATACCCGACAGCAACGGTCCACAGGACACTGTCCCACCAGAGGCTGGCCTCCTTCTCAAACAAAAAGGTGACCAACTCCACCTACTCAGAATCTGTGCAGTGCAGCGGCTTTAGCATCTTAAAGATGCGGTCAATCCAATACTCGGCCTCCTCGGGTCTGTGAGTACCCACAAAGGTAGGAGGCCGCAAGCGCTGTAATTGCTCGAAGAGGCCGCTAGCACCCGCATTTCCAGCAGCGTGTACAAAAGGTGCAGGTGGACCCACACCCATGCCCTGGGCAAAGATTACCCCAAGGGTGGCCAAAAGCTGCTGCTGCATCAACAACATTATCTGCTCGAACCTATCAGTAGGAGGAGTCGACTGAGGCACGTGCGACGTCGAAGAAGGTGCGCAGTTCTGCTCAGGAACTGGCCTGTGGTGCAACAGGTGGTACAACAAATGGTGTCACAGGTGGTGCAGTAGATGGTGCCACAGGTGTCGGCCCATTGGTGGGGCCCTTGGCCGGCTGAGAACCCGACATAGTGTCAGTGTAAGATGGGCCCAAACTGGGGTCCATATGGCGATCGCCTAGGGGAGGTGCCTCGTCAAGTGAATTGCCAGGTGAGAGACGTATCGTGCTCCGCGTGCTCTTAGGTGGCATTCCCTATATACAACATAGGGTGCAACCAGTGAGATTTAGCATAGGATCAATACACGCATTCATACATCAATCACATTTCGAATCAACAAGCTTTATGCATTTCATTTACCAAAATTTGTCACAATACATGAGATGCGGAATTACATGGATCATGACAGGAAACACATATGAACTAATCTAACAAAAACCTTAAACAACAAGCATACTATTCATCTACTCTACTACTAAGCCCGTGTAACGCCCTAAAAATCGGGGGTTGAGCATAAGCTCCACTCCCAAGATCCAACGCATCACTTATGCAACATAGATAATGATGATTAAATGTTGTCCGTGTTAGTGCATTAAACATGAGTGGGATTATACCAAAACAACATATCATGCTCCAGAGACAGTTAATTTACGCAAGCGGAAGACTGTGATAGATATATAAGTATATAAACTGTTGTAAGTCTCCAGATTGTGAACATGTTACCAGGTTAAATATATACATGTATACACCAAAAATGAACAAAATGAATATACATAGGTGTTCCAAAAGTGTAAAATAACAAGTGTAATGGTATCTTATCAGCACCCCTGTAACCCCGTCGATCAGAACATGGTCTACATAGACCTGCCTGATAGCTGCATATAGGAGAAACCCTCATCATCATCATAAAAATCCAGCTCCACTTCGTAAGCATCGCCATCATCTGAAACTAAAACAGGGTTTAGTTGGTGTTTAAAACACCGTCCCATAACGTGGGAGTGAGTGATCAACTCAGTGGAGCTATAAAGTAAAGGTTAACATGTTTTCAATTCAGTCAAGCAGTAATGATAAAGCAATACAATCAAACATGTCCTAAATACTCTTATTAATGCAAGAATGGTATGCGATAGTGGTGCATGCCCTCGCCTACACTCCCTCAACATCTTCATCTCACGGCGCGCATGGCAAACTCCCGAAAGTGCTCTTCCTTGCCAAAGCACATGCAATGCGGTTTCATGAGCGTGATTTTCAAGTTCTTATTAGTCCTTTTCATACAGTAGGATTGGGAAACTAAGGTACCTCCCTTTTTATCATTAACCCAAATAATGATCCATCTAGGGTCGTCAATCCTAGTTAATCACATACGATAAGCAAGTTATAGGTCACTACCACCAACGCCCTACCAACTGACAGTCTATTTTTGAAGGTTCGTCGCCAACCCGACTAGGGACCACAGCCAGGCTGCACAGGGGTAGGCCTATTTCATACTCGAGGTCACTACAAAGGGCTCGTCACCTAATCAATATAGGCCGACAACTTGAATACAGTATCTCATACCACCGTATTTGGCTCACGAGTTCGAGTTGCTCATTGGACACTACGGGGAGGCTCGTCGCACCAGCGTAGGCTGATAGTTCGACCACGATGTCCCATACCACAATGTCCGGCTCATGAGTCTTAGTGGATCGAGGTACTAAGGTTAAACGGGCTTTCCACTGGTGAGTTTGGTACCTTAGATCCAAGCAGTAGCGTCCGTACATGGTGAACATACATCAGGCCAATCGGGTTGCTTGACAAGTTCGACTGGTACGAGCGTACGCTGAATTAATTGACATGGTACTACTGTCGACAATCATCGTATGACTCGGATTCATCGAACACATCAGATGTGGTGAGACTAATCCTTTTTCACCAAGGAGTTGTCACACGCATAACGGCCATATATTCACGACGAATAATCATGGCAAGCACGAATCCAAATTCTATACTCATTCAGTCATATCAACAAACACATGGAATACACTATATTCAACATAGTTCATATATATCTGTAAAGTGAAACAGGCATCGTATTTAGCATGTGAAATGACACCCATATCAGTTATAAATCATTAACCGGCATTGAAAGCCTTGAAAACCATAATCTAAACATTTATAGTCCGCACCTTTCACCGGTAGACTCGTAATGAACTCAGTTTAGACATTAAGCCTTTATCTACGGCACAACGGTCACCTATAACATGAAATAGGTTAGCTATTTCATCACTTACACTATTGAAAACCCTAAAACAGATTAGGGTTAGGTTTTCTTACCTACGAACGGAGTTGAAATCCCCGGAATAGCGATGCAGACGCGGTAGCTAAGCCCGTGGAGCGATGAGATCGAATCCCAGGAACTCTCTCCCACTCTCTCTCTCTCCTTCTCTCTTTGCTCTCTTCTCTCTCCTAGGTTTTCCAAATTCGTATGGAATGAGAAAGGGAGGGTTTAAGGTCCTTATATAGGCCCATAAGTGATGGGAATGGCCACACAGCCATGGTAAACTTAGGTTATAGCCAAATGGGGGTTGTTTCCATCCAACGGAGCACTTCTGGAGGTCCCTTTTCTGCGTGCGGTCGGACTTAAGCTCCCTGGCATTGGATCTAGGTCGAGTTAAGTTTTTGGTCCGATCAGATTTTCAGATCGACCGTGGCGGACCAGTTTCAGTTCAACGGTCACCGGTATTCGATCAGGGCCACAAGTACACTGACATGTGTTGGAAATTTCCCTTGATCCGAGGGTGTAATTGTGTCAGATTTTGACGGTCTGAATCCTTAGATTTGGCTTGCAAGTGAACCGACTCAATTCACTTAAGTTTTAGTTCATTTTCTAAAGATATTCGCGTTTCTCACACACTTCGCTCCGGGCTCAAGTTGTGCGTTTCTGAATACTATTTGGATTTGATTTCTGAGATGGTTGTCAAGACCAGCAAGACGGTGGTAATTATTTAGTTTCGCAGTAATCGGACGTTCGACGCGCTGTCCAAGTTCGATACGAAGTTTCAAGGTGCTCCCGAGAGCAACTGGGTTTAGAGATTTATCCTAGATTATAGGGTAATGTAGCGTTAATGATTCTACAAGTTTTGGGTCTTGCAGTTCATATTTAAAGTGGTTCAAGCTAAGTTCACAGCTAATCTAGTTTAACACTTAGTTAATTTTGTCTAATTTCTAAAGGATTTGGTCCTGAGTGATTTCTGCCTGAGGTGGAACTCAGGTTTTTGTACGGATTTTTTAGGGACGCTATTGTAGGTCTAGGGGTAGCGTCCAGGCAGTAGCGTCCAGGGACTGTCGAATTACGCAAGCGGAAGACTGAGAGAAATACATGGAACGTAAAAACTACTGTAGGTCCCAAAGTATACGCGTTGCCAGGTCAAATAGTTACAAGTATTGTTTCAAAATACAAAATGTCAAAATATGGTGGTCCACTACAAAGTATAAGCCCTGAAGCCCCGCCGATCAGAACGGTCTATATAAACTCACTTAAATACTGCATATATCAGAATGCCTCCTCATCATCCTCAAAGTCTGGCTCCGCTTCACAGATTGCGTCATCATCTGAAACTACAATAGGGTCTGGTTGGTGTTTAAAACACCGTCCCAGAACGTCGGAGTGAGTGATCAACTTAATGGGGCTATAAAGCAAAGGTTAACATGTTATCAATTCAGTCAAGCAGTAATGATAAATCAATACAATTAAGCATCCCTAAGTACTCTGATTAATGCAAGAATAGTATGTATTAATGATGCATGCCCTCGCCTACACTCCCTCTGCGAACTTCATCTCACGGTCACAGCATGCAATCACTTCCTCAGTGCTCAACTCCAATGCCAAAGGCACATGCAATGCGGTGCATGAGCGTGATTACCAAGTTCTTATTAGTCATTTTTAAACAGCAGGATTGGAAAACTAAGGTACCACCCTTATATCATTTCCCAAACAATAATCCATTCTAGGGTCGTCAGTCCTAGTAAATCTCATACGATGTTGCGGTTCTAGGTCACTACAAAGGGCTCGTCACCTCGATGCAGGCTTAGCTTATACTCTAGTTGCTATGGAAAGGCTCGTCGCTTCAACGCAAGCTCAGAGTATGCTTGAGGTCACTACGAATGACTCGTTACCTAATTGTAGGCCGACAGCTCAAATACAGTGTCTCATACCACCGTATTCGGTTCACGAGCTTAGGTTGCTCACTGGTCACTACGGGTGGGCTCGTCACCCCGGTGTAGGCCAACAGCTCGACCACAGTGTTCCATACCACCATGTTCGGCTCATGAGTCTTAACGGATCGAGGTACCAAGGTTAACGGGGTTTCCACTGGTGAGTTTGGTACCTTAGGTTCAGGCAGTAGCGTCCATACACAGAAAGGCTCGTCGCCTCAATGCAGTCTCAGAGTATGCTCGAGGTCACTACAAAGGGCTCGCCACCTGATCAGTGTACGCCGACGGCTCGAATACAGTGTCTCATACCACCGTATTCGGCTCACGAGGCGGTGTTGCTCACTAGTTACTACGGGGAGGCTAGTCGCCCCAGCGTAGGCCGACAGCTCGACCACAGTGTCCCATACCACCATGTCCGGCTCATGAGTCTTAACGGATCGAGGTACCAAGGTTAACGGGATTAATTGGTGAGTTTGGTACCTTAGGTTCAGGCAATAACGTCCATACATAGTGAACATACATCGAGTTAATCGGGTTACTTGAGGAGCTCGACTGGTACGAGTTCACCTTGAGTTAATCGAAATGAAGTGCGTAAGCACTTCGTGTGGCCTAACCACCGTCGACACCCAAAGTATGGCTCAGATTCATCAAACACGTCCCGTGTGGCAAGACAACCTCAGCCACCCGATTAGAAACTGTTACCGATTGCCTGGACTATATCATAGTCCCAATAACACTTAAACATAACAAGGAATCATATATGAATAGGCACCTCAGCATTAAACTAATCCTTCAAGTAATATCAACCGTTTGAGCATTTCATGAAACATAACATAAACATGATTTCACACATATGCATTTCATACGTAAAACGGACAATATAATATAAGTTGCATGGAGGGATTTATACACACAGTTAAGGTAGTTGAGAATCTTATCTCAACACCCATATAAAATATAATTTACCAAATACTTACTCATATAGACATTTTTACAAACACTTAGACTACACACTTCGACATACATGACGTATGTCGACCACAACATGTATTAGGGCAACTCCTTTCACCAAGGAGTTGTCGCATATACAACAATCATATATCCGCGATGGATAATCATGTCAAACATGAATCCAAATTCTACACGCATTCAATTAATTCAACAAACTCATGGAATACATTATATTCAACATAGTTCATATATATCTGTAAAGCGAATCAGGCATCGCATTTAGCATGTGAAATGACACCCACGTTAGTTATAAATCATTAACCAGCATTGAAAGCCTTGAAAACCACAACCTAAACATTTATAGTCCGCACCTTACACCGGTAAACGCGTAACGAATTCAGTTTAGACACTAAGTCTTTGTCAACAGTAGAATGACAACCTATAGCATGAATTAGGTTAGTTATTTCATCACTTACACTATCTGAAACCCTAAAACAGATTAGGGTTAGGTTTTCTTACCTAAGAATGGGATCGAAATTGCCCGAATAGCGATACAGGAATGGTGGATAAGCACGTGGAACGACGAGATTGAGTCCTGAGAACAATCTCCCACACACACTCTCTCTCTCTCTCTCTTTCTCTCTCTTTCCTTCTCTTTTCTCTCTCTAGGGTTTACAAATTCGTATGTGAAGGGAGAGAGAGGGTTTAAGGCCCTTATATAGGCTCAAACATGAGCTCAATGGCCCTAGGGCCATTGTATACTTAGGTTATAGTCAAAACTCATTTGTTTCGGCTCAACGGAGCACGTCTGGAGGCCCCTTTTCTGCATGCAGTCGGACTTAAGCTTCCTGACATTGGATCTAAGTCAAGCTAAGTTTTCGGTCCGATCGGATTTACAGATCGACCGTGGCGGACCAGGTTCAGTTCAACGGTCGTCGGCACTCGATCAGGGCTACGAGTACATGGACCAGTGCTGAGAAATTTCCCTGATCCGAGGGTGTATTTGGGTCGGATTCTGACGGTCTGAAACCTTAGATTTGGCCCGCAAGCAAACGGCCCAAATCACTTAAATCTGAGTTCATTTCCTAAAGATATTCGCGTTTCTCACACACTTTACTCCGAGCTCAAGTTGTGCATTTCTGGGTATCATTAGGACTTGATTTTTGAGATGGTCGTCAAGTTCAACAAAGTGGTTATAACCGTATGGTTTCGACGTAATCGGACTTTCGACACGCGGTTCAGGTCTGATACGAAGTTTCAATGTGCTCCCGAGAGCAACCGGGTAGAGATTATTCCTAGATTTCAGTGTAATGTAGTGTTAACAGTTTTACAAGTTTTGGGTCTTGCAGTTTGTATTTAAAGCGATTAGGGCTAATATCACAGATAATCTAGTTTAGCGCTTAAATAATTTCATCTAATTTCTAAAGGATTTGGTCCTGAGTGATTTCTGCCTGAGGTGGTACTCGGGTCTTTGTACGGATTTTTCCGAGACGTTATAATAATAATCAGACAAATGAAATTCATTTAGTTATGAATTAAATCAGTTTAATGAATTTATTCTTAAATTATTGAATTATTTGATAATATATTTAATTTATTTTGAAATTATTGTTGAATGTTAAAACTGATTTAAATTTGAAGTAATAGAATTGCAAGGTTAGATATAATTTTAGAGTGATTAGATATAAATTTATAAGTTGTATATTAAATTGATTAAAATTTGGAGGCTTAGGTAAATAAATAAATAAATAAATTAGATGAAAGAAAATAAATTATTCTAGAATTTGTTTGAAACAAAATATTTTATTAGTATCTCTAGAGTTTTATTAGTAGATGAATTTTTTTTATTTGATTATCTACTTATTAAAAGTATGGTTGTATTCATACAAAAATCGAACCTCGGGCATGTTTAGAAATTCCAACAAAGTTAGGGGTGCTGTCATAAATTCCCTAACTATTTCAAAATGCAGCCTGTACCTTTCTGAAAATCAAATCTCAATATGTTACATTTAACAGTTTCATATTTTAGCAGATTTCAGTGACTAGTGGTGTACACTGAGTCGAACAGAGTCGAGCTGGCCTTAGCTCGACTCGGCTCGGTCAGTAGCTATCCCCGATTCATGTTCAGCTTGGCTCGGTGACTGAGCCACTATGTCCAGCTCGGCTTGGCTCGGTCAGCAGATCGGACTAGTTCAAGCCGAGTTCGAGCTCAAACTATCAAGCTGATTTCAAATTCAAGTTCGAGTTTTCGAGTTATCAAATTTGAGTTCGAGTTGAGTTCTCGAGATGAGATCAAATTGTAATTCTGCATAACTTTTAATAATAACACAATAAAGTAGAAAATAAAAAATAAAATACAAACTGAAAACTAAAAATATTCTTATTACAACATGTCAACAACATTAGAAATTTTTTTTAATCTATCGTTATATACTAATTACTACAGGAGAGGAGATTCGTTTGCCGAGCTCGAGCTGTTATCCAATTCTTCATATACCTACTCGTTCACCTCTCTCGAATCAGAAGGTGGAGAGAGCTTTTTATCGTCATCTTGTATAGTTTGAATTAGAGTTTTCAAACTTTCTTTGTGAGCAAATTTATATGTAGTTTCCGACACCCTGTAAAATGCCCCAAGACTGGAGAGAAACTTGGATGGTTCGTTACTTTTCTTCTTATTCGTACAGCTTGAACCTGCTTCGACATCATGTTGTCTTGGAGGACATCGTTGACGTGTAAAAGCCTCTTCCATACTACGTTTTAAGGCGAGTTGGAATTGTTCTTCTTCCAATGCTAATAATCTAGCTTCTTCCTCTGCCTTAGAAAGTTTAGATGGGGAAGTGAAATGTTTTTCATTCGAATCAATAAGTGCTTGAAAAAGAAGTTGAATTTCTTTTGGGGCTTTATGACACGGTTTTGCATTTCTACCCCGACATGATAAGTGTTAACAAACTGGGCCACACACAAATGATACAAAATCTTCGATTTTCCAGACTTTGGAGAGTGGACTAAGGAACCATAGTCCCAAACGTCGATCGATGATTCACTTTAAGACATCTATAGTTTGTATTGAAAAATTAGTATTTTAACAATAATGAACTATGAAAACAGATGAAAAAAATGAAATATATGATATAAAAGTAAGAATGAAATATGACATATAAAAGCAATAATGAAATATGAATTATAATATAAACAAAAAGCATGATATGAAAATAAAATAAAAGTCATTGATGCATTAACTTATAACATCTATCAATATAATATAAAATAAAAAGTATACATTAAATCATTTTCTTGTTTCAAGAAATTAACAATAAATGTTGACCTAACTCCATTCATGTCACTGTTGTTGCATGTTGTAACGTCTCGAAAAATTCCATACAAAGACCCGAGTACCACCTCAGGCAGAAATCACTCAAGACCACATCCTTTCGAAATTAGACGAGTTTAACTAAGTGCTAAACTAGATTAGCTATGTAATTAGCTTGAATCACTTTAAATACGATCTGCAAGACCTAAAACTTGTAGAATCAATGACGCTAGGTTACCCTAAAATCTAGGATCAATCTCATTACCCAGCTGCTCTTAGGAGCACATTGAAACTCCGTATCGGATCTGGACCGCACATCGAAAGTCCAAATAATATGAAGTTATAGAATTAGGACCGCCTTGCTAGGCTTGACAACCATCTCGGAAATCAAATCCAGATAGTGTCCTGGGGCTATCCGCTTGAGCCCGGAGTGAAGTGTGTGAGAAAATATGGTTTTCTTTAGAAATTAAATCTAATTTAAGTAATCTGAGACTTGTCGCTTGCGGGCCTGATATAAGCAATCAGACCATCAGAATCTGACCCAAATACACTCTCGGATCAGGAGAAATTTCATACACATGGAAGTGTACTTGTGGCCCTGATCGAGTTCCGGTGACTGTTGAACTGAAACTGGTTTGCCACGTGTGATCTGGGAACCCGACTGGAATGAAAACTTAACTCGACCTAGATCCATAGTCAGGGAGCTTAAGTCCGACCTTTGGCTCAAGGGGGGGCTCCGGAAGAGCTCCGGAAGAGCTGGAACAGATGCCCTTTGGACATAACCTAAGTATACCTTGGCCCTGGGCCTATTTATGGCAATTCTGGGCCTATATAAGGACCTTAAACCCTCTCTCATTCACTCCATACGAATTTGAGAAAACCCTAGGAGAGAGAAGAGAGTAAAGAGAGAGAAAGTGTGAGAGAAGTGAGAGGAGATTCCTGTTGCTCTATCTTGCTATTCTATGTGCCTATCCATCACTACTGTATCGCTTTTCCGGCGATTCTGATACCGTTTTCGGGTAAGAAATTCTAACCCTAATCAGTTCTAGAGATCCAACTAGTGTAGGTGATGAAATAGCTAACCTATTTCATGCCATAGGTTGTCGTTCTACCGTTGTTAAAGACTTGGTGTTTAAGCTGAGTCTGTTACTCGCTTCTAAGGCATAAGGTACGGACTATTAACGCTTAGGTTATAGTTTTCAACGCTTTCAATGACGGATAATGATAGATTCATGATCTGGGTGTTATTTCACATGCAAAATGCGATGTTCATTTTGCAATTCAGTTATGTATGCAATTTATGGCATATAGTGTATTCTGTATATTTGTAGAAAATACTGTATACGTACAAAATATGAAAGTGTGTTTGCCATGATTAATTACTGTGTATACATGTTAGATATATGTGTAATAACTACTCGGCGAAAGGATTCGTCCTAATGCATGTTTTAGCCAATACGCGTTATGTATGTTAATAAGTGTATTCTAAGTGTTTGTGAAAATACTTGTATGAGTAAAGTACTTAGATGATAGTGCTTAGGGTAGGTGTTGAGATAGGATTCTCAACTACCTTAGAGATGTGTATGATTTCCTCCATGCGAGTTGTTTAATTTAATCGCTTACTTGTGAAATGTATGTGTTTGTATTTCCTGCTTACATTGTGCTTTATAATATGCTTGTTAACATGTTTGAATCACTTTGTCAATTCTGTTTTGACTACTCCACATGTTTTATGGGTAAGGATTGAATGTGTTTAGGGCTATGTTATAGTCCAGGCAATCGGTAACAGACTTGAAGTCGTGGCTGAGATTCATTCGCCACGTAGGACGTGTTTGACGAACCCGAGTCGTACTAAGGTTGTCGGCAGTGGTTAGGCCACACGGAGAGCTTATGCATTTCATGTCGATCAACTTTAGGTGCGCTCGTGCTAGTCGAGTCCGTCAAGTAACCCGATGTGCCGATGTATGTTCACCATGTATGGACACTTTTAATGCCCTGAAAATTGGGAGTCGAGCATAAACTCAACTCCCGAGTTCCAACGCATCACTTATGCAACATAATGAATGATGATTGATTGTTGTCTGCATTTGAGCTTTGAACATGAGTGAGATTAAGCCACAACAGCATATCATACTCCAGAGACAGTTAAATTGCAAGCGGAAGACTGTGATAGATATATAAAATATAAAAACAGTGGTGAATCTCCAGAGTGTGATAATGTTACCAGGCTAATGAATTACAAGTACAATTCAAATTATACCAAATGTGTAGTGTCATCTAGTCAACATCCCTATAATCCCGTCGATCAAGACATGGCTCAGGTGAAGCCATCAGCATAGAATATACGAACAAGCATCATTGTCATCATACAAGTCTGGCTCCGCCTCAAGTGTAGCGTCGCCATCCGCAATCAGACAAAGTCTGGTGGGTGTCCGGAACACCGTCCCGTAACGTGGGAGTGAGTAGCTAACTCAGTGGAACAATAAAGCATAGGTTAACATGTTATCAACTCAGTCAAGCAGTAATGATAAAGCAGTAAAATCAAACACTCCTAACGACTCTTATTAATGCAAGTATGGATGCCCTCACCACACCCTCCCTCGTGCGACACCATCTCACGTTCGCGGCATGCTTTCATCCCTCAGTGCTCCACATCTTCCAGGCACATGCAATGCATGATGAGCATAATTACCGAGTTTTTAATTAGTCCATTTCAAACAGCAAGATTGGAAAACTAAGGTTCCTCCCTTGTATCATTCCCAAACATGATCCAGTCTAGGGTCGTCAGTCCTAGTTAATCTCAAACGATGGTGTGGTTTCTAGGTCACTGCAAAGGCTGCCAGGGCTGTTACGCACAAAGGTTACACCACTCCCCCATCACCTCTTTAACGATTCATCACTATACAGAAACAGGCCTAGTTCATACTCTATATACCGCGGCAAAGCCCTAAGGCTCACTGCGATTTCAAAGTATGCTCGAGGTCACTACAAAGGGCTGTCAGGGCTGTTACGCACAAAGGTTGCACCGCTCCTCCATCACCCTATCAATGTAGGCCGACAGCACGAATATAGTGTCCCATACCACCATAATCGGCTCACGAGTCTGGTTACTCACTGGTCACTACGGGGAGGCACGTGGCCCCAGGTAGGCCGACAGCTCGACCACGGTGTCCCATACCACCATGCCCGGCTCATGAGTCTTAGCGGATCGAGGTACCATGGTTAAAAGGGATTTCAATGGTAAGTTTGGTACCCTAGGTTCAAGCAGGGGCGACCAAACATGGTGAACATATATTAGACAAATCAGGTTACTTGACGAGCTCGGCTAGCTCGAGCGCACAACAAGTTGAACGACATGAAGTGCATAAGCACTTCGCGTGGCCAACCACTATCGCCAACCGAAGTACGACTCGGGTTCGTCGAACACATCTCACGTGGCAAATGAATCACAGCCACGAATTCAATTCTGGTACCGATTGTCTGGACTATAATCATAGCCCCAAACACGATAACTTGCAGATAGATAAAGCAGTAATGTATCAAGATTCAAATCATACAATCAAAGTATGGTATTTTCCGTTTAGGGCTGCCAGGGCTGTTACACAGAATCGTTGCACCACTCCCCCATCACCCATGACGGATCATACAACGTAAAAATGAATTTAAACATATGCATTACATAGATAAAATCATAAAAGCAGTTGAACATGTTATGAAGCACAACACAAGCATGAGTCTGTACATATTCAATTCCTAATCACACAACTATCCAAGGAAATCATACACATAGTTAAAAGAGTTGAGAATCATATCTCAACACCCTTATACATTACAATTTACTAACTACTACTCATTCAAACTTTGTGACAAACACTTAGACTGCATACACCAACATACATGACATAGGTTGATCACATAGGTATAAGGCCAAATCCTTTCACTAGGGAGTTACCCCAATCATAACACGCATACACCCACGACAGATAGTCATGGCAAGTAGGAATCCAAGTTCCATATTCATTCAGTCATTTCCACAAACACTTGGGCCACACATTTTAGCATATATATTGTATATTGGCCGTGGCGTGATTTAGGGTAAATCCTTTCGTCAAAGGGGTATCGCCAATACAACAATCATGAATCCATGACAACTAGTCATGGCGAGCACGAATGAGAATTCTATACTCATTCAGTCATTTTCACAAACACTTAGAATACACTATTACAACATACATGATGTATGTTAGCAAAACATGTATTAGGGCTAACCTTTCGCCAAGCAAGTATTTTATCCATATATAGTATATTCCTATAGCAAATAATCATGGTAAATACATATCCAAAATTTATACGTATACTATACTTTCTAGAATACACAATTTCAACATACATAGTGTATATAAGCAAAACATGTATTAGGGCGAGTCCTTTCGCCAAACAGGTAATTTATCCACATATAATATATTTATACGACAATTAATCATGTCAAACACATTTCCAAAATTTGTACGTATACAGTACATTCTACAAATACCTAGAGTATGTAGAATTCCATATTTTTCATCTTTAATCGAAACGGAAAACGGACAGCACTTTGTACATGTGCAATTGCATGCAGATCATGAATCTATCATTATCTGACATTGAAAGCGTTGAAAACCATAACCTATACACCTAAAGTCCTCACCTTTGTCGTAGAATCGAAACGAAGTCGATAGGTTTGCTAAGCTTCCGTATTCGGCAGTTTGGCAACCTATAGAACGAAATAGGTTATCTATTTCACAACCTACAACCACCCAACCCCCAAATCAGATTAGGTTTAGGGTTTCTTACCTAAAAACGGGGCTGGAATCGCCGAGAAAGCGATGAGAACGGAGCGGTGGAGCTCGTGGAGCGGCAGGGAAGAGTGGCAGGAAGGATCTCTCACAACTCCCACACTTTCTCTCTTTTCTCTCTCTCAAATCTCAAATTCGTATGGCTGTGAGAGAGAGGGTTCTAAGGTCCTTATATAGTCTAAAAACTCACCGAAATAGACTTGGGAACAAGGTATACTTGGGTTTTGTCCAAAAGGCATCTGTTTCAGCTCAACGGAGGACTTCTGGCGGGCCTCCTTGAGCCAAAGGTCGGACTTAAGCTCACTAACGCTGGATCTACGTTCTATTAAGTTTTCGTTTCGGTCGGGATTCCAGATCACGCGTGGTGGACCAGTTTCAGTTCAACGGTCAGCGGATCTCGATCGGAGATTCCGAGTAAATGTAAATGTGTATGAAATTTCTCCTGATCCGAGGGTGTAATTTGGTCTGATTCTGACGGTCTGGTTGCTTAAAACTGATCCGCAAGCGAGAGGTGCCAGATTACTATTCAAGATATTTTATTTTGAAATAATTTCACATTTCTCACACTCTTCACTCCGAGCTCAAGCGAATAGTGCTGGGACACCATCTGGAGTTGATTTCCGAGATGGTTGTCAAGCCCAGCAAGGCGGTCCTAATTCCTTAACTTCGTGTTAATTGGACTTCCAACGTGCGGTCCAGATCTGATACGGTGTTTCGTGATGCTCCCGAGAGCAGACGGGTAATGAGATTGATCCTAGATTTTAGGATACCCTAGCGTCAATGATTCTACAAGTTTTGGGTCTTGCAGATCGTATTTAAAGTGATTGGTGCTAATTTCACAAGTACTCTAGTTTCACACTGGCTAATCCTCGCCTAATTTCTAAAGGATTTAGTCCTGAGTAATTTCTATCTGAGGTGGTACCTAGGCCTTTGTAGTTTGTATATAAAGTGATCCAAGTTATACTACTTAGCTAGTTTAAGATAGCGTCTAGGGTGAAAGTACTTAGAAAAATTAAAAGAACAAGGTGGTGAAGGGTGGGATTTGTGAAGGAAATGGGTTAAGGAGCGATTTTAGACTGTGGGTTTCAGTTCTGACAAGTTAATAAGGTGTTAGGATCGACCCATTGCCTAAGGACGTCTAATCCCAGGTTGGTAAAAATCCGGGATGTTACAACACTACTGCTTGAACCTAAGGTACCAAACTCACCAGTGGAATCCCGTTAACCTTGGTACCTCGATCCGCTAAAACTCATGAGCCGGACATGGTGGTATGAGATACCGTGGTCGAGCTGTCGGCTTACGCTGGGGCGACGAGCCTCCCCGTAGTGACTAGTGAGCAACCCAGACTCGTGAGCCGAATACGGTGGTATGAGACATTGTATTCGAGCTGTCAGCATACACTGATTGGTGACGAGCCCTTTGTAGTGACCTCGAGCATACTCTGATTCTACATGGAGGCGACAACCCTTCCGTAGCATCTAGAGTATAAACTAGGCCTGTACTGATTTGGCGACGAGCCCTTTGCAGCGACCTAGAACCGCATCATCGTATGAGATTTACTAGGACTGACGACCCTAGAATGGATCCTTGTTTGGGAATGATATAAGGGAGGTATCTTAGTTTCCTAATCCTACTGTATGAAAAGGACTAATAAAAACTTGGTAATCATATGCATGCACTGCATTACGCGTGCGTTCAGGCATAGCAGGTCAAGCACTGAGGCAGTGTTGTTCATGCGCGAACGTGAGATGAAGTCGTTAAGGGAGCGTAGGCGAGGGCATGCATCATACATTTATACCATTCTTGCATTAACAAGAGTACTTAGGGATATGTGATTTACTGCTTTATCATTACTGCTTGATTGAATTGATAACATGTTAACCTTTTCTTTATTGTTCTACTGAGTTGATCACTCACTCCCACGTTACGGGATGATGTTTTAAACACCAACCAGACTCTGTCTTGATTTCAGATGACGGTGTGACTCCTGAGGTGGAGCCTAACTACTACGATGACCAGGACGAATACTCTTATATGCAGTTCTTCGATGGCTTCGCTTAGGCTATCTGGATTGACAGGGCTACAGGGATTATCATTATAGTTGTATCATTTTGACATATTGATTTTTGAAACTATGACATGTACAGTGACTTAGTGTGGTATTCATACTCTAGAGACCGATCGTGATCTTTTGACTCATATATGTGTATTTATGTCTTTCAGTCTTCCGCTTGCGTTTTACAACTTGATCTGGAGTATGAATTATTGTTTTAGTATAATCTCACTCATGATTAATGCACTAACACAAACAACATTAAATCATAAACATATATGTTGCATAAGTGATGTTTTGGAACTCGGGAGTTGAGTTGCTACTCGACCCCCGATTTTCAGGGCGTTACACATGTGTTGTGTCCTGAGACTCATTCTTCTCCTCATCTTCCTCATCGATATCAAAACTATTACCTCCCTAACTCAGATGCAACCAACCTTGTGTACAAATTAATGCTTCAACTGTATTTGGTGTAAGTGAGTTTCAATTTTTGCTCACGACCCTACTCCCTATGCTAAAAGCAAATTCTGATGCCACCATTGAAATAAGAATTGACAAAATGTCACGTGCCATCGCCGATAGTGTAAGGCATTTTACTTCGCTAACTTTCATTTTTCACCACTCTAAAACATCGAAGTCTGAATCCTGCCGCATTACGATTGACTCTTTGAGATACAAGTCTAACTCTGATTCTTTCGTTTCATTGTCTGTATTTTCTTTTGCTAAGAAAGAAATGTATTCATCATCGAGTATAGTGTCAGAGCTTGTAGCAGCATGAGCTCTAACTTCTTTATCACTTGGTGTGGATCCTGTGGTTGTGTACGTATTGTACAATTCTTCGATTGCATCATGAACCTTCGAGGTTTCAGTTACTGCCCTTTGATTAGAATAAATCTTCATAAAGATGAACTTAACATAGCTCATCTTGCAACGAGGATCAAGAACAACCACTAAGGCTATTAACAAGTGACATTCATCCGAGTGCTTATCGAACTTCATTTACATACCAAGTGTTATAAGTTGCAGAAAATCTGGACCTTCACTAACACTTTTTCTTAGGGCTTCCTTGATCTTCGAAACAGATGGAAGAAATATATTTGCTGTGTGGTACTTATTTACAGAAAATATCTTCGTGCAGTCATAAAAAAACATTGAGAAACTTATGAACTTCTCTTGCTTTGTTCCAATCTTCTTCAGTAGGCAACCAAGCATATGTTTTATCACGCGCTGTATATTCCAGAAATGTAAGTTCCAATTTCAGGGTCGAATCTAACATTTCAAAAGTTGAATTCCAACATATGCATACATCTAACTTCAACGTTTTTTGGGACTTCACATTCAAACGTCGGACTATGTCATTTCATATACTCAATCTTGAAGGTAAGCCCCTCATGTACTTGATACTCTCCCTCACATTCTCTATAATTTGGTCAATTGTTTTCAGCTCTTATTGTACAATTAGGTTTAGTATGTGAGCATAACACTGAACTTGAAATAATTTTCCCTCAAAAAATAAATTGCCGGTTGCTTTGAACTGGTTACGCAATAATGATATTACACTGTCATTTATTGAAGCATTATCTAAAGTTATTGAAAAGACTTTATTTTCAATGCCCTAATCTTGTAGACAGTTAAATACAATATGAAATAACCAAACTGATATGAGGAGGTGGAAGGTGGCAGAAGTTCAATACTCTTTTGTAAAGTTTTCAATCTTCATCAACATAGTGTATGGTTAATGAAATGTATCCATTTCTTTGATTAAATGCTTTACACAAATCAGAAGTCAAACTTACCCTTGAGACTGATCCCAAAACTGCTTTCAGTTTCATTTTTTCACTTGCGTACATCTTCATGCATTCCCTCTTCACAATAACGCTGGAGACCTTTTTAACATGAAGATTAAGGAATTTACTGTATCCGATGAAAACTTTACTCTTTATCATTCTAAATGGTTATTTATCAACGATCACAAGTCTTGCATACCACTCATTCAACTTCTCCTTTTCAAACTTATGAGTAGAAAGTTTACTTTGAGACGCATCTCCTTAAGACTTGCTAAACGATAGCAACTGTTGGCCTGGAAGTGGAATTCTTGGTCTTTTTGAACAACTTTACCTATGTCTGTTTAAATGACTAGTTGACCCCCTGAGATTTTTGTTGTACAGTGCTTTGCAGTACATACATCTGATCTTAAGCACATCATTAACTAGAATTTCTTCAAAATCATCTCACACCGCTAATATTTTCTTTCCTTTAATTGCAGTTACAGTTGAAGACCCCTCTTCCTCAATAATAAGAGGAGATGTGGCCGACACACCGGCACCAGAGGTAGTTGGGACTTCCTCCTCACTAGCCATTTATAAATATAAAGATAGAAAACTAACTTTTAGGCACTTATTAATATAAGTGGTGTGTATATAAATGTCATCTAAAATTTTAACAATTTTCTAAGTATCTAAATCAACCACTCATTCAATGCTGAATAGATTATAATGCTTTCATTATTCAATTTAAATGTCATGCCAAAATTTCGGCAACATCTCCCCTTATCTCTCCAGAATATATTAATCTTGTATTTGATTCCCATATCAACTATCAACACAAAGTGTACATATTTGATGAGGAAATAAATGCAAGAAATATATCTAGAGAGAATAGGAGATACGAACCGAAACAGACATGTGCATTTAAATTAGAACAAATGAAAATATTCTTATCTATCCAACATTGAACTGTCCAAAGAAGGACAATTTGAGAATTTTTATGCATAAAAAAAAACACACCGAATTTATGTCCGGCAACATAGAAATCCTCAAATAGGCAATTAATTATCCTATACTACAACAATAAAACATTTTAAAAAATAATGCTACTGATTAAACAATATGAAATTAACAATAACAATAACATTAAGATTAATATTAATGTTAAATTAATTTAATTTAACAATAATATTAACAACCTAACATTAACAATAACAAATTAACAATTAACAATTAACAATTAACGATAACAAAATATTAATATTAATGTTAAATTAATTTAATTTAACATTAATATTAACAACCTAACATTAACAATAACAAATTAACAATTAACAATACCATTAATATTAACAACCCAACATTAACAATAACAAATGAACAATTAACAATTAACAATAACATTAACAATAACAAATGAACAATTAACAATAACAATAAAATAGCACTAACATTCACATGATATGATTCATATATGTCTGCACAGTGGAACTAGTTTTACAAAGTGGCGCAACATTCACATGATCCAATTATATATATATATATATATATATATATATATATATATATATATTATATTTATATAAATTTGCAACATCCATCCACCACCCATCCAACCATCCAAGCAATCATCCATCCATCCCATCCATCTAAACAGCTAACCAATAATATGATTATATAAATAATATAATTATATAATATATAATATATATTTATATATAAATAATATTTATAATTTTATAATTTATATAATGTTAAAAATATCAATGATTCAATACAATTAAAATTAGGTTCAAATGTGCTTACCAGCGGCCGGATGGACTGACGAGTTGCGGTAGCCGGCAGGGGCAGGGCGACCCGGCAAGGCAGGGACCACCGGACAACAAGGTAGGCAGGTGAGCAGGCGAGCAAGCAAGCAGGGGCAGAGCTCGGACAACAGGGTAGGCTAGTGATTGGGTGAGAAGGCGAGCTGGGGCAGAGCGATGGGTGAGCATCGGCCGGTAAGTGCAGGGACCACCAGAGAGGTGAAGACAGGCAAACGGCTGGGCAGTGCAGGACCAGACCATCGGACCAGCGAGGATGGGCGAGCGTCGGTGACCGAATTGACTGGGGGGGGGGGGGAGAGAGAGAGAGAGAGAGAGAGAGAGAGAGAGAGAGAGAGATGTGCGCTCGGGCTCAGGCGGCTGGATTGGGTTGAGAAATGAAGAGGGGCCTAGGGTTATTTAAAAAAATAAAAAAAAATAAAAAAAAACTTTTTATACTCATTGACCAAGTCGATCCAAGTTCGAGTTATATATCGAACCGAGCCGAGTCAAGTTCGGGCCAGCTCGAACTCGGTTCAAAAAATTTTCAAGCTTAAAAAATTAGCTTAACTCGACTTGAACTCAGATTCGATCCGAGTCGAATTGAGCTTTTTCGAGCTGAGTCGAGCGAGTTGATCGAGCTAGCTTAGTTCATGTACAACTCTATCAGGGACTAATTTTTAACAGCCTCGAATTTATGCACCTTGTATAGAACCTGCATTATAGTATAGAAATTTGATTTATTAAATTGTTTTATTGCTGAATTTAGAATCGTTCATGTTATTCATGCTTCTCTATTGATTATTGAATTGTGAGAAAAAAATGAAATGAAAGATAATGATAAAGGCAAGTAGGGCAATCGTATCCCTTGGGTGAAAGACCCTAAAGCCAGTAAGTACGACAACCGTGTCCCTTTGGTGAGAGATCCTAAAGCCAGCAGGTAAGGCAATCATGTCCCTTGAGTAAAAGACCCTAGAACTCGTTGGATCCTTCTGAGTCTCCTTTGCGCACGGTGTATGAGTACAATCATGTGTACGAACATGCGCCAAAAGTACAAATGGAGCAGTAGTCTGACTAGCTAACATATAAATGGATCTCTCACCACGAGGTACCGATGCGTAGGCGTTAATGCAACGTGGCCATACACTGAGTACGGTGTTGTAATTAATGATGAATGTTTATTTGATTATTTATGTGGATTCATGAATAGTATTGCATGCATATCATTTTTGCATTCCCTTTACTCAATGTTATCATAAGTTATGTCGTTATGTTTGTCTCAAATATATTAATTAAAGACATGTGAAATTTTGAACTTCAGATTTGTGTATGAGACGATCCTACTGAGTTATTATACTCGTGTTAATTTAAACCATACAGGTGCCGAGTTGAAATATTTTGAGTAGGCGTGCCTTTATAATTAGTTTGCATTGTCATTAGGCTTAGTTTGAAATTTCAAATGTTAATGTAATAAGTTAAGTGATTTAGTTTAATTCACCACTTAAATTGTACATGGTATGGTACAATGTCATTTAATTAAGTTTGAAATTAGTAGATTTTCTCCTTTATTTTGAATGTACATGGCCTTGTCGAATTGAGTATTTACTTGTGCACCAATCATAATATATTAATTTTATCTCATGTGCTTGGAATTTGGGTATTGAGTAGCCCTACTCGGTTACCTGAATTTTGGAACATGACAACTGTTGTAAAAAATAATGACTAATTAAGCTTCTTAGTCCATAATCACAGTGAGCGGAAGAGATGGTCATAAATTACATTCTTCTAAAATAATATTATATTGGATATCAAATAACTCTTGTCAAATAAAGGAGAATTGATACGGCAAGCAGAACTTTTCAAAAAAATAAAAAATAAAATCTCAAAATTTGACTACAAGAAAATGTTCTCAACACTAAATGAAGACTTTGGATTAAATAACGCCCTTGTAAAATTTTAAAAGAGGATGGTTACCATTTTCCGGCTTTACTCAGATTTATTGCTAATTATATAGATGATTTTCTTTAATTGTATGATTATTTTTAAGCTTTTACAAGAATTAGTAAATGGTTGCTTAACTAAAGATTAGAATGATATATTTGTAAAAATATCATATGTATATAAAAAGTCGGTTTTGATCAAGCTAAAATGACTAAAGCCCAAGCCCTGCTAGAAAATTGATGGGACCATGCATGCGAGGCCAAGGCTTGGGCCAAAGCAGGGTAGGGCTCATTGGATTGGGATGGCTACCCAGTCCATAACCACTCTCCGACAGATTAGGGGTGCACACGGTACGGTTCGGTTCTGTGATGAAATCGGAATTGAACTGTTCCCAACTGTTCTAGGAAAACTAGAACCGGAACTGGACCGTTTGCACCCTAGAACCGAATTGGAATTGGACTGTAAAAAACCGGTTCGGTTCCGGTTCATTTCTACAATTATGTGCTTTTTATAATCTAGCCCAATTGCATGGTTTTTGTTTTTTTTTTTTTTAATAATCCCCAAGCTTCTCTACCTAAAATTTTCACAAAGAGTAATCTTGTCATGATTTGTTTTCATGACACTTTCGTGTTCCCAAAATGATTTTGCTGTAAGTGTCGATTCATGTTGTGATCCATTTGATATATGGTCTAGTTTTTTATGTTTTAAAAAATAAATTTTAAATATTTATAGACCAAGAGATCTGGTTTCAAGTTCGGTTACAGGGTTTGGTTCTACGGTCTGGTTCAGTCCTGCAGAACCTCAAACTGAGAATCGAACTGAACTAACCGGTTCTTTGATTTTCGGAACTGAACCGGAACCGTGCACTTTAGAACTGGATCAAACCGTGTGATCCGATCAGTTCCATGTGCACCCTTGCGTCAGATCATGTGAGCCCACTTGTACGGACTTTTCAAGGGCGTGCCAGGCTAGATCTAGTCCCCGCCTGACATCTATGAGCCCAACCCGAAAAAATTGGTTGGGCTTGACCCGGCATTAAAGATAAATGGTTGCCTACGGATTAAATTGACATGATTGTAGTTTGGAAGCGGATTGCCTGTGTGTTGACGTGGCAAAGTTCTATGGCCCCAATATAATGCATGTGTTATATCTACACCATCCATCCATTTTCTGAGACCATTTTAGGGCATTATCCAAAACAATGAGGCAGATCTAAACCTCAAGTGAACCACACCACAGAAAGCAGTGGGAATTGAACGTATACCATTGAAAAATTCTTGGAGGCCACAGAAGCTTTGGATCAAGCTGTGTTTCTCCTTCATGAAGGTCTGTGTGACCTTATGAACAGGTTGGATGGCAAATAAACATCATGGTGGCCCTAGGGAAGGTTTCAACCGTCGCTTTAATTGTCCCCATTGCTTTCTTTCTGTGGTGTGGTCCACTTGAGGTTAGGATCTGTCTCGTTTTTGGGCTCATGCGCTAAAATGATCTTACAAAATGGATGGACTATATATATATAATATATATATATATATATATATATATATTATATATATATATATATATATATATATATATATATATATATATATATCTCGAGGTGGGGCTCACATAACTTTGACAAGTCAACACACCAGCGAGGTGCAATCCGCTTCCGAACACATGCATCGTATTGAGGTCTTGCGTTGGGATGATTGGGAGCGAGGCTGACGCTGTAATTAGGGAGCTGAATTGAGTCGAGCTGGCCTCGGCTCAGCTCGATCACCAGGCACACTCAGCTTGAACTCGGCTTGGCTCGGTGACCGAGCCAGCATCTCCAGCTTGGCTCGGCTCGGTTAGTAATCGGACCAATTCAAACCAGTTTCGAGCTTTCGTGCCGAGTTCAAATCCAAAATGAGCAAATCAAAACAAAGACAATCTAAGCAAAACATAAAACTTAAAGAAAAAAAGAAATCAGAACACAATTACCTTTGAGATCGCATGCCTTAGGTCTTCAAGCTTCACCATCTACTCCGATATGACCCAATCCCCGGAAGGGAACCGCATGAGCGGCTTCCTTCTCAGGTCCATCACCACTTTGATCAGCTGCTGGATCTCTTCATGATGGAATAGATCGTTCCGCATCATCGGCAGGACCAGTTCTAGAAACATCTCCAGCTCGGAAACAACGTCCGACGCCTTCCACGACGACGATGCCGATGTGGAAGGCGTCGAGGGGGATGCGTTGCCATTGGAGAAGCGATCAGTAGACTGACGATCGGAAAGCGAGATGAGGAGGTAGAAGATACGATCCCTTTGCCCGTTCGAGGTGTTCGACGGAATGAGGAGGAGAGGGAAGAGAGGAGATTGGATGTAGGGTTGTACACGAGTCAAGCTAGCTCGAAAAGCTCGCTCAACTCGACTCGACTCAGCTTGGATTGACTCGGCTTGAAAGGCTAACTCAAGGCGAGTCAGGCTTGTTTACTAAAGCTCGAGTTGAGTTCAAGTCAAATTCGACCATGGTGTATTTCAACTCGACTCGGCTTGAACTCAACTCGACTCGAAGCTCGAGCTCGACTCGGCTCGAGTAATATATTTTAATAATATATATTATATTAATATTAAATATATTATATATATTTAAGTTTAAAAAAATAAGTTTAAACTTAAAAGTTCTTACTAAAAAATCCTATCTGGCCCAACCTGTCCCAATTCCCTCTTTTTCTTTCCCTTACCCTACAGAGGTAAACTCGACTCGACTCAACTCGAACCACTAGCTCGACTCGAAAGCTTTGGCAAACAAGCCAAGCTTCAATGTTGAGCTCGAGTATAGCATGGACGAGTCAAGCCGAGCTTGGCCCACCTCGACTCGACTCGGCTCGATGTACAACCCTAATTGGATGTGTGGAGGTACGCGAAAGCTGAATAGCCCCAAAAATACTCAACGATAAGCGCCCCCACCATCACTGTGAACAATTTTTGAGGCGGCTAGGGGTTGTAGGCGGCCAGAGAGAGGAGGAAGAGACCAGAGAGAGAGAGGGAGGAAGATGAGTTAGGGGTTAGGGGCACCGGGTAAGGGAAATGGCCAAATGGGTTAGGGTTCGTGCGGACGGCTATGCGGGTAAAGGAAAATGAGTAAAGGGTAACTTGGTAAGTAGGGTTTTTTTTTTTTTTTTTTTTTTTTTTTTTTGAAGGGTATATATACCCTGCACCGAGTTGAGCAAAATTCGAGCTGGATTCGATCCGAGTTGAGTCGAGCTGGGGCAAGCTCGAACTTGGCTCGAACTCGTTTTCGAGCTCCAAAAATCAGCTCAACTCGGTTTGAACTCAGCTTCGATCTGCGTTGAGTCGAGCTTTTTTGAGTCGAGTCGAGCGAGCCAACTGAGCTAGCTCGGTTCGTGTACACAGTACACCCCTAGCTGTAATACTCTGTAGATTCTTCTATAGTTAGTTGTGACAGGACCACCATGATGTGTGTTTAAAATCCACCGTGTCCATCAGGTGACCATCCCAAAAGTCGGTGAAAGGATACCCACAATAGAATAAACCAGATTGTGTTGGGCCCCCCCGTGGTGTGTATATGCCATCCTACCCTGTTCATAAGAGACGCCCCACCAAGATGAAGGGACAGCCCAAAAATCAAGCCGGTCTAAAACATAGGTGGGCCGTACCCACTTGAATTCGAAGGGTTTTGGCACATTTTACATTGTGCCAGCTTGATTTTTTAGGAGTCCCAGCTTGATTGATGGTTGGGTGCACTTGAATACAAAGTTTGGATATCACAAACAACATCTCAACCTTTTTTTTTTCCAAACCAAAAAAAAAACCCTTCCATCTGTTGGTCCACCATTACCAATGGATCATGCTCCATAAGAAACGTTAGCTACTGAAAAATCTGTTAACTAGATTTGGTCTATTTATTGAATGTGGACTATTAAATGCACCTAATTTATAGTGAGGCCCACCAGATGAAGAAATGGTCTTGGGTCACCGAAAGGTTGTCACACTTACATATTTGCTGGGATGAACCAGAAATGCTGTTTTGGACAGCCCATCATCTCCAGATAATCGAAAAACACAATGAGGATTGAAGGTGGGGAACCACCTATTCTTCAAACCATAAAAGCTTACATACGAAATCATGTTAAATCAATACAATGAAGACTACAACAGCCGGTGAATTAGAATACTTTCCTACATATCCCCCACCCTAAAGCTTGTAGGAAGCCACTTGCTAGGAAATGGAGTGCTTGGGCTTTAACAGAGAGGATGTCCGTACATCTGAGCTAGAACCTAGAATTCGTTGGGATTCTCACTGCCCCTACACCCGACATGGCAACAGTACGTTTTCGCCTGAAATATACAACCAGTCCGCTTACAAGTAATAGAACCACCATGATTCCCTGTCCAAGAAACGGCAGCATATATAAACTATACTAAAAATAATAATAAATAAAAAAATAATAAAAATAAAAAAAGAAGCCAAACTACATAAGTGAATAGGAGACATATAACCAATAACTCAAAGTCATGGGTGTCGGGACGTTACACTATAAATTTAATTAAATGAGAAGAGTTTATTGACTGAGCTGTTACTCATACACATCCATCATATGTCAACTGATGGGCCCCACATGGATAAATGATTGACTGATCTTAGCTGCCCCTATCATGGATTGGCCACAATCCAAAATCAACCTGATTAACCACCCTGGCCATCATTTGACAGCATTCAAACAGATTGTTGACATAAAAAACAGAAAAGAATAAAGAAGCAATGGTACTATGGTCAACATTCATGGAAAAGAATGTGGGATGAGATGCATCATCCATGCTAAGAGCCACCACATGGACAGTTCTGATCATCTGAATATGCGATCATGGGGGTCCACTCAGTGATTCATGATGGTGGATCATGACACAAAATAAATTCATGAAAGTTGTGGTAAACCATAGGGTCATAATGCTAATGCTGGCCAACATCAGAGATTATTTTGGAACCTGTAAGCATCATTTAGCTGGAACATTCATAGTGCTAGATGGGTTCTAATATTCCAACACATCAAAATTTGAAGGGGTATGTGAAAACAAACAAAGCAGCTGTTCAAATTCAATAAACAAAGCATAATAAAAGATTGAAGATGGCATAGAGCTTCTGACGCCAGTTCCTCGACAACATTTGTAAACTTATTCTACTACTATTTGTGGGGCCCACTGTGATGTAGGCCCACATCCTCTCTGTCCATAACATGTGCCCCTTAAAGTTCACGTATCCCAAAAATTAGTCTGATTCACAGAGAACAGTTGGCATGGGTATGCCCACCACTAAAACCTTCAGTGTGTGTGTGGCCCACTGTGCTTTGTAGACAACATCCAATCCATTGATAAGATGTGATCCATCAGGATAGATGGACACCCAAGAATCAACCCATTCAAAAACTCAGGTGGGACACACCAAGTGATTTTAGAAGTTTTAGGCATGATTTTTCCTGGTGTCACCCACCTGAGTTTTCGATCGACCTAATTTTTGGGTGTCAAAGAGAAAATGACAGGGATCACATGATGGATGAGTGGATGTAGGCACTATATTAGGTAGGCCAAAACATTTAGTTGAAGAATTAATTTATTCTACAAACATTGTAGAGGAATGAGCCTCACAGCTTCTAGCCTTCTACACCGACACAATATTCAAGAGTTAAAAGACTGACAAGAAAGACAATTAAAAAATGCACTGCTTACAGTAATAATATCCCATGCCAATCAAATAGCTCACAGTCATACGGCAGAATCAAAAGCAACCAGAATGTGAATATAATTGGACAGACATGTTCTTAGTGTGTGCACGCATGAGAAATTGCATGTGCATTTGAGGCTTACCATGTATTTGAAAGATACATTGGGTTTGGAATAACAACATATAGTGCTCAACCGAACCAACTAGCGCTTCTGGTTCAGCCATGCAACAAATAGGTGCAGCCCACCTTTTGCTGATCCAGACCATTCATCTGATCTGGTGAGATCAAGTAACAATTGGAAACACCACAAAATTTTCTTCTATTAGACAGGCTTAACTGTCTGGTTGGTTGCCAGCATGAGTATAGTTTGCATAAAGGTTCTCATTCAATAGGAAAAAGACCAAAGACCCTGTGGCGACGATTTTCTACCTGAGGGATTTTTGGTGCCCGACTCACTCATGAAGAGGGCACCAAGATAAATGGTCCAGATCACGGAAACTTGAGGCCAACTTGTACAGTTTCTGATCTAACTGCAAATGCAATTCCATAGGCTGATGATTCAATATTTACTCTCAAATAAAGAAACAATATTTTCTATTTTGAAATTCTGAGGAAGTCCTTGAACACTGAGGTATCAGAAGGCAGTGCTTGACTTCAAAAGGAGAACAGGCAGCTGAAGTTCAACAATAGAAGGCCGAATATTGAAGGCTA
Source organism: Magnolia officinalis (assembly GCA_021015155.1). Lineage (NCBI taxonomy): Eukaryota > Viridiplantae > Streptophyta > Magnoliopsida > Magnoliales > Magnoliaceae > Magnolia > Magnolia officinalis. The sequence continues at coordinate 36,603,191 of JAJHSJ010000011.1, forward strand.
ATTTCGACAGAATGCTCCTATTGGTTGACAGCCACAAAAAGATACATAATACAAAGACTATGATTCACATACCTCACCGATCAAATGACTTTCTGATATCTTTTGAGAAGGGAAGTTTGTTATTTTTTTTTGTTGTTGGCTCATCTTATTCACTACCTTGATGGATTATGTATTGACATATATATAATATATATATATATATATATATATATATATATATATAGAGAGAGAGAGAGAAGAGAGAGAAGAGAGAGAGAGAGAGAGAGAGAGAGAGAGAGAGAGAGTATAATAGTCTCCTGCGCACTGTACCGCAGGAGACCTTTTACGCACCTTTTCCCACCGATCATGCAACTTGTCTAAGTGTGTTTGAGGTGGGCCTTATTGTGACACGTCCTTAAAATCCACATCGTTCATTAAGTTTATGATAGAAATTAAGCCACGAGTCACAAAATTTTGGCAGATTTGTGAGTTAGTTGGGCCACAAAAGGGAAACAATAGGAGAGGAGGGCGCCTACTTTTGAATTTTTACAGGCCCACCATGATGTTTATGTAAAATCAACTCCAACCATTGGTAGCCTTGTGGAAATTAATTTATGGAGACCAATCATTGGGCCCATTTGTGATGTAAGTCGGCTACACTAAGTGAAAAAGTTTGGACAGTGGGCATCTCGACACTCTTTCTGCTCATGTGGCTCAGCAGAATTATGGATGTGGCTAATGTTGAATTCATATGTCTAAATTATCTTCATGACCTTTATGATCAGAGTAGATTCCACATGCACGTCAAGGTGGGCCCACCATGTATTGGTTGGGATGTTGTCGTTGCAGGTTGAGACGGCCAGTAGCCATCTGGTTGTTGGTCAGTGGTAGTGGCCCAACAATGATGTATTTATTTAATCTAAGCTGTCTGTTCCATTTTACAAGCTCATTGTATAGCATGATCCCAGGAATGAGCCAGATTCAAAACTCAAGTGGACCATGGCACACAAAACAGTATAGTGACACCCCACGATTAAAACTTTCTTTGGGGCCACCAAAGTTTTGGAAGAAGTTGATATTGTTGTTTTCCCTTAATATAGGCCTGTATGACCTAACCAATAGGTAGGATGGCAAATAAACATTACAATGGACCTTTGACCTAACCATTAAGTAGGATGGCAAATAAACATTACAGTGGACCTTTGGAAGTTTTTAATGGTGGGAGTTCAATCCACTGTTTTCTTATGGTGTGGTCCACCTAAGATCTAGATCTGGCTCATTTTTTAGCTCATGCCATACATTGAGTTAGAAAAATGGATGAACAACTTAGATTAAATACATACTTAATTATTGGGTCCGCCAGCACCTGACTAGAAGCAAGGTGGCTACCGACCGTTTCAGCATGCAATCCGCTAGGGACCCACTAATACAGAGACAGTTGGAGGTGGGCCCACCTTGATGTGTTTGTAAAATCCACTCCGACCATAAGGGGAATGACGCTAATTTAGGCATATGAATTAAACATCAGCTGCATCCATAATTCTGGTAGGCCACATGAGCAAAAATAGTGCAGAGGACTCCCACAATCCAAACTGTTTCAATTAGTGGGGCGCACCTAAATCACAAACCATCGTATTGTTATGCCCTACAGCTTAATTACTATCACGGATTTAACAGTCGGAGTTGATTTCATAGACACATTACAGTGAGGCCCATCTCAAACACACTTATCTAAGTTGCATGACCGGTGGGGAAAAGGTGCGCAAAAGGTATCATGTGGTACGGTGTACAGGAGACCATCACTTCTCTCTCTCTCTTCTCTCTCTCTCTCTCTCCTCTCTCTCTCTCTCTCTCTCTCTCTATATATATATATATATATATATATATATATATATAATATATATAACTGTGTGTGTATAAGTTTTTGTATGCTCCGCTGGAGCACCATATGTATATATTTATAAATAATATGAGGGTTGTGGAAGTGTATGGTTTTTGTAGATCTTGATTTTAGAAGGATTATGGTGATTTTTGTGGAATTTTTTGGATTATGAAACACACAACAATTGCCCTAGCTAACTTTTTCCTCTTCTCTCTTTCTGCACCTCTTCCACTTTTCTTACTGATTTCTTCTCCAATCTAACTCGACTTGGTATTAAAGATTGGATTCAGCATGCCGTTTTGCTCGTAGTTGTCACACCTTGCTAACGTCAATGTCCGTATCGCTGATGTCAGCGTTTGTACTATCTATAGATTTGGGCGCAGTTATTAGGGGTGCACATCGAATTGGTAGAACTATGGAACCAGACCGGAACCGACCAAATGGTCCGGTTATAGAGTGCACCGGTTCTGGTTCCAAAAATCAAAGAACCAGTTACATCGGTTTGGTTCTTGGTTTGGGGGTATGTATAACCGAACCGAACCGAACCAAGAACTAAACCTATATTTAAATAAATTAATTAAAAAAAAAAAAAAACTAATACCCTAACCCCTATTCATGCTGACCGCCCGACCCTGCTGCGGCTGCCCTCTCTCTCTCTCTCTCTCTCTCTCTCTTTGTGTGGTCCTCTCTCTCTCTCTCTCTCTCTCTCTCTCTCTCTGGTCCTCTCTCTCTCTCTCTCTCTCTCTCTCTCTCTCTCTCTCTCTCTCTCTCTCTCTCTCTCGTCAGTCCTCTCTCTCTTGTAGGTCCTCGCCCAGAACCATGGAACTGATCCGGAACCGAACCGGTTTTAACGGTCCGGTTCTAGGGTGCTAACGGTCCAATTCCGGTTCCGAATATCCTAGAACCATTAGGAACGGTTCGGTTCCGGTTTCATCCCAAAACCGGACCAAACCGACCTATGTGCACCCCTAGCGGTTATGACAATTTTATCCTTTTCCTCCATTGTTCATGCGAACTCAGTTGGGGACTAGTGTCCAACACCCTTGTAGGCATGTTCTGTCTCTTCAAGGTTTTGGGTTTGGTATGTGGATTTTATTTTTATTTTTTTTCCGAGCTATGTGGGATATTGGCTATACACTGGAAGTCGGGTGACTTGGATCATTCTTGTGTTTTATACATATCTTCTCTTTCGATCAAGTGTGAAAGATAAGCTCTTTACCGAAGCTCGTATGGGGCCTTCTGATGCTCCCACAATGTTGATTATAACTATCAAGTTAAAAGGGAACAATTACTTGCAATGGGCCCAATCCGCGAGCTTTTTAACAATGGAGCACCCCAAGTTCCAATCATGCTCCTGGTTATGGCAGTAGATCCAAAGGTCGAGTTTCTAACAAAGGCGGTTGCAATAACAACTTTCTTAGTGGTCGTGGATGTTGTCGTGATGGATCTTCCTAGACTCTCTCATTTCGGTGGCACTAACCATACAATTGATCGTTGCTGAGATATTGTTGGTCATCCTTCGTGGGCAGGCGCTTATATGGCAGGTGTTATATCATCTAGTTCTGAGGAATATCGTCAAGTACCTTCAACATTGCCCTGCGGTATGTTGCCCTTAGGTGATTCAATTATAATCCCTTGAGAAGTATATGATGCCTTGATGCATTGCCACTCATGTGACCTGATTACTTCTTCCACTACTGGCTTATCCCAGTCAGGTACTACACTCCATGTGTCATCATCTCCCTCCTCGGTCATCGACTCTAGTGCCACGTCTGACATGATTGGTAAGCTTCATCTTTTCCAATCTTATGAACCTATTAGTCAGCGTAGTTTTGTTACCGTTGCTGATGGTAATCACTCCCCCATCTTTCGAACTGGATCCATTACCCTTTCTCCTACTATGCAGCTATCTACTGTTCTCCATGTTCCTTCCTTTCAATTGAATTTGTTATTTGTTAGTCCTCTTACTAAATCATTGCATTGTTCCATAACATTCTTCCCTTCTCATCGTGTATTTAAGGATCTCCAGACGAAGCGGACGATTGGTGGGGGCAGTGAACATGGTAGGATTTACTTCATCAATGATACCCCTACTAGTCCTATGGTGCTTTCTCATTAGATAGGGAATTCATGTCGAGATGACATTGCCATTTAGGGCATCCACCTTTATCAAAACTGAAACTTATTTTTCCTTCTATTTATATTATTGAACCATTATGTTGTGATACCTGTGAATTCTCTAAGCATCATAGAATTGTGTTTCCTCTCAGCTCAACTATGAGGAAGTCTAGATCTTTTGAATTGATTCACTCTGATGTTTGGGGCCCTGGGCCTGTTGACTCTACTCTAGGTTACAAATAGTTGGTGTCTTTTATTGATGATCATTCTCACATGACATGGATTTATCTTATAGAATTTAAACATGAAGCTTTTGATATGTTCAAGGCCTTTTATAATGAAGTCGCTAATCAATTTCAATGTCCCATTAAAGTTCTTTGTTCTGACGATTATGGCGAAAGCCTTCTTGACATTTTTTGTAGGATCATAGAATTTTATCTTAGACTTCTTGTCCAAGGACTCCTCAACAAAATGGAGTTGTCGAAAGAAAGAATCATAATCTTCTCGAAATTACATGTGCGCTCCTTGGTATGAATGTTCTGAAACGTTTTTGGGATGATGCTTTCCTTACTGTTGTCTTTCTTATTAGTCACGTCCCATCTAGGATTCTACACAATAAGTCTTCCTTTGAACTTTTACATCCTCATGATAAAGCTTTTCCCTCATCTCGAGTTTTTTTTGTTGTACTTGTTTTGTTCATAAACTTGATGGCAAAAAGTACAAGTTAAGCCCTCGATTTGAAAAATGTGTCTTTCTGGTATATTCTAAATCCCAGAATGGGTATAAATGTTATAATCCCCTGACTCGCAAGAAGTATGTGTCAGCAGATGTCACCTTTTTTAAAGATGTCCCCTACTTCTCATCTGAAGGACGTTCATTACACAATCATCTTACTAATTAGGGTAGACTTTGTTAGATCCACCTATACCTCTTCCACTTCCCTCTTTTGATGAAGACTCAAATCCTCCTAAACGTCAAGCCATTACGTGTGCACCAACGACGGAAGAAAGCCCCCACCACTCAGCCTTTCATCATTCCATCAACTTTCGATGGAGAGCCAAGTACTATCCCTTCATCTTTTGATGATCTCCCTATTGCTTTATGCAAACCAGGTCGATCATGTACTCACCATCCTATCCATCATTACGTCTCCTTTGAGTGCTCGTCTCCTACTTTCGGGGCTTTTGCTACCTTAGTCTCCTCTTCATCTATTCTTCACACTCTCAGGGAGGCCCTTAGTAGTCTTGATTGGAGGCAAGCTATGATGGAAGAAATGCAGTCTCTTGAACAGAATGATACATGGGAGCTAGTTCCTTTACCCAAGGGTACATAGACAATTAGATGCCGTTGGGTTTAAAATATTAAGTATCTTTCAGATAGAAAGCTCGATTAGTCGGCAAGGCCTACACTCAAAACTTATGGTGTGGATCAATGTTTTAAATATCAATGATAAAGGCCGATATATCCCACAATATATCTTGTATCCCACCTGTGTGATACGAAACGTGATCCAGTGAGCATTTTCAATTTATGATCTTAAATTTTTTTTATTTTTTATTTTTTATGTTAAATTAGTGTCAAATGATTATAAATCCATTTGTTCTTCATGTTTTGCATGAAAATTCATGGAGTTGGAGCCTTTATTTTGATATCCATTGGTTATTCTTGTTCTCCATTTATTATTATTGAAAATTTCCCTCAGCCAGCTATCAATTGAGACTAATTTCTAAGTATTTAGGAGTATTTGATGAAATGATCATCACATACACTCTAATTATAAAATTTGAGTGTAGGTGATCTGATTTGGGAAAAATTCGAAATTTCTACCCAAATTGCTTCCAATGTTGCACTCCAAACATGAAATCAAGCATGCATGTTAGCTAATCTACTGATTTTTAAAGTCATTGTCAATTTTCGAAAAATAAAAATTATTTTTTTAATTAAAATTAATAAAATATTATTAAAATATTATTTATTTTTTTCAAAATTTCCCTTCAACCAGCTATCAATTGAGACTAATTTTGAAGTATTAGGAGTATTTGATGAAATGATCATCACGTACACTCTAAATGTTATGCATTCAATTTGAATATAGTTGCATTAGTTTAGTCAGACAATGAATAGCTTAGGACCCCATACAAGAAACCTATTATGTGCACTTCTTTTTTGAGATGTTATGATTTAATAGTGTATTAAGGTCTTTTTTAACAATCGTTGAAGTTTCATTGAAAAATTCTACCATTTTCAAAATATTTTCCCATGTTTCCTAAAAAGTGCGATAAATTACCCACTACAAACGATATACCCCATGTGATAACCGATATGCATCTGTATCTCAAGGATGCGATACGTAACGTGATACCGATATTTTGAACACTGGTGTGGACTACTTCGAGACCTCGTCTGTGGCCAAGCTTAATTCAGTTTGTGAGATCATCTCGTTAGTTACAAATCTATCTTGGTTGTTATTCCAACTAGATGTGAAGAGCGCATTTCTTCATAGTAACCTTGCTGAGGAAGTGTTTATGGATAAGCCACCAGGATTCTCCCTGACCAGTGGCTCACATCGGGTTTGTCGCCTCAAGAAGGCTATCTATGGTCTTAAGTGATCCCCCCGGGCCTGGTTTGACAAGTTTAGCTGTGCACTATTGGACTTTGGCTTTGTTCGTAGTCATTCGGACCACTCTCTTCATCAGTTGTCGTACTGCAGGGATTATGGTTTTATTGGTCTATGTAGATGAAATTGTTTTCGCCGGTGATGATGCTGAGGGCATTACTACTCTTAAATCCTTTATTCAAACGCGATTTTCTATCAAAGATTTGGGTACACTTCACTGCTTCCTTGGTATTGAAGTGGCTAGATCCAAGTCTGTAATTGTTCTATCGTAACAAAAATATGCCCTCGATCTCGTCTAAGGCTAGCATGCTTGGGTGTTGACCTATTGCCACTCCTATGGATGTTGTTACGAAACTTAATCTCGATGATGGCAACCTTTTATCTGGATTCGAGCATGTATCGTCGCTTAGTTGGTCATCTTATTTATTTAACTATTACATGGCATAACCTGTCATTTGTGGTAGGCATTGTTAGTCAATTTATGCACACACCTCGTGTGGCCCATCTTTCTATTGTGTATCGGATTCTCCGTTATCTTAAATTGGCTCCTAGTCAAGGCTTACAATTTCAACAACATAGTCATCTTCATCTCTCTGGTTACTCTGATGCTGACTATGCTGATAATCTTCATGATCGCCGATCTACATATGGCCATTGCACCTTTATGGATGGTAATCTAGTCACTTGGAAGAGTAAAAAGCAGTCCGTGGTTGCTCGGTCCATTGTTGAGGCTGAATATAGAGCAATGGCCCATGTGATGTGTGAACTTATGTCGTTGCGCACCTTGGTCACTCTCCTTCTGGTCTGATTCCTTTGTACTATGACAATCAAGCTGCCATTCATATTGCCAGCAATCCTATGTTTCATGAGTGCACCAAACATATTGAGATAGATTGTCACTTCATCCAGGAAAAGGTGGCCGCTAAAGAAATTGCAATTCCATTCATTCGTTTTGGGGAGCAGCTCGTGGATCTGTTCACTAAATCCGCAATATTTGGTGACAAGTTGGGCATTATTGATATCTATGCTCCACCTTGAGGGGGAGTATTAAGATATATATGTAACTATGTGTATATATGTTTTTGTATGCTCTGTTGGAGCACCATATGTACACATTTATAAATAATGTGAGGATAATTGATGCAATCGTCCTGCATCACACACGTGCACGCTTTGCACGTGTACAAGAAAAGGACCACCTTCCTTTTTTAACCATCCTCACTTTCCATTTTTTCAAATTTCATTAGGAAATCTACTCTTTCTTTCATATCTTTATTTTTAGGCAGGGAAATCTTAAATATTTTCTTATCTAAGTATCTTATTATTTTAGAAAGCTTTGTTACTTAGGTGATTTCCTATTTCATAGATTCTTATTTTAGATATTTTCTTAAATATAGAAAGCTTTGTTACTTAGGAGCTTTCCTATTTCATAGATTTTTAGATTTCATATCTTTTATTACAGATTGTAAGGTTGATTATAAATAGGACTTCTGTCCTGTGGAATAAGACAACTTGATCAATATTCTCTTTATGAAATTTTCTTCTGTTCTCTATGGTGGCTGTTGAAGGGAGGGAAAGTGATCTCTAGTTCTAGACTCGAGGACTGTTGAGCTTGCTCACAGTCTTGCGTTGTGAACTCTAGCATCCGGCTAGAGGATTGTTGGATCTTTTCCACAATCTCTTTATTTTCTTATTGATTTATTTGCTTTCCCTTTCAGGTTTGCATTAATTGGTATCAAAGCAAGTTCTGCTCTTGGGAAAATTAGAAGCTATTTTTTTATATATATATATAATCCCAATCTAACCTTTCATCCTTCCCCTTCAACCATCCGTCATCTTTCTCTTTTCTTTCCTCTTTTTTTTTTCTTGTCCCATCTCAAAAATCACCAAACCCTAACTCCACCAAAAAAAAAAAAAATCTCTTCCAACCCTACTACATCATAATCCCATCCCAACGTAATCAATTCCTTGCCCTTCCTCTCTTTCCTTACAAAAAAAAGAGAGAGAGAAGAAAATTTTATTTTGTTTGCTTGCCAAAGCCCACTGTCTTATGTGCCGCACTAGAAGAGGGACGATTTACAATCCTGAGATGGCCACACAAGCTCAAGAAGAAACTGTCACAACCCTACAACAAGTGGTTGATTTGCTAACAAAACGGATGGATGACCTAGAGGCCCGTTCCATAGCCAGAATGAATGCTTTAGAGGGACGTATTATTATTCTCGAAAACACAAGCAATGGAATCAATCCAGACTGCCAAACATCTATAGATGACCCTGATGGAGAATTGGAGTCCGGAAATGTTGAGTCAAGGCATTCTGCTCGGAATGGTAATTTCCAAGACGAAGAATATGAGCCTAGCTACGGGGCCCAACAACATCGCTATGCGCAACCAAGAGCCAGAGGGATGAACAACCTCCGACGAGATCATCCAATTTATCCCAAAGGAGGGAGGAATATTCACACTTCGGATCCTGCCAAGCATATCAAGATTGATATTCCAGATTATGATGGTAATTTGGATCCCAAAGTGTTCAATGACTAGCTAAGTTGATGGAGCGATATTTTCATTGGTACGATATGGAAGAAGTTGTCAAATTGTGTTTTGCTACCTTGAAACATAAAGGTGCAGCTCAAGACTGGTGGTACGCCATTGAAGAAGATCTACAACGGTGTGGCCTTCCTCCCGTAAGCAATTGGGAGGAAATGAAAGCAAGAATGAAGCGAAGGTTCCTACCGCTAGATTACGAGACGACCTCTTTTCAGGAGCTCCTCACGCTTCGACAAGACAATCTGACCGTGGAAGAGTACACACAGCGTTATTATGACTTAGTCATTCGATGTCGCTTAACAGAAACGGGAAGACAACAAGTGGCGCGTTATTGTAATGGGCTACGGTTCGAGATTCAAAGAGAGTTGGTAACTGTTCGGCTCAACAGCGTAGATGAGGGGTATCAAATGGCCTGAAAAGTGCAGGACCAGAAGTTGATGATAAGGCGCGGTAACCTTCAAGGCGGGGGTTTCGTTCCACTACTAGTGGTTCCACTTTGCGCCCACAACCATTCGTGCATCGCACTAACTTACCTCGGGATTACAAAACCAGTCAGAACTCCGCCCAACCTGCTTCCAATCCTCTTCCTCAAATTGGTGATACCAAGGGAAAGCCTGTTGTTGTAACGCAAGGGAGGTCGACTAACAATTGCTTTAAGTGTGGTGGTCGTGGACATTACATGACTGAGTGTCCCTCTTGCAATCTCCAATTTTGTGAGACAGAAGACTTCATTGCAGGCAAAGTGGAAGATGAACACGCAAATGATCCAGAAGATGATGAGCATGAACTTGAGGAAGGCCTCGATGGCCTAAATGAAAACAAGTTATCATTGGTGGCCAGAAGGATTTTGACAACACCAAAGGAGGCGGCCCAAGAAGACTGGTTGCGAACGAATATTTTCCATACACGAGTATCGTGTGGTGGAAAGGCTGTCAAGGTCATTATTGACGGAGGCAGCAGCATGAACGTAGTCTCACAAAGCATGGTAGACAAGTTGAAACTGCAACCTCAAACGCATCCCAAGCCATACAAGATCGCATGGGTGAATGATACGTTCATCCCTGTGACTAAGAAGTGTCTAGTCAACTTCTCTCTGGATCGTTATGTAGAATTGCTTTGGTGCGACATCATTCCAATGAAGATCACTCATATTACTGGGGCGCCCATGGATATATGACAAGGATGTAACTCACAAGGGTCGCAAGAACACATACAGCTTTATATACAAAGGAAAGCCCATTACTCTTAACCCTATAAAGGATGATGAACTTGAAGAGGCAAAGTCGGCTTCCACAGTGTTGAGCATGGCCCGATTCATGGAGGAGAGTTGTGGACGTGGAATCATGTATGCTCTGGTAGGATGCAAGATCGATCTAGTTGATAATGTTGTTGTTCAACCACCCGAGATTCTGGACATTCTATCCCAACTTCAGGATTTGATCCTGATGAACTACCAAGTGAGCTTCCACCCATGCGCGACCTTCAGCATGCTATTGATCCGGTACCTGGAGCGCCATTACCAAATCTTCCAGCATATCGAATGAACCCAACAGAGCATGCAGAGCTTTGTCGACAGGTGGAAGAATTATTAACAAAGGGGTTCATTCGTGATAGTCTCAGCCTGTGCGTTGTGTCAGCGTTGTTGACACCATAGAAGGATGGCGGTTGGCGAATGTGTGTTAACAGTCGCACCATCAACAAGAAAACAATAAAGTACTGTTTTCCCATTCCGCACTTAGATTATATGTTGGACATGTTAGCAAATGCTACAATTTTTTCGAAGATTGATTTGCGAAGCGGGTACCATCAAATAAGAATTCGTCCTGGCGATGAATGGAAAACTGCTTTCAAGACAAAGGATGGATTGTATGAATGGTTAGTTATGCCATTCGGCTTGACGAACGCACCTAGCACATTCATGCGGGTGATGAAGCAAATTCTATAGCCATTCATTGGCAAGTTTGTCATCGTATACTTCGATGACATCCTCATTTATAGTCGTTCACAAGAAGATCATCTGGACCATCTTCGCCAAGTGATGAGAGTACTGCGCCATGAGAAACTCTACATCAATTTGAAGAAGTGTACCTTCATGAGTTCTAGCGTGGTCTTTCTCGGGTTGGTCGTTTCCGCAGAGGGCGTAAAGGCTGATTTAGAAAAGATAAGGGCTATTGTTGAATGGTCTACTCCCATAAACATTCATGAGGTCCGTAGTTTTCATGGGCTTGCGACATTTTATTGAAGGTTTATTCGGAAATTTAGTTCCATCATGGCGCCAATTACTGAATGTATGAAGTCCAATTCATTTGAGTGGATTAAAGCAGCAACAAAGGCATTTCAAGAAATGAAGCAGAAAATGACAGAGGCTCCAGTTCTTAGACTTCGTGATTTCGAAAAAGTGTTTGAAGTTGCCTGTGACGCATCGCACGTAGGCATAGGAGGTGTTCTTAGCCAGGAAGGACATCCGATGGCCTTTTTTAGTGAGAAGCTCAATGCGGCATGAATGAAGTATTCTACTTACGATGTGGAGTTTTATGCTATTGTACAAGCTCTGAAGCATTGGTGTCATTACCTCGTTCATCGAGAGTTTGTGCTCTATTCTGATCACGAGGCATTACGTTACTTGAATTCTTAGAAGAAGTTGAGTGCTAGGCATCCTAAGTGGAGTGCTTATCTTGAAGAGTTCACTTTCAACCTCAAACATCGTGCCGGTATTGAAAATAAGGTAGCAGACGCCCTCAACCGAAAATCGCACCTTTTGTCTACCTTATCAGTTTCCGTTGTTGGATTTGAAAAACTTAAACGGGACTATGCCATAGATGATGATTTTGGAAAGGTATTTTCAACAATCATTTCTAGTGCAGGCACCGAGTACCCAAGGTATAGCTTGCACGATGGGTACTTATTCTTCGACATGAGGTTGTGTCTTCCTAAGAGTTCCTTACGAGAGCTTGTTATACGAGAGCTTCATTCAGAGGGCCTAGGTGGTCACTTTGGTATCGATAAAACGTTGAAGATCGTTTTTACTGGCTAGGTTTAAAGAAAGACGTTGGGATCGTTGTTCGTTAATGTCAAGCATGTCAGCTTGGTAAAGGTAGCAAGCAGAATACTGGTCTTTATACGCCATTACCCGTGCCGGATGCTCCATGGGAAGACATCAGTATGGATTTCGTCTTAGGACTGCCTAAGACTCAACGTGGCTATGACTCCATTTATGTTGTGGTTGATAGGTTTTCAAAGATGGCTCATTTTATCCCTTGTAAGAAGACATCGGATGCCATGCACATTGCCAATGTTTTTTTTAAAGAGGTGGTTCGTCTACATGGTGTTCCCAAAACCATTGTATCTGATCGTGACGTCAAGTTTATGAGCTACTTCTGGCGCACCTTATGGTCTAAGATTGGAACTAAGTTGAAATTCTCAAGTGCGTATCATCCGCAAACAGATGGGTAGACTGAAGTCGTAACCGTAGCCTTGGGAATCTACTTTGATGTCTGGTTGGTGATCATATAAGCTCATGGGACATCGTGTTACCACAAGCTAAGTTCGGTTATAATAGTTCCATGCAGTGTTCGAAATATCGGTATCGCACAATGTATCGCACCCTTGGGATACAGATACGTATCGGTTATCGCACGGGATATATCGTTTGTATCGCATAGTTTATCGCACTTTTTGGGAAACATGGGGAAACATTGGGAAAATGGTTGAATTTTTTAATGAAACTTTGGGGATTGTTAAAAAAGACCTCCATACACACTTTTAAATCATAAAATCTCAAAAAAGAATGGCACATAATAGGTTTCCTTTGTAGAGGTTCCTAAGCTTTGCGCTGTCCGATTGAACTAAGACAACTATATCTAGTATCCACCCCGTCTATCTGTTTTTCTATATCATTTTAGGACATTATGCAAAAAATTAAGCAGATCCAATAATCAGGTAGACCATATCATAGGAAACAATGGTGATTGACCATTAGTGGGCCACTTGAACTTTGGATATGCTTCACTTTTTGGGCTAAAATCATAAAATTATATGGTAAAATGGATGGATAGAGCGGATAAAATACATGAATTATAGTGGCCCCACAGAGTTTACTCACTACGTCGTTCCCACCCCATACGCACGCAGATTTCCTGCGAAAGGAGTTCCTGCGCTGGGAACCCAGATGGGGCCCACTATGATGTTTGTGAGAAATCCTCCCCTTCCATCAGTTTTGTGAGTTCATTTCATGACAATATGCCAAAAATGAACCGTATATAAAGCTCGAGTGGGCCTTGCTAAAGGAAAATGTGGTTAGGGAAGTTCCTACCGTTGAAACCTACCTGAGTTCGACAGTGATGTTTACGTGCCATCCATACCATTAATAACTTCATTCCTACAGGGATGAAATGAAATCACAAATATTAGCATGATTCAAAACTTTCATGGCCCACGATTATTTCAACTGTGGACATTCAATTATCATGTTTTCGGCCCACTTGAGCTTTGGAAACGGTTCATTTTTGGCATCATGTCCTAAAATAAACTCACAAAATGGATGAACGGATAGGATTTCTCACAAACATCACAATGGGCCCCACCTGAGTTCCCAGAGCAGGAACTTAATGCGAAAGTCTTTCGCAAGAAATCTGCGTCCGTCGCAGGCGCTCCTCCCGCTCAAATTGTCTGAACGGTTCAAAGTGAAATGGGCCCCACAGTAATGTATTTATTATATCTATACTGTTCATGCATCTGGAGAGATCATTTTAGATCAAATGAGTAATATCCAAAGCTCGAGTGGACCACACCACAAATAGTTGTGGGGACTGATTCTCACCGTTAAAACAATTGTAGGGCCCACCATAACATTTATTTTCATCCAATCCATTCATTAGGTCACACAAATCTGGATGAGGAGGAAAAACAAATATCATATCGATCCAAAAATTTTGTGACCCCAAAAGGGTTTCAATGGTAAACCTTTAATCTTCCACTGCTTTTTTCAGTGTGGTCCACTTGATCTTTAGATCTGTCTTATTTTTTGGCTCAAGTCTTACGACGAGCTCGCCAAATGGACGAACGGTTTGGGTATAACGCATACCTCATGATGGATGATGGGACCCACAGAACGACGTCAACACACCAGTCGATGGTGTGCGGTACGGAAGCGGATTGCGTACTGAGTAACTCTGTACGCTAAGCGTACTGAGTAAACTCTGTGGGGCCCACCGTCATTCATGCATTGTATCAACTCCGTACATCCGCTTTATTATATAATTTTAGGGCTTTAAACCAAAATTAATCATATCCAAAGTTTAAGTGGACCACACCACTTGAAATGGTGTGAATTGAAGTCTACCGTTAAAAAGTTCTTGGGGGCCCACAAAAGTTTTAGATCAAGATGATTTTTTTGTTTTCCATTCATCCATGTCTACGTGATCTTATGAACAGTTTGGATGACAAATAAACATCACTGGGGGCCTTAGAAATGTTTCAACGGTGGAAATCAATACTTCCACTGTTTCCTTTGGTATGTTCTACTTGAGCTTTTGATATACTTCGGTTTTGGGCTCAACCCCTAAAATGATCCGGAAAAACGTTTGGACGGCGTGGATAGACCACATACATTCAAGGTGGGCCCAACTGAGCTTACTCAATACGATAAGAGTGTACTGAGTAACTCAGTACACAATCCGATTTCGTGCGGTACGCCACCCTATTCAAAAAACAGGGCCAGACGCCCTTTTTTTTCTAAGCAGAGAGGGTTCCAGCCCCAAAATCTCCCAAATCTTCGGATTCCGGCGAAGATTCTCCAGATTTCGAAGAGGATTTCCCCTGATGTCGCCCAAATACCTGGATTTCTTCGAATTTTGACGGATTTCTCTCCCAAATCAAAGATTTTTCTTGCACTAACCTACGAAAGAAGCTTCGATTGGAATGGCCCACCAAATGGAAGCTTTCGATGATGACGATCTCTTGTACAAGTACCGAAATCCAGTTTCTTGTTTTTTTTTTTCAATTTTTTCGGATAATTATAGTTTCGATTTTTTCAAGGAAATTGCGCGATATCGTCGAAATATCGTGCGATATCGACGATATATCGGCCGACATCTGAATTTGGGATTTTTTGGTATCTTCCGGGGGTTATCGGGGGTGTATCGTCTCGCATGTGTGCGATAACGATAATATCAGCCGATAGTATCGATATTTCGAACACTGGTTCCATGAACCGCACTACGGGACTCTCTTTTCGAAATTGTGACCGGAATGCAACTGCGACAACCTATCGATTTAGTCCCACTACCTAGTGTGACTCGATTGAGCCAAGACACCGAAGCTTTTGCACAACATGTTAAGGAGATATATGAAGAAGTTAGGCGAAAGATCACCCTTAGTAATGAAAATTACAAGGGATATGCAGATGTTCGACGACGTTTTGCACAATTCCAAGAAGGAGATAGAGTCATGGTGCGACTTAAGCCTGAGCGGTTTCCAGCGGGCTCTTATACAAAGCTCCACTCCAGAAAGGCAGGTCCTTACCACATTTTGAAGAAGCTAGGTGATAATGCATATCTAATCGAGCTGCCACCTAAAATGAAGATCAGCCCCATTTTTAATGTGGAAGACCTTACAATTTATCTTGGACATCATACAAACGAGAGCATGGAAGAACAGGCTATCCAGATACCTGAGGTACCACGCCAGCTCGAAGAAATCATTGAGGACGTGTTGGATGATCATATAGTTTCCACACGCCAAGGGGGGTATCAGAAGTTTCTTGTCAAATGGAAAGGTCGACCAAGGTCCGACAGCACATGGATTTCAACAGAGGATTTTAGGCGCATCAACCCAGAACTCTATGAGGAGTACATTGCCATTAACTCGACGGACCTCTGCACGTGTACAAGAAAAGGACCACCTTCCTTTTTTAACCATCCTCACTTTCCATTCTTTCAAATTTCTAGATTAGAAAATCTGCTCTTTCTTTCGTATCTTTATTTTTAGGCAGGGAATAATCTTAAATATTTTCTTATCTAAGTATCTTCTTATTTTAGAAAGCTTTGTTACTTAGGTGCTTTCCTATTTCATTGATTCTTATTTTAGATATTTTCTTAAATATAGAAAGCTTGGTTACTTAGGAGCTTTCCTATTTCATAGATTTTTAGATTTCATATATTTTACTACAGATTGTAAGGTTGATTATAAATAGGACTTCTGTCCTGTGGAATAAGGCAACTTGATCAATATTCTCTTTATGAAATTTTCTTCTTTTCTCTATGGTGGCTATTGAAGGGAGGGAAAGTGATCTCTAGTTCTAGACTAGAGGACAGTTGAGCTTGCTCAGTCTTGCATTGTGATCACTAGCATCCGGCTAGAGGGTTGTTGGATCTTTTCCACAATCTCTTTATTTTCTTATTAATTTATTTGCTTTCCTTTTCGGGTTTGCATTAGTTGTGTAGATGAAACACGCACAACTATTGCCCTAGCCATTTTTTTCCTCTTTTCTCTCTTTATACACGTTCTCTTCCACTTTTCTTATTGATTTCTTCTCCAATCTAACTCAACTTTATGTACTCAATCTCTACTAAACAAAATTTTGCATTATCAATGAAATACCTATATGCTAACCCCATATAGCTGGGACAAGGCTATGATGATGAAGAAGAATATATATATATATATATATATATATATATGCACACACGACTATATAGGAAAGAGAGTAGAGACCAAATGCCTCTAGAGGATCGGAACTTCTGTGCCTCGACATTTTGTACTGTTCAGGTGGCACATGATTGATGATTTGAACAATGCATCCTGTGGGCTCCATTTTTTTTCCTTCTTTTTTTAACTTTCTGTGGGCTCCATCATTGACTAGCCGCAAATTAGAAATTGCCTTCGTCGGACCATCCCTTTCTCCTCATTGAATGTTCGTTTTTGCTGACATCTGTTTTTCAGTTCCATGCGAAGTTGACGATTAAATAGTTGAGATTGTCTAGTCTACTTTCTTTTTTGCCTACTGCCCATTCACTATAGGACTACTAAATTAATGGTTGCGATCTCATCCATGTATCTTAATATGACATGTCTCAACTTGCTATGGAACCCCCATGGTGTTTAGTCATTTTGCACTTGGATGATGTTCTTTTTTTATAGGTATGGGCTCCAACACGAGACCTTGATGTTGAAATGCACTATCTACAAACACTTGAAATGATATTCTTTGTGGCCAAAATAACTTAAAGGATGTTTACTAAATGTTTTGAAGTCCCATTATTTGAAAAGTTTCCACAAAATGCATTTTCAAAATGCTTAATTCTGCAATACTTTCTAAAAATATAAATTAGCATGAATCCATTGTTCACACTTAAACAGAGCCTAACTATTTTTTGGAATAAAATGATATTTCAAATTCCAAGGGCATGTGTTAAATATCTGGACACAACTAGAAACTCACCAGCCATTCCCAAGCCCAGTAAAGGAGTAGGGTTCATGTTAGATGTAGGCACCCAGTTGTAGAAATTTCGATGGACAATACATGTATGAGGTGCTCTCCAGTGGTATTTGGGCCACCGTAAGCTATGGTGGTACTGGGGAAATGTGGGGTCCATGTTATGCAATTAAATCCAACCTATCCATTAGATGACTCACCACATGTTACCCCTGGGGCCCAAAAATCAAGCTTATCCATGAATCATGTGGACCACAGCATAGGGAACGAGATGAGAGGGAACACCCACCCTTAGCGTGGGTGGCCAACTGAGTGTGTATATAAAATCCAAGCCGTTTAGACCATTCATCTGGCCTAGATGAAGAGCAAGGCCACAAATCAGATTGTTTTACAACTAAAGTGGCCCCTAGTGCAACTCAAGGGTGAGCATTTTGATGGGGACATCACGTGCACATGCGCACGCACGCCGCCCCCTACGCACGTACGCTAGAAGGAGGACCCCACCGTCGATCTAGATCGATAACGACGTCCAGGGAAGGAATCCTAGTTAGGAGACGAAGTTTTGATTCAAAAGAGTAGGCCCAACAATCAAGAAAAGCCCACCATGGGATCTCATGATCGTAGCCCACTAGTCGGATTGATTTCATATTTTAGGTTTTGCTTATTGTTATTATTTAGAACATCATAAACGCTTTAGATTTCTTTGTTTGGTTTTTATTTTAGTTTACTTCATCGCCAAGTAATAGGTTGCACACATGGCGCAAGTTTTGGGGTATAGGGTTTCCCTATAAATAGGCACCCCTTGTAGCTCTTTTGATTCATTGAAGATTAATAAAAATTTTGCGCTTTCCTACTCTCTGAGTTGTGAAGCCTAATTGGGTGCGAAGCCCTCCATTCATCAAAGGGTTAACTACCGTGGTGCGAAACCACATCTATCCCGATTCGCCCCCATCCATCGCGATCTCTATTACCCATCTTCCACCATCTCTTCTTCTCATCTCGCCCCATCATCTACACTTCGAATCAGTCATCTATTACAGCAATTCTTCTCCGTACAGCAGATTTCCTGAATCTGGCCCTACAGGAGTGCTGAAACTTCGGCGGAGCACCGTGTTCAAACCGATCATCTGTTTGGCCTGAAATTTGGAGGGAAGGTGGCCCATCCCTGGCTGACCAGGCCCTAGCTGGACAATCCCAGATTCATGAGCCCCACACTCGGGCGGGCCACCATCCACGCACGTGCGTCAGGCAGATTTGTTGTCCACTCGTGCGGGTTGATCACAGGTGCTCTCTCTCATCTCCTTCACTCCTCTCACCTGATTTCCCTAACCCTAACCCTATATTGTCCTAAATCCCAATTTCTATGCCTTTTTTTTTACCCTAGGTTTTCCCGAATTGAAACATGTGAATCCCTTGGATTGGGGAAATAATCCTTTGCATTTGTGGATGAATCTACTCGCCTTTGATCATTGTTTGGTCTATACTTTTAATTGATCCAGCCCTAGCATGTGTAGGCCTGGACCCGCATAGATTCCCCTTGTTGAGTGTTTGAACTTTTATGTGGGATGTGAAATTTTGTGTGATTGTCTCTGAACTAGTGTGATCTAAAGCCTGAAAATCTTGCACATCATACTTGAATTTCATGTCCTGCATCACATTCCCTCTCACATCTTGTTCCTTATGTTGAAGTCCACCTGAGTGTTGGCAACGATGGAAACAATTCATGGAGGCACCACCATTGGTTGCACACAAGGCCCATAATGTCGTGTATCTACCATCCACTCCATATGACACATTTGAGGCTGATGTAACATATATGGATTGGATGGCATATCACATATACACATCAAGGAGGGGCCCTTCATGCAACCAAGATTGGGCATTTCACCTCAAATGTTTCCTATCGTGTGGCCCACTTGAGTCATGGTGGGCTTGATTTTTGGGTCCATGGCCAAACAAAGGAGAGTGCTTCTAATGGTTGGAGTGGATGTCATTCATCACCGAATACATCATGGTGCGGCCCACACAAAATGTTCTCACCAAACTTATAGTCAAAACAATACCATGGAATCATATTCCATTTCCTTACAAACATGCATATACATATTTAAGGGCATGCTCCAATGGTACTGGGCATATGTGGGGCCTACATGATGTGTTCATGAGATCCAAACCATTCCTCAAATGCAGCATCTCAAGTTGCTCCCATGACCAAAAAATTAGCTTCATCCAAAACCAGGTGGGTCGCAGCACACTAACAAGTTGAGAGCAGACACCCACCACTAATTTACATTGGGGGGCCAATGTGTTATGTATATAGAATTTATATTGTCCCTTCATCTAGATTGGATAAAAGTCATACCAAAATCAGTCAGTTTTACAACTCAGGTGGGCCTTAGTGAAAATCAAGGGTAGGTGTCCTCTTCCACCTTGTTCCCTTTGTTGTGGGCCTGTGGCCCACCAGAGTTTTGGATCAAGCTAATTTTTGGGCCCTGACAACAACTTTAGTGACAGATCTGATTGACGGATTGCATGGTGTTCACATCACATGGCCCCACATCTACCTGATATTATCATAAGCTAGGAGCCTGGGACCAATGTTGTCAAATCGCTTATGCGATCGCAATTAGCATATGCCATTTGCATATGCGATCGCTTTTTTATTTAATAAAAAACTGAAAAAATTCGAAAAAAATCTTTAAAAAATCTAAAGAATTAGGAAAAACTTGCCTAAGTGATTGGACAACTTTTTATTATTATTTCATTGTAGTTTGAGTGTTTCATTAAGTTATATATTTAATTACTTATATTATATTTAATTTTAATAAAACAATAAACAAGCTACATTAAGAGAGAACTAATTATTAAAAACTTCGAACATTGAAATTTTATTGACAAATGGATAACTTGATAACTTAAACACCTTTCAAATTACAACTTACGACTTAATATATACAAATACAATTTACAAAAAACAAGCACAAATTGCAAAATATAAAAAACACACTAACATAGGCTACTAATATAGTAATACACTAATACTATATACCTTGATCCAGTTACCATTGTGGCATTTGATCACCACCATCATCGCCGCCATCGTCGTCGTCATCAAAGTTGTCTCCTTCTTCGACATATACTTCCTCTTCTACTTTGTCTTCATCATTAGTTCACACTAATACTTCATCTACATCCAATGGTTGACTTTGATCATCTTTTTCTTACATCTCCTGTATCTCATCCACATCCAATGGGGGATTTGAGTGCCTATTTATAGGCAAAAGTGGCTGAATTTGCAATCCCATCACATCTCCTGCATCTCATCCAATGGGACATTATGTGATCGCATATTCGCATATGTGATCGCATATATGTTTTGATTGCATATGCCATGATGGCATATACAATCCCATCACATAAATGCGCATATGTGCATATGCAGTCACATTTGACAACATGGGCTGGGACATAATTATTTGAGGTCATGATTCTTTGATTATTTTGGAAACCTAACAAGCTCTATGGGTGGTCCCACCTCCCTAGCCACAACACCCCTGACCACACACAAGTTGTTCGTCCAACTAGCAATGCATTTGGTTGCAGTAGAAAACAACTTCTCTCGAAATAACTCTATGATTTTTAAATAATTCTCTCTCATACAATAGGTACCCCCTCATAATGGATTAAGTGAAACTTGACATGGTTTTGGAGGATGGGCACACATGTCAGAGAGCAGGGCCATTCATAAGGTTGGATGTAGTAAGGAGATGCCATATGCCAAAAGTTGATGTATTATGCCCATCAAGTGAGACACACATGCACATTGAAACTGAATGGTTGGACTGCTTTTCTAACCAGCTACTTTTCTCATTAGGTTTGACCTGGGAGATTCAAAGGACCATATTCCATGGTCCATGGTAACGTTGATAATGTACCCCACCTGGTAAATGGACCAGATCTCTGATACGTGTGTTGATTGACACTATGACGTGTACAACCCCTCACATGCCTTACTCACGTCATGAGTCACAACTGCCAAAATCTCTCCCTCCATGGAAACATTTCCTCCCCCTCATTAACTCTCTTCATTTGTTAGTCTTGGAAAACCCAATTTTTATTTCAAACATATTCTACAACTACGTGCATGGGGTTCACTGTGATGTGTGAATGATATCCACTCGGCCTATCAGGTGAGGTCCCTTGTGTTCTTCTTGAATCACAAAAATCAGGTAGATCCAAACCTCAGGTGGGCCACATGTAAAACATTCTTTAAACCTATAAAATACATGGTGCCACCCACCTGAGTTTTTAATGAACTAACTT
The DNA here is from genome assembly GCA_021015155.1 of Magnolia officinalis. NCBI lineage: Eukaryota > Viridiplantae > Streptophyta > Magnoliopsida > Magnoliales > Magnoliaceae > Magnolia > Magnolia officinalis. The sequence goes on from JAJHSJ010000011.1 coordinate 36,625,095, forward strand.
TTGGGATGTGCATTCATCCTGGAGGGACAAACCCTAAAAATGGATTGGATACCATGTCAAAAAACAGTGGGCCCCATAAACGATTTGTAAGGTCTTAACAGTGGGTGTCTCCATCCCAATTGTTCTATGTGGTGTGACCTGCCTGTGTTTTCTATTGTACTGATTTTTAGTATAAGAGATGAACTTGAAGGTTGCACCTTATGGACAATGTGGGGCTTACATCACAGTGGGCCCCACATAGTTTGTAGGTTGATGTGCTTTTGGTACATGCGGGCACACGCACACAGAGAGAGAATTTGTGGACCTTTTAAAAAATTATATGCGTCGCATACAGGTAATTCAAATCAAACCATCCAAATTACATGTACCTTTTTTAAATATATCATGAACCAAAATTTACACATTTGATTATCTGACTGTTAGATTGGTGGACTTCTATTAAATGGTTAAAAATGAAAAATCCAATGGTTTTATCTCAATAAATAGTGGGTTCCACAATTTAGCCAGTTTAATTTGAATTATATATGCTTGTACCATTTCTAAGTGCTTGCGTATCAAGCATCATACATAGCCAGAGTATCGAATAACTCCCCAATTATTAATTCTCTCTCATTATACATGAAAAAAACAACCACGTCATCGTTGTAGAAAAAGATTACTGTTTGGAGCCCACCACGATATAGGGCCCACATCAACTCCCTTCATAACGTGTCCACTTCAGGTTCACCCCATATCCCAAAACCCAAAACACGGGTGGGTCCAATGTTCAGAGTATTGATACCATTACATGTACCGAAAAATAGGGATGCAAAAAACATGTATCGACATCACTGTTGATACCAGGAAAAATATCATTGACTGAGGGAGACATTAGAGAAACATTGGGAAAAAGGTTGATTTTTTAAAAAAAAAAAAAAAAAAAAAACTTCAGTAGATGTTATAAGACACATGTTTACACATTTTGGAATTAAATATTGTAAACAAATTATACACAATAAGTTTCCATTTAGTAGGAGCCTAAACCATGCTTTGACGAAAAGTGCAATTTTAACCAAAAGAGTTTAGATCATTCAAACAACATACAATGCAAATAATAAACATAAATGAAAAGTAGTGGTCGAAATTACCAAAATAACAAATTCCAAAAAAAAAAAAAACACACTATAAAAAGTAAAAACAATAAAATTTTGATTTTTGGAAAAATTTGGAGAAGTTCTTTCGAATTTCCAGATATCTCCCTAGTATTGGAGATAATATCATTGGTACTACCAATACCGGGGCAAATATATACTGGACTCAAGTGAACATATTGATTATATCCATATGATCGCTAGATATGCTGATATTGTAGAAAATATTGATAATATCTGGCAATTTCCTATTTACTTGAGGGTTTTGGTACCATTGACCTGTAAAACCAATATATCATTGATAATTGGAACACTGGGCAGGTCACTCATAGGGAACAGTTGGGATGGGGACAGCCTGCCATTAAAACCTTCCAGATTATGTGTGGGTCCCACAATGTTGTTTATATCCATCCAACACATTAATAGGATAAGCCCCACTAGGATTAATGTACATCCCAAAAATCAGCCAAACTACATAGTGAGGCCCACAAGACTTTTGGATCACCTGATTTTGGGGCTCTAAGGATAAAGTTACAAGGCGCACATGATGGACAAAGTGAATGGCATGCATGTTGGACATTGGTTTGTGGGGCCCACTTGTGGGCAATCACTAGTGGATGGGTCCCACGAGGTTTTTCCTTTGATTTTTTAATCCGTGTTTTCTCTCGGTGGTTTGAAGTTGAATTTGAACTTCAACTTTTAACACAGATAAGATAAGGAGATCGGATGAGACCGGATAACCTCCAGCCTCGTCTAAACTCTCTGAGGCTTCCCTATAAAAGGGAAGGAATTCTCTTGTGAAAATCACCTGAAAATCATGAGAGCCCAGAGAGAAAATAGAGAGATAACTATCGTATCTCTCATATGTCCATCTAGCCCGTCCCTTAAACGATCCAAGCTGTACATCGTAATCCTGGAACATCCTTACCATAGAATCAAAGCGGTGATCAGACCAATCTGCTCCTGTAGTGGTCAGGTGGACCACTGGACTTGCGTCGTCTATCATTGGCTTTTGCAAAGGTCCCATATCATATAGATCATCGGATCCTACAGGCCCACCCTTCTGCACCGACTTTCAGTGGTATCAGAGCAACTCAACGGCGGATCTCTAATTTAACGTTGAACGGATCGTATTGAGGTAAGTAGGCCTTTATTATAAAATCTTTTTTTAAAAAAAATTGTACTTTTATTTTTAATTATAAATTGATCATCGCCAAGATTAATTATGTTTATCTTGATTGTTCTTTTAAATAAAAAAATCTCCGAGGTATGGGGATTAATAAAAAAGAGAATAATATCAGATTATTTGCAAAGGCTTCCCGGTTGAGAGACATTGAGGATTTGAATGATAAAGAGATTTGGGGTTTATGATTTGGATTATCATCGATAAAGATAATTTGGGAGGGTTTTGTTTTTTGTTGAAACCAGCTGTGTTAAAAAGAGGAACGAGATATCTGGGATCGATATTGAGATTAAGAAATAAAGAGATCAGGGATTAGATAAAGCCTTAAAATAATGACATGCCATGAATGGAGAATGGAGGAAATGACTAAGATGGATTGGTCATTTGGGTTTCAAAACCCTAATAGAGGAGGGAAGAGAGTTTGGACAGCTGCAACCCCTACCGCACCCTTCCTGTCTCACCCTCGCATATCCATACTAGACGTCCCCCATTGCCAGCCGCAGCAGCAGCCATAGCTACCGCCACGAGGGAGGCCCCCCTGGCCTGAGATCTCTCTAAATCTCTCTCTATCGGTGGCTGGGGCAAGTGCCACCACCACAAGTAGCGGCAGCGCGCACCCCCTCCCCCCCCCCCCCCCCCCTCAGTTTTTTTTTTTTTTTTTTTTTTTTTTTTTTTTTTCCTTATGGTCCTGCCGGCCGCAGCAGTCACGGCAGCGGCAGCCCTATCCACACACAAAAAAGGAGTTTTCAGTGGCCCTTTGATTAATGGGAATGGCGGCCATAATTTGGTTTGTGTGTGGTGGGTTTTTCTGTTGAAACCCTAATAAAGAGACAAATTGGGAAAATGAGATGGGCAGTGGGCCTGTATTACAGGCCTGTTTGCAGCCCAGCAAATCCTGACTTAAATATGGGCCTGAAGAACTGAACTTTCAGCCCCTTATAAACGATTTACTGGACTTCCAGCCCCTTATCAATTCCCACTGATTTGTATAAGTTAGAGATGACGTTGAGATGGAGAAAAAGGTTACATCTCTTGGGCTTGTTAAATGACTTAAGAGAGCCTGGCTGGACTTTGGGTTAAGGGATTGTGTTTGAGCCCATTCGAAAGCCCATGATTGTAATAGATTGCGGGCCTCCGCTCAAGTAAATCTACAGACAATATTTATAGTTTGTTTAAAATCTGTTCATAAATTTTATTAATCTAGTGGACCCATTTTTTTTGGCTTAGGCCCTTTAGCAATTAATATCCCTTTCTAATGATCTTAATGAAGTCATTTAATATGTACATATTTGTTGCACCAAAATTTGGGGACCTTATTATGCTATCCTCGAGTGGTTATACAACTCACTAGGACCCCCACATTTATGCACAGATAGTATGGGCCAGATTAGAAGCCCAAACCACTTCTTTTCAAGATTAAGTGCATCTTGTTGAGGGCCTAAAATAAGCCATTTGTGGGCTGATTTAGGCCAAGTGTTGGGAAGTGACTTGGGGTTTTTCAGCGAGATCTAACCGATGGTGCGGTCCATTTTTCAAATTAACGGTTAAGATCTCTCATAATGATGATGATCGATATGTAAATAAAAGGACATAAAATTTTGGATTTTCATAATCTTCATTGTGATGTATAAATATTATTATTGTAATCATGTTAGGTGGGCCACATATTTTGGAACACAATAACCCAAATGTGTAACCCCATGTGTCTCTTGATTATAAAATGTTAGTATGCATGCATTAATGTATGTGTGCATGCATGGGAATATAGATCCCTCTCTATATCCATCTAATCACTATTGATCATGGGTACATTGATGATTGGAACCATCATCAACTGTGATGATCAACGTTGATGAAAGGATCCATCATCAACGATGATCATTAACAGTGATGATCAAATCCACCATGAATGGAAACGATCAATAGTGATGATTAGATTCATCATATTTTAGCCCATGTTTCTATTAAATTTGATGATAAGGTTTATGTGTGTGATAGAATTAAGCTTGATCTGATTAGATCTAAGCTCCATTTTCATTAGAAAGTAGAAAACTTAATGCTAGGATGACCGCTATAATTAAGGTTGCACATAACCTGAGTGGGAGTTAGTCTCCTCCACCAAATGATGCATGCACCCATATTGACAAGTTGCATGCTATACAAAATTTTTGTCATAAATGCGTTCTTTTCATCTTAAATTAGATAACTTAATTGATCTACACCGCCCATTCGGGTATGTGGACTTTCAAATCTCATCTAAGATGGATTGATCATTTTTATAACTTGAAAATTTGAATAACAAGTAGAAACGTTGATGATTAGTGCCAATACTTTATATCATAGCTAAGTAATAATACTTGATGCAACGTAGAGATGGCCACCAAGGCATTAATTGTTGAATAACTCGAGAGTCAACAATTCAACAACAACAACTATGAAGACTGGTCTTGTGCAATGCGAAGCCTTCTGAATGAGGATGACATTTCGCATACTCTGAATGAGGTTCAAGAAGAACCTATAATGGCTAAGAACGGAAATTTAGCAAAACATAGGGCCGCAATAAACCGCTACAATAAATGGTGTGAACAAAATTGTTCTGCCCGTAATGTCCTAATTAGCACCATGCATAAAGAAATCATACCGACATAGGAAGTGCATGAGACTGCTAAAGGGATTTGGGATGCACTAGTAAATGCTTATGCGCAGAGTTAGATGCAAAAGTTCGGACAATGGAACTAGAGTTTTAGGAATACGGGATGTCAGGGTTGCCCCATCAAGGATTATATCTGTAAGATGGAGTAGATGATAGGCGCTCTTAGGAACGTAGGGTGCAAATTGATTGAAAATCAAAAGATAATAGCAATACACCGTTCCTTGCCTGAATCTTGGGCCCCAATCAAAAGGATTCTAAACCATATTGATTATATCACTATGTTCAGAGACTTTTGTAGCCACCTGGTACGAGAGGTTGAAATGAATGAAATTCAATCAGGTTCATCCAAGGCCTTTGTAGCAGAGACCCACTAGCGGAAAGCTAATAGGAGACGGTCCAAAGCTCACAAGAAGGCGAAGAAGAACGACCGAGAATAAAAGTCCATAACGCCTCCTCCAAATCTCAAGAAGGGGAAAGGAAAGGAGAAGTCAAGAAAATCCAACTTGGTTGCTATGTTTGCGGAAACTCCGGCCATTATGCCCGACAGTGCGTCCATAAAAATATGATAATTCCTAGGTCACTAGATACTTTGTTTGTAGTCGTTTGTTCTGAAATCCTTTTCGTTGATACTCTATCTAACAAGTGTATTTTGGATTTAGGCACAACAAAGCATGTGACAAGAGATCATCGAGGACTCAAGGACTTTCGGCCTATAGCCACGAGGAGTTACAAGGTTTACATGAGGAATAACGTTGTTAAAGACGCGTGCTAGGGATTGGGGTTTACCATCTTCGTATGCGCGTAGGGCGGATAATAACCCTCCGTGATACTCTTTTTGCACCAGGCATGCGTCGGAATTTAATTTCTATTTCTAGGTTATTAGTTGAGGGTTTTGATATTCGTTTTTCCGAAACAAGAGTCTCTTTAAGATTCAATAACCTTATCTTTGTATAGGGAAATTTGATTGTAGATCGTAATCCGAGACCATCCTTACCATAGAATCAGAGGGATGATCAAACCCATATGCTCCTGTAGTGGTTAGGCGGACAGCTGGACCCGCATCGTCTATCATCAGCTTTTGTAAAGGTTCCATATCGTGTAGACTGTCAGATCCTACGGGCCCACTCTTCCGCACCGACTTTCAATGCATACATCATCGTAAGTCCCACACGTGGTTATACAATAAATTTTAAAAGAAGTTAAGTCTTTTAAGACTACTAAATAAAGAGAGAGGGAGAGAGAACAAATGTAGGAAAATTTTCAATCGAGAAAGAGAGATTTGGACAATCATAAGTCATGCATTATGTGAGGGCCAATACATGTTCGCGGATTCAAGCAGGTAACATGCGTATCGGAGATACTAGTCGATCATCCAATAGGATACATTGTTAACATTGCCATGGACAAAAAAAAAGTGATGGCCAGAAAATCATGCAAGTCAACCTTTACTAAGAAAAGTGCTCAATCAGCAAACAATCCAACCATTCATATTCAACAAGTATGTGTGCCTCACATGATGAGCGTAATACACTAATTTTTGGTATATGGCATCTCCTTGTCACACCCTACCAGGTTTTTTTAATTTATGAAAGATGATAAAATTCATTAAAAGGCAGCAAAAACGCCAAAGATAAAACTGGAACCCGGAAACAACTGAGAGAAACAATCTGCATGGATATTTAAATTAAAAGCCCATTCTTTTACATAAGACTTAAGCCCTCCCTAATGATAAGGAGTATGTCCCACTTTTGTCCCAAAAGCACCAATTATTTCTCTCCCCAAATGGACCACAAAATGGCCACCTAATGAATGGGACAGATCTCTAAGACGCGTCTACCCTCCACAACGATGACTAGTTTCCCTAAATCCCTTGTGAAGAGGCACCTATCGTATAAAAGAAATAATTTTTAAATTTTTTTTAGAGATTTATTACGAGATAGGGGACACCTCAATTGTTACCTATCATGTGGCCAACTAAGCCATGGATGGGCCTGATTTTTGGACCCATGCCCAAACGAGGGAGGGTGCTTCTAATGGTCAGAATGGAAGTCATACATACATCATGATATACATCACAATGGGGCCCACACAAAACGTTTTCGCTGATCTTTCAATGAAAACAATACCTTGGAATCATTTCCCCTCATTGATGTATTAATATATTTATAGGAAATGATTCAATGGTAATGTCAACACCATAATAATGGTGGCAACGTTTTGAGATGGGCCCCACATGATGCATGTTGAACGTATACTCAAACCATCGTGCACAGCCTAGCTTGTTTGGCCAAGGCCCAACGAAAATTTAGGTGGGCTGCACGAGTAGGAACAATTGAAAGAGAGGTGGACACCAACCACTGACTTACACAAGCCCGACTTCATTGTCAGAATGGCCTAACTGTTACGGCACCCCTACACCTAAGGAAAAAACTTTCTAATCAATGAATTGGATCACACATACACCACAATGGGCCCTCCACAAAATCAAGGGTCAGAGTCCCTTTTTCGATTGTTCCTTGTGGCATTGCCCACTCAAGTTAAAATAGGCCAGTTGCAAACCAAGCAGCTTTAAGTGTGTGTGTGCACGCGCGTGCGTGCATGTCCAAGCCGGGCCTTTCCATGCCCAGGCTTGGACCAAATATATATATGACAAGGCCCCAAAGGCCCATTCCTGATTAAAATTAATAGGCCCAAGCCCAAATCCAAGCCAAGGACTAAATAAACCTAATATGCACAACCCATTTCACATAACTAGATAAGAACAATTACAGGTTCCAATACAATTTATATTGTATTCACTTTCACATAGTAAATATAGGATGGTAATGTAGCTTCAAGCTGCTCAAATCAATGAAGATGGTAATGTAGCTTCGAGCTGCTCAAATCAATGAAGGCCCCGCAATTAATCAGACAACCAAAGGAGAAAAAAGAGAAATAAGGAGAATTCAAGGAATTTGAGGACAAATCAACCCCCTCCCCAAATCCATCCATTATAGGTATGCATGCTCCTCCATTAGTCTCCCCCATTTGGAGAGAACAACTAGATATCGAGTTGATCTACGGAAAGAGATTCTTGACATTAAACATGTCGAGGGTGTAGATATGACTCGATAAACATAGGAAGAATGCATTGTTGTCGATCTTCTCAACACTTCTATATGGTCCAATCTTATGTGCATGCAATTTATTATATTCCCCAACGGGGAACCTCTCCTTGTTGAGAACATCCCATATGAAATCACCCACCTTGAACACAACCTTCCCATGTTGCTTATCAAATGCTGCTCTGTACTGCTGATTACTATCTCAAATTGAGCCCTTGCCTTCTCGTGTATAGCTTTGATATGATCGGCCAAGTTCTTGGCCTTTCCACACACTCAGCCCAAATTAAATTCAGAAGCATAGCTAAATCCAAAATACTTGCCAGATTCACACTATCCACAATTTTGAAGGAGTGACTTGTGTAGTCCAGTTCTTAGAACAATAGTGAGCAAATTTGGCTTGAGATAGCCCTTAATACCATTGCCTCTGCTTCTTTCCAGCAAGGCTTCTCAAATGATTTCCCTAACTAGTACAATGACCTTGGTTTGATCATCTTTTTGGGTAATACGCACTACTAAAACTTAATTGTGTTCTCATCCTCTTCCACAATGACCTCCAAAAATGGCTTATGAATTTGGAATCTTGATCCAAGCTAAGGCTCTCTGGAACCCCTTGTTGATGCAGAAGTAGAGATTGGTAATATTCAACGCATCCATGGTTTTCCTAAAAAAGATGAAATGTGGCAGTTTAGATAATCAATTCACCACAACCATGATAGAATCCACACACCATTGGCGTTGAGTCCTCAGTAACCCAAACACAAAATCAATACATCCTTCCGCAGCCCTTCCTTTCGACACTTGACAATCCTGACACCGACGGATCCATCTCGCCACAGTTCAATTTGAACTAGGCTAAAAATACCTTGACCAAAACCATGTATGTTTAAGTTAATGAGCTTGTCAGCTGTACAATCATATGGCCACTATAATCTGGACCGAACACTTGTATGGTCCATCTTATCTCTTGTCTCGCCATCATCAATGACGGCATTTTGTGTTTAGTATTCTCTCTGACTCATAGAGAGAGAGAGAGAGCTCTGAGCTCATCTCTCTCTCTCTCTCTCTCTCTCTCTCTCTCTCTCTCTCTCGCTCTCTCTCTCTATCTCTCTCTCTCTCTCTCTCTCTCTCTCTCTCTCTCTCTCTCTATCTAATCTTTTCATAAATGAGCATGTTTGATCAAGCTAAAGTCTTTGCCTCTTCTTCTTCTCCTAAAATTCATTTCTCGTTGTTCTTTTTCTCTTCTTGTTCTCTTTCTTTTCTCTTGTGCTGAGAGTTCCTCAAAGAATCTAGGATTTTCTTTTTTGTGGGCCAGGCTTGTCATGAAGATGTGATCATGTGAATAATGAATGTAGTCATCCTTGTGGTGTGAAGACATGTGAAACCATGCAGCCTACGGTGATGTGTTAGGCTGATTGGTGTGTCTCATGAAACATGTTGGTTGTACCGTTGGAAGTGATTGAAGCTTTCATGTGTACAGGAGAGAGAGAGAGAGAGAGAGAGAGAGAGAGAGAGAGAGGAATTCTGCTTTTATTAGTCTATCTGACTTTCTAGGTGCTCAAATGACCTCTACAAAGTCAAATGGAAGAAATTATCTTCAAAGGTCAGAGTCATATGACTTCTTTACAGCTAAAGGGAAGTTAAAATATTTGACCTCAACGAAGCCTGAAATATGATGAATGGGTTCAGGAGAAGATTCAAATCATGACATGGTTATTAAATAGTATGGAACAATCCATCAGCAAAAATGTTGTTTCTTGACATTGTAAAGGAAGTGTGGGATATTGTACGAGAGATGTATTTATCTGACAAAAACATCTCTCGTATATATAAATTGTTTAAACAAATATTTACATCCCCACAACGTGATAAGCCCCTTGGAAAATATTTTCGAAGATTAAAGGCATTTGGGAAGAGTTGAATGTATATCAGCCCCTTAAAACTGATCTGCAAAGACAGCATCAATAGCATGAAGAACTCATGGAAGCCACTAACTAGCTAACCATCCATGGAATTGCCAAAATAACCTCCCAACCCAGTGAAGGATATGGTATCAAAACAACCACAAAAAACATGAGTCGTCGTTGGACTACATCAGGTAGGTCTTCATATGCAGCAAGCTGGTCCTCACTTCCCTCAATCCATTCATTCTAGATAGGTGTCGGGCACATGCCCCTGCATCAAATGGCCGTGCTCAGCCCCTGTTTTGGCCCCAAGTCTGGCAAGATTAGCAATCAGGCTTCAAATACTATGCTCGAGCCCAGTCTGCATGCAAAATGCCTAATAATCAAGCCTGAGCCTCACTAATGTCAGGTCAAGACTGAACGCCTGATGGGCTGCCCAGACTGTTTACAGCCCTAGTGTACCCACATATTTGGGTACATCAATGAAAATTCAGTTCGTTTTTCTCTTTTTCTTTCAAACCTGCAACTGGTTTAGCCTAGGGGTTTGACACTCCTAATTAGTGGTTTGAATCCACTACAGTTTTGAACATGAAGCGATTCCAATTCAAGAACTGCTCCCCGACAATTTTTCCCACTGTAAGGTCGTGTTCATTTGCATATGTTTTGGATCTGCAATAGCTGATCAACTTCTCTCAGTTAGGGATTCCACAAACACATTGGATGAACTTAGCTGAAGGTTCCAATAAACCCTTAAGTGCTCACGTTTAATTTCAGATTCCCACATCAGTAGTCAGATAGGCAGTTACAGGGTAGTCAACATCAAATACCAATTAACGAAAAAATTACCAGCACAATCTAACATCTAGACAAGATAAGTATGTGTGAGCAGGACCCAAATGCAAGAAGAGCATAACCAATCACAATGGATAGAGAAAGTAATTAGATTTCCATACCTCAAAACCTAGAACTGTCAACTTTTCCTCTGCTACTGCCGGTACACAGCTCCTATAAGTAATGTAAGTCTGTTTCCCACCCTCCGATGTGAATGAGACATCCAGTAATCTCCTCCATCTCAGACGTCTTAGTGCAGCATGCACTTGTGGGTGGATATAAGACTTGAAATTAGCACCATCTTCTAACACAGACCGCCTTTTCCGAAATTTATTGCTTTCTGTTTCCTTTGAGACATCCCCAATTTCAACGCATTTCAGAGGAATACGATAGCCAGTTTCACTGCAGCGATACTTTTCATCGTTCTAACAAATCAAAAAAAAAAAAAAAAAAAAAAAAAAAAAAAAAAAAAAAACTACAATTAAGAAAAAGAAAATTTGAGAATCCTATTAATAGAACAAATGAAACATGGTATGACTCAAGAAGTCCCAACACAATGTTATACATGATGCAAGCAAGCATGAATCCCAATGCAACTGCATCAGTGTTCAATGCAGCCAGAAAATATTGGACATTGTGTTCGTGAGATTCCATTAAGACACCAGAAATAAGTTTTGGTGAGTACAAAAAACCTCTGGACTGGCATTGCCAAGAAGAAAAGGCATCTGCAAAGCCACTTCTGTAAAAACATTGCCATATAAGTGTGTAAGCTTGTCCACAGTGTTAAATGCATCATCTAGGGGCAACCACACCTTTTCACCCATTTTCAATGGGTTTTAAGTATCAGGTTATAGAACTAATAATTGAGGAAGTATCTAGATCAAATCAATTTGCATTGGTGAAAGGCTGAAACAATAGGTTGGTTGAGGGAATGGTCTGGACTTGTAGTTTGAGTTGAAGTTTTGGACAGATTTTGTGGAAGAAGATGAGGAAGAAAATAGAAAAAGAAAAGAAGAATATCAAGATTGTGAGCAGTGCTCAGCAGCCCTCTAGTCAAAAACTAGAGATCATAACTCCTTCCCAACATTGCAACCGTAATTTCTGCTCTACAAAAATATATTATGATAAATGGCTTGGGCTTTATTTATAAGAAGAGGCATATCTCTATTACAATCTAGAATATATATATATATATATAAGGATTCGTATCTCTAGCAAAAATCTAGGAGATCTACACAAAGATTCTTAGCTAGCAATGATCTCTAGATTGATAAAATAAGAAACCTATAAAACAGAAAAATCCTAATAAAATTTTATTCCTAACAAAAAAAAAAAGGAAACTAGATCTTTGATATGCTGCATGTAAACACTCGAATGGCCCCCCATCCAGTCCTTCTCTTATGTCCATGTGTGGAGCGTGCACATGTGGGATGGGGCATGATTGCATCAGCATGCTGTTAAGAACCAAATCAATAAGCCAAAAGTGCCAAGACTAATGGAACGCCTCAAGTTAGGGTATTAAACCATTGGGATCCTAACATTCCATCACACTCCGTAACCGACATCTATAGCAACCTAATCTATGGCAACACACACTTTGACCTTTTTTCCAGGTAGCCCTTTCCACTCACAACATATGCACCCTAGTTGTCCAAGTAACCTCCACGTCATGGCGGCTTTCACTCTGGTCCAAGTTACCCTTTTCCACAAGCCACTCCTTTTGTGACTCGAACATATGACGTGGTATTAGCTCTAATACCAATTGTTAAGAACCTAACCACTACGCCAAAAGCCTCAAGACGTACGGAACATGTCAAGTTAGGCTATTAAAGCATTGGGAACATAACATTCCACCACGCTCCGTAGCCAATGTCCATGACGGCCCACTATCTTGTGGCACTCACTCTAGCCTCTTTTCCATGTAGCCCTTTCCGCTCATGGCAGTTGTAGTTTGGTTGTCCGAATAGCCTCTCCACGTTGTGGCAGCTTTCACTTTGGTCCAGGCCTCAGGACTACCGTAAGAATTTTTAAATAAAAGTCATTTTAGTTAAAAACTTGTTTTTAAATGGTGGTGACTCGGCATCTTTCCTTTTGAGTAGGTGGTGGGAGACTCATATTATAAGTCTTTAAAAAAAAAAAAAAAAACTTAAAACAATCGCAATAGGGCTTTCGAACAGCCCTATTGCAGTGCCGCAACAGCCGCAGGTTCCCCATTTTTTAAGCTTTGATTCCAAGATTTCGAAGAGCCCTTTCTCAAATCCAATTTTTGGAGTTCAATTGGAATTACAAGAGCATCATCTTGCTGGAATTTCAAGAGCATTGAAGCCCAAACAAGGGAGAAATCGCGTATCACTCTTTTCGCAGCCACGCGGACACGTAACTCCCAAAAACCAATTTTCAGTTGATTAAATCTCTATTTAAGGTATGTTTTGGCCCTTTAATCATTGTTAATGAGTTCTATTTTTATTTATGTTGAAATGTTGTGTTATTTTTTCATTTTTTTTTTCTTTTTATGAGGGTTGTGGTGTGTATGGCATGGATTTAACCCATCCAACCATCACGTGGGACACATGCGTGGGGTCCACTGTGGTATTCTATGCCACGGCCCACATGTGTGGGGGTCCTCTGTGGTGTTTTATGCCATGGCCCCACATGCGCGGCCATGGCCCACATGCGTGGAGTCCACTGTGGTGTGTGTATGGCATGGCCCACATGCGTGGGGACCATTGTGGTGTGTGTATGGCATGGCCCACATGTGTGGGGTCCATTGTGTTGTGTATGGCATGGCCCACATGCATGGGGTCCACTGTTGTGTGTGTATGGCATGGCCCACATGCGTGGGGTCCACTGTGGTGTGTGTATGGCATGGCCCACATGCGTGGGGTCCACTGTGACGTATGTTTTTTTGAAGAATGTGACATTTATATATTTTGCTTTTTTTCTTACTATTTAATATTTATCATATATATATATTTTTTTAAAAAAAAAAAAAACATAGAAGTATTGTGTAGCTTACGCTACACGCTACGGAGGGTTGAACGCTACGCAACACGCTACCGCTATTTAAAACACTGGCTCTAATACAAATTATTAAGAACCTGACAATATGCCAAAAACCCCAAGACGTATGGAACGTGTCAAGTTAGGTTATTAAAGCATTGGGATCGTAACATTCCACCACACTCCACAACCGATGTCCGCGGCGATGTAACGCCCTGGGGTGTTACAGGCGATCCGCTCTCTAGTGGCACTCACTCTAGCCTCTTTAACAGGTACCCCTTTCCACTCATGGTAATTGCACTCTCCACTTTAGGTGTCCAAGTAGCCCTCTCCATGTTGTGGCGGCTTTCACTCTAGTCTGGGTTGCCCTTCTGTTAAGAATCTAACTAATACGCCAAAAGCCCTACCACTAATGGAACACGCCAACTTAGGCTATTAAATCATTGGGATCATAACATTCCACTACGCTCCACAACCGACATCCATGGTGGCCCACTTTATGGCGGCACTCACTCTGGCCTGTTTTCCAGGTAGCCTTTCCGCTCATGGCAACTGCACTATTGTTGTCCAAGTAGCCCTCTCCATGTTGTGGCAGCTTTCATTGTGGTCCGGGTTGCCCTTTCATTAAGAACCTAACCAATACACCAAAAGCCCTAGGACTGATAGAATGTGCTAAGTTAGGCTATTAAATCATCAGATTGTAGCATTCCACTACACTCTACAGCCAATATCCGCAGCATCCCACTCTATGGTGGCACTCACTCTCACCTCTTTTCCAAGCAGCCTTTTCCACTCATGGCATCTGCGCTCTAGTTGTCTAGGTAGACGCTCTCCACGTCGTGGGGGCTTTCACTCCAATCCAGGTTGCCCTCTCGACAAGTTGCCCCTTCAGTGACTAGAACACAGGATGTGGTGTTGGCTCTTATACCAGTTGTTAAGAACTTAACAATACACCTAAAGCCCGGGATTGATGGAACACGTCAAGTTAGGCTACTAAACCATTGGGACCGTAACACATGCTCCCAGAGTTAAGCCAGCCGAACCAGAAAGCAATTCGGGGCTGGAATGAGCTCTTTCAGGATGCAATTTCCATGAAAAGGACAAAAAAATTCCCACACCCAGCACATCGCTAAACAGATGTCCCCTACTTCACCATGAACACCCGACCCAAATGTGATTGTAGTGTACTGCCCTAAACAGGCCCTTCAATGAAACTAATTTTGGATTCAAACACCAACCTCAAATGAAACAAAGATGAAGAAGAAGTTTTTTTTTTTAAATATTATATACGAGTACATTTGACGCAAGAAGAGATGACAGAAAAATAGATAGGACTGGATCCGACCTTCTCAGAATATTGACAGGTGACGCAGGGTCCTGACGGAGAGCATTCGAAGGATGTGTTCCCACCAATTTCTCGGAAACTCAGAAGAAACCGACGCCCTTCTTCTTCTTCAACCCTATTACTGCCGCTACTAATCCTGCAGTGATAATAATTCCAATTTTATTTTAATTTTACTTAAATTCAATTGATTTGATTTCCCTCATTCCAATATGATCATGCTAGTGTTTTGAATCTGACCTTTGTGTTTGAGATTGGCAGTGTATTGTCCATAGAAAAGATGAGAGCACAACTAGGGCTGTCAATAAGGATGGGAGAGAAACGGTTACGTGAATTCTCATCTTCGGAAAGAAGAGCAGCTGCAGCAGCGGATTCAAAGGCAACAACAAACACACGAGGATCCTCTCCCTCTTTCTTCATCTCTCTGCCCGCTTCAGTTTCATCTGGTTTGCTTATTCCACACGCGTGACGTGTGCGAGATTCAATCTGTCCATCAGGTGGGCCCAACCCACGTAAATCAGGGTTGCAATGGGTCGCATTCCAACAGGTCGGATTCGGGTCGGGTCCTAGAGTTGCCGTGTTGGGGTTTCGGGTCTCAGATGTTGAGGGCCTTGACCTCGACTGATCGGGTTTGAGTAGGGCGGTTCACGAGTCGAGCTAGCTCAAAAAACTCGCTCGACTTGGCTCGAGTCAGCTTGGATTGACTCGGCTTGAATGGCCGATTCGAGCCGAGCCAAGCTAATTATTTGAAGCTCGAGTTGAATTCAAGTCAAGTTCGACCAGGGGCATTTTAACTCGACTCGAACTCGAACTCGACTCGACTCGAAGCTCGAACTCAAGCTCGATTAATAAATATATTAAATATTATATATATATATATATTGGAAATACTCACCTGCGAACCAGTTCGTACGTATGTAGTATGAACTTTTTTGAGAACTCATCATATCTGATGAGTCTCGTAAATCTGAACGGTCCACATGAAGCAGAACCTCATGAAACCATCTAGTACGAATTTTTACTTTGAACCAAAACTTCGTTGGGCATGAAAAATGCAAACAGTTTATTCCCTTGATTTGAATTTCTCTTTGCTATGGCCCACCAGAATCTTAGATCAGGGTGAAACTTCACCCCTAAGGTTTCATGGGATTCCACATCTTATGGACCGTTCGGATTCGACACCCATGACACATGTGCAAAGGTGCGCACGTGCGTAGGTGCATAGGTGAGCATGCCTCATATATATATATATATATATATATAGATATATATATATTATATATATATATATATATATATAATATATATATATATATATAAGTTTTAAGTTTAAACTTTAAAAAAATATAAAATAAACAAAAAACAAACCCTAGAGTCTCTATCCGACCGCACGCACCCCCTTCCCCTTTCCCTTTCTTCTCTTTCTCTACCCACTGCCAGCTACACGCCCGCTCGGACCACCAAAACCAGTTTTCATTTCAGCTTCACAATAGTATGATTTCAATCTCTTGAGATCTACTTCTTGGGCGAGAAACCCAAGAAATCCAAGATGAGTTCTTCTCAGATTTGTTAGAACTTCAAGGAAATCCAATGATCTGATTGATTAGAGCTCTTTACTTGGATTTCTGATCTATGTTCTACTCTGTTTCTTTTCTAGTACTTGGATTTCTGCTGGTGGAAAAAGATTAAGAACAGATCGGTTCTTACAGGTTTCCTCATCCGATTCGAAGCTTTGTTTGGTTTTTTCATCGGGTTTTGCTTTGATTCTCTTAAGATTTTTGAATTTTTCATCAATGGAGGAGGATCAAGAACATAATCCATTACTCTCTCACCCAACAAGCTCGAACTCGACTCGAGGTAAACTCGACTCGACTCGAACCACTAGCTCGACTCGAACTCGACTCGACAGCTTTGGCAAACAAGCCAAGCTTCAATGTTGAGCTTGAGGCCGAGCTCGAACTCGAGTACACCATGGACAAGCCGAGCCAAGCTTAGCCCACCTCGACTCGACTCGGCTCGATGCCCACCGTAATGTCTCGGAAAAATCCATACAAAGACCTGAGTACCACCTCAGGCAGAAATCACTCAGGACCAAATCCTTTAAAAATTGACGAAATTAACTAAGTGTTAAACTAGATTAGCTGTGAAATTCGCTTGAACCACTTTAAATACGAACTGCAAGACCCAAAACTTGTAGAATCATCGACGCTACATTACCCTATAATCTAGGATCAATCTCATTACCCAGTTGCTCTCGGGAGCATCACGAAACTCCGTATCGGACCTGGACTGTACGTTGAAAGTTCGATTACCGTGAAACTAAACGATTATGACCATCTTGCTGGGCTTGACAACCATCTCGGAAATCAAGTCCTGACTGTGTCCAGAAATGCATAACTTGAGCCCGGAATATAGTGTGTGAGGAACGTGAATATCTTTCAAAAAAAAAAAATCCAAACTAAAGTAAACTGAGACGTGTCACTTGCGGGCCAAATATAAGGATTCTGATCGTCAGAATCTGACCCAAATACACCCTCGGATCAGGAGAAATTTCCCACACATGTCAGTGCACTTGTGGCCCTAATCGAGTACCGGTGACTGTTGAACTGAAACTGGTCCGCCATGGTCGATCTGTAAATCCGATCGGACCGAAAACTTAACTCGACCTAAATCCAATGTCAGGGAGCTTAAGTCCGACCGCACGTAGAAAAGGGGCCTCCAGAAGTGCTCCGTTGGATCGAAACAACCCCCAATTGGCTGTGTAACCTAAGTATACCATGGCCCTGGGGCCATTTTGGTCAGTTCCGGGCCTATATAAGGGCCTTAAACCCTCTCTCTCCCTTCACATACGATTTTGCAAACCCTAGAGAGAGAAGAGAGAGAGAAAAGAGAAGGAAAGAAAGAGAAAGAGAGGGAGAGTGTGGGAGATTGTTCTCGGGACTCAATCTCGTGTTCCACGTGCTTATCCACCATTTCTATATCGTTATTCAGGCGATTCCGATCCCGCTCTTAGGTAAGAAAACCTAACCCTAATTTGTTTTAGGGTTTCAGATAGTGTAAGTGATGAAATAGCTAACCTAATTCATGTCATAGGTTGTCATTCTACCGTTGATAAAGACTTAGTGTCTAAACTGAATTCGTTACGTGTTTACCGGCGAAAGGTGCGGACTATAAACGTATAGGATATGGTTTTCAAGGCTTTCAATGTCAGTTAATGATTTATTACTGACGTGGGTGTCATTTCACATGTCAAATGCGTTGTTTGTTTCGCGATACAGATATACATGAACTATGTTGAATATATTGTATTCCAGGTGTTGGTAGAAATGATCGTATACGTATGGAATTTAAAATTGTGTTTACCATGATAAATTGCCGCGAATATATGCTAGTTGTATGTGTAACAACTCCTTGGCGAAAGGATTCGCCCTAATACATGTTATGTCAACATACGTCGTGTATGTTATAATGTGTAGCCTAGGTGTTTATGAAAATGTCTGAATGAGTATAGAATTTGTATTCATGCTCGCCATGACTAACTGTCGTGGGTTTATGATTGTCGTGTAGGCGACGACTCCTTGACGAAAGGATTTGCCCTAATTCATATTATAACCAACATACGTCATGTATGTTGGAATGCGTAGACTAAGTGTTTGTAAAAATATCTGAATGAACTAATAGTTAGTAATTTGTACTTTGTATGAGTGTTGAGATATGATTCTCAACTACCTTAACTATGTGTATGATTTCCTCCATGTATTTTATATTATAGTGTCTGTTTAGGTATGGAATGCATACGTGTGAATTCATGTTTAAGTTGTAATTCATAAAATGCTCAAATGCTTGTTTGATTGGAATTATTGATCCATTACTGCTCTGATTATCTCATATGATTTTCTGTTATAATTGATGTAGTTGGGGCTATTATATAGTCCAGGCAATCGGTAACGGACCTCGAATTGGTGGGTGAGGTTGTCTCGCCACATAGGATGTGGTCGATGAATCCGAGCCGTACTTAGGATGTCGACAGTGGTTAGGCCACACGAAGTGCTTACGCACTTCATGTTGATCAACTCAACGTGCGCTCGTGCTAGTCGAGCTCGTCAAGTAACCCGATTGGCCCGATGTATGTTCACCATGTTTGGACTCTACTGCTTGAACTTAGGGTACTAAACTCGCCAATGGAAACCCCGTTAACCTGGGTACCTCGATCCATTAAGATTCATGAACCGGACATGGTGGTATGGGACACCGTGGTCGAGCTGTCGGCCTACGCCGGAACGACGAGTCCACCCGTAGTGACCAGTGAGCAACATAAGCTCGTGAGCCGAATACGGTGGTATAGGACGCTGTATTTGAACTGTCGGCCTACACTGATTAGGTGACGAGCCCTTTGTAGTGACCTCGAGCATACTCTGAGACTGCAATGAGGCGACGAGCTTTTCCGTAGCAACTAGAGTATAAACTAGGCCTGCACTGATCAGGTGACGAGCCCTTTGCAGTGACCTAGAACCGCAACTTCGTATGAGATTTACTAGGACTGACGACCCTAGAATGGATCATTGTTTGGGTATTGATATAAGAGAGGTACCTTAGTTTCTCAATCCTGCTGTATGAAAATGACTAATAAGAACTTGGTAATCACGCTTATGCACCGTACTGCATGTGCCGTTTGGCGTTGAGTAGAGAGCACTGAGGAAGTGACTGACATGCGCGACCGTTAGATGAAGTTCGCAGAGGGAGTGCAGGCGAGGGCATGCATCATTTATACATACCATTCCTGCATTAATCAGAGTACTTAGGGATGTTTGATTGTATTGTTTTATCATTACTGCTTGACTGAATTGATAACATGTTAACCTTTGCTTTATTGTTCCACTGAGTTGATCACTCACTCCTACGTTCTGGGACGGTGTTTTAAATACCAACCAGACTCTATCTTAGTTGCAGACGGAGACTCGACTGATGAGGCAGAGCCAGACTTCGCAGACGATAAGGATGTTTTCTCATATATGCAGTATTCAGGCGGGTTTATATAGACCGTTCTGATCGACGGGGCTTCAGGGTTATACTTGTAGTGGACTATTACATTTTTTTTGACATTTTATGTAACGCCCTGAGATTCGGGGGTCGAGTATGAACTTAACTCCCGAGTTCCAACGCATCACTTATGCAACATACATAATGATGTTTAAATGTTGTCTGAGTTAGAGCAATAAACATGAATGAGATTATACTAAAACAGTAATTCATACTCCAGTTCAAATGTATAAAGGCAAGCGGAAGACTGAAATTGTATATTTAAGGTATGTAAAGAACAAAATTTTTATGAACACCTGAGTATGAACACTAACTGAGTACCCATATACATATACTGTTTCTGAATCAAAAATCAAAATACAGTCTAAAAGATGAGTCCTGAAATCCCCGCGATGCAGTCGGCCTAAGCAAAGCCGTCAGAGTACTGCATAAATGAGAACTCATCCTAGTCCTCGTCGAAATCGGGCTCCGGCTCCTGAACCGACGCGCCGTCTATACCTGTGACAGAGTCTGGTTGGTGTTGCAAACACCGTCCCGTAACGTGGGAGTGAGTAGCTAACTCAGTGGAACAATAAAGCATAGGTTAACATGTTATCAATTCAATCAAGCAAAAATGATAAAACAGTACAAATCAAACAAGTTTAACTACTCTTGTTAAATGCAAGCATGAAATGACATGATGATGTATGTCCTTGCCAAACCACCCTCATGCGACATCATCTTACGTTCGCGAATGCATACCTCCCTCAGTGCTCCACATCTACTAGGCACATGCGGTGCAATGATGAGCATGATTACTGAGTTGTTATTAGTCCGTTTCAAACAGCAGTATTGGGAAACTAAGGTACCTCTCTTGTATCATTCCCAAACATGATCCATTCTAGGGCCGTCAATCCTAGTTAAGCTCATACGGTATTATGGTTCGAGAGGCATCGCGAAGGCATCGCAAAGGGCTCGTCACCCGTCAGCACGGATACAGATCTCACCGTATGCGGCTCAATAGCTGACCGTCAGCTCGAGTACAGGTCTCACCGTACTCGGCTCAATCACTAGCCGTCAGCTCGAATACAGGTCTCACCGTACTCGGCTCAACTCATACTCTAGTTGTTGTGAAAGACTCGTCGCCAATCACAGACCTTGGAGTATACTCGAAGATACTACAGAGGACTCGTTGCCCGTCAGCACGAGTACAGGTCTCACCGTACTCGGCTCTCGCCGTAAGTATCGATAGCTCGAATACAGTGTCTCATACCACCGTATTCGACTCATGAGTTTGGGTTGCTCAATGGTCACTACGGGGAGGCACTTGGCCCCAGCATAGGCGACAGCTCGGCCACGGTGTCCCATACCACCATGTCCAGCTCATGAGTCAGGTGGGGTCGACGGTACCATGGTAACGGGATTGCCACTGGTAAGTTTGGTACCCTAGGTTCAAACAGTAATGACCAAACATGGTGAACACACATTCAACATATCGGGTTACTTGACGAGCCTGACTAGCTCGAGCGTACGACAAGTGGGCGATATGAAGCGCAAAAGCACTCCGTGTGGCCAACCACTATCGCCAACCGAAGTACGACTCGGGTTCGTCAGACACATCCCTTGTGGCGACATGAATCTCAGCCACAATCTCAAGTTTGGTACCGAATGTTTGGACTATAGACATAGTCCCAAACTCAAACAGTTCTCATTAATAGCATGTGGAGTTAAGCATGATAAACAAAGTAATACAAACATGCTAGTAGGCATGTCATAAAGCATGTTATAAAGCATGTTATAAAGCATGATATAAAGCATGTTGTAAAGCATGTAATAGAGCACTATACAGATAGGGATACAAACACATATACATTATATGTGAGTGGTTGAAGTAAACAACCACATGGAGGGAATCCTACACGTCTCTAAGGTGGTCGAGAATTCCATCTCAGCACCGACCTACGGTGCTAACATCCAAGCATTTACTCTCACAAGCATTTACACAAACACTTGGGAGTACACTATTTCAACATACATGACGTATGTTAGTAAAACATGTATTAGGGCTATTCTTTCGCCAAGCTAGCATTTTATCCGTGTATATCGTAATCATACAGCAAATAATCATGACAATTGCATTTCCAAAATTTACTCATATACGGTATTTCTAGAATACACAATTTCAACATACATAGTATTTACAAGCGCACATGTATTACGGCGATTCCTTTCACCAAACAAGTATTTTATCCATATATCATATAACCATACATCAAATAAACATGTCAATCACTTTTCCAAAAAAAATACGTATACGGTATTTCTACGTATAGCTAGAGTATGTGAAATTCCATATTCTACAACTTTAATCGAAACAGAAAACGGAAAGCACTTTGTACATGTGCATTTGCATACAGATCATGAATCTATCATTATCTGACATTGAAAGCGTTGAAAACCGTAACCTATAAACCTAAAGTCCTCACCTTACGCCGATAAACGCGTAACGGAGTCAGTTCGTTCACCCTCGCTTTGTCTAAGGCACAACGGCAACCTAAGACATGAAATAGGTTAGCTATTTCATAACCCACACCCTTCACAACTCCAAAACAGGTTAGGGTTAGGGTTCCTTACCTAGAAACGGAGTCGGTATCGCCGGAAAAATGTCAAGGAAGAGGTGGTGCAGCCCGTATGATGATCGAAAGCACTAGGAGGAAGATGCTCTCACAAATCCCAAGTTTTCTCTCCCTTTTCTCTCTCTCTCTCTAGGGTTTTATCCCAAATTCGTATGGCTGTGAGAGGGGCTGTTCTAAGGCCCTTATATAGCCTAAAACCTCTCCGAAATAGACTCCTGTTCAAGGGGTACGTCTAGTATAAGCATTTCGGCGTTGTTCCTGCTCAAAAGAGGGTTTCTGGCGGCCCTCTTTGAGTCAAACGTCAGACTTAAGCTCACAACTCATGGATCTACGTGGGATTACGTTTTCATCTTGGTTGGATTCCCAGAT
The DNA here is from genome assembly GCA_021015155.1 of Magnolia officinalis. NCBI lineage: Eukaryota > Viridiplantae > Streptophyta > Magnoliopsida > Magnoliales > Magnoliaceae > Magnolia > Magnolia officinalis. The sequence continues at coordinate 36,648,263 of JAJHSJ010000011.1, forward strand.
CACACGTGGCGGACCATTTTCAGTTCAACGGTCAGTGGGCCACGATCCGAAATTCCAAGTACATGTAAATGTTCCTGAAATTTTTCCTGATCCGAGGGTGTAATTTGGTCTAATTTTGACGGTCTGGTTACTTAATACTGATCAGCAAGCGAATGGTGCCAGATCACTATTCAAGATATTTATTTTGTAAAGAAAATAGTGGTTTTCACACTCCCTCGCTCCGGGCTCAAGCGAATGGCCGTGGGACATCGTTTGGACTTGATTTCCGAGATGGTTGTCAAGCCCAGTGAGGCGGTCCTAGTTCCTTAACTTCGTGTTAATCGGACTTCCGATGTGCGGTCTAGACCTAATACGAAGTTTCAAGTCATTCCCGAGAGTAGCGGGGGTAATGAGTTTGATCCTAAACTTTAGGGTAACCTAGAGTCAATGATTTTGCAAATTTTGGGTCTTGCAGATCGTATTTAAAGCGATCCCAACGGATTTCATGGCTAATCGAGTTTTGCACTTAGTTAACTTTGTTAAATTTCTAAAGGATTTAATCCTAATTGATTTCTGGTCGAGATGGTACTCGAGCCAAAGTACGGAAATTTACGGGTCGTTACATTTTATATTTTAAAACAATACTTGTAATTATTGACCTGGCAATACATACATACTTTGGGGACCTATACTGGTTTATAAAGTTATACATATTCGTTTCAGTCTTCCGCTTGCGTATTACAACTGTCCCTGGATTATGTTTTGCTGATTTGGCTTAATCTCATTCATGTTTTATGCACTAATATAGACAACATACAATCATCATTAAATATGTTGCATAAGTGATGTGTTGGAACTCGAGAGTTGAGTTTCTACTTGACCCCTGATTTTCAGGGCGTTACACCCACCTATAGGTTTGAGTTAACGATGGCAATGGGCTGGGCTAAGCCGGGCCAAACCTAGTCGCCCATTTGGGAGCGTGGATTTGGAACCCCTGGATTCAGTACCCTTAGATTTGAAACCTCGTGGATTTGAAATCCTCCTATTGTGTTTGGCACCCTGGATTGGGAATAACTTTAATCCAAAAGAAGTTATGCTTGGTATATTTACATGAATTTGAATTTAATTAGTAAATCGACTTAATATCTATAATTAGCGAAATTAAGTAATGTTTGACACAATGGTTCTAATAAGCCCACTGAAATATATACTTTGCCCAAAAATGATGAAATTTCAAGTCTCGGATGGGCCTCAAGCACAAGATCATGTCCGAGTGACTAACCAACGATTTTTAACCATTGATTTAAATAGACAATGTTTGGACGACACTGATGATCATATTAAAATAATTATAGTGATGCATTTGATAATCTGGTTGTTTTGGGATATCATTAATGGGCCATGTGCCCAATAGTTTAATAGTCTAGTGACACACATATTATGTTGATGCAGTTTTCTAGTAAACCCTCCCCGGTTAACCCTTCAAGACCCGCACAAACGGAAACAAGAGACAAAGGAGACCCTAGCTTGTACAGGGGACCCTCCAATGCCTAAGTCAAGACCTTGGGTCTTTTGTAGGGTAAGATCTTTTTAGAAAAAGAGTCACTAGTCGAGCATAGGAATATGTAATGTGTACCTTACATTAGCTGGGGGTACTTCTATTTATAGGAGAAGGAAAACAACCGTAAGGAGTCATTTTAAATACGCCGAAGACGAATCTGTTCAGAGATTCGTCCGGGATCTTCTCGAGATTATCGTCGTCCGAGGTTCTCGGGATCTGATTTGATCCTCCGAAGATCTTAGGAGAGATCTTTGGGCCGTTAGAGAGATTCTCAGACTATTGATCAGAGAGAAGATCGTACAAGCCATATTAAGCTTTTCGTCGAATTGGCGTTTGCCTTGTTTTAGAGATTATACCGAGCTATGGCTGAGCTATGATCAAAATATGGATGAGCTACGGCCGACCTATGACCGAGCTATGGTCGACCTATAGTCGAGCTATGGTTGACCTATAGGTTAGGTCGGCAATTGGCCATTTGAGTGGACTTATAGTTACATTCCCTTTGAGTATCCTTACAGTGGCACCGACCTCCTTGAAGGTCGGCCTGTTTTAGAAGTAGATGTCCCTTAGGGCTCGAATCCCTTTAGGTTCGTGCTGATTAGTAGAGTTGGTCCATTCCATAAGTCAACCTATCAAACTTATCTAATTTTTCACCTAACAATAACCCCCCCTTACTTTTTGGGCCGAGCTATAGAGGCTCGGAAAGTAAGTCCAATATGGTTAGGTCGGGTTATGTATAATTTAGGTCGGGTCGTGTCATCATAAATGCTAGGTATAGTGACTAGTACGGTAATCGAGGTGTGTTATTAATTAAACACGGTGTGGCGTTTTATGGTTTAAGGTCACATGGGGCGTCAGGCCGCCGTTTCGGTGACAGACCAACGAGGACACGACATGTGGCTTAGTACTCGATATAGAGTCGAGCAGCGTGTGGAGTTGCACCACGTGTTTGGAGGAGGTAGTCGAGGGGACATCATACAGACCCAACATTGATGGGCGTACTCGAGCATTGCCACGTTGCTTCCCTATATAAGGGAAGCCCTAACCCTCAGTCGCTTTCGCTTGTGTTTTGCCTCCCCTATTTAGTCGTCTTCCCCAGCAAGAATAGGCGATTTCCGGCGACTGTATTCACCAGCGTCCGGGTGTCCATTTCCTTGGTGAACTTCGAACTCCATTTGCCCCCTCCTCCTTTCTTTTCTCCTTTTTAATCAGCGACTCTCAACAGTTATAAAAAGTTGTCATGTCGGACTCTCTAAGTTCATGGGAGGAGGCCTCCGACGGCGAAAGCGGGGTGAGTAGCCTTCGGGTGATGTCAAACTCATCGTCACCGTTGGTGATGATGGCCGATGTTGATTTCCTGGCATCACGGGCGATGGAGGGGTCCCCGGCAGAGAGGCTGGCTAATGTAGAGCGCGACCTTTCCGGTGAAGAGGACCCAAAAGAGTCCGCTGGTGAGGACGGTCTGAGGGGTCCTGTGCCCTCGACCCTTACTGAGGAGGAGTTAGATTGAATCAAACATGGGTATCACATTCCCGAGTCTGTAGTCCTTCGGATCCCCTCACCGGATGAGCTACCTGATCAGACTCCAGAGGGAGCTGTAGCTATTTTCCAAGTCGCTCTTCAATGCGGCCTGAGGCTTCCTCTGCAAGGGCTGGTGAGACGTTTGCTCGCTCGCCTGAATCTGGCCTCGGGCAGATGATTCCCAATGGATGGAGGGCTTTGATCGGCTGCGCAGTTCTGTGGTCCGAGCTAGAGCAGCCCGAGCTAACTGTTGAGGAGTTCCTCCATCTGTATCAGCTGAAGCCGAACAAGTTGCAGTCCGACTGGTATTATCTCTTCGCTTGGCGGGGGACTGGAGGGAGCCTTATTACTGACCCTTCATCGTCTAATAAGAACTGGAGGGATAAGTGGTTCTGGGCTTCTGGATGTTGGGAGGAATCCGACCTACCTTTGGCCTCGGATCAGCACTGGGTCCCTACAACATTTTCCGACCCAAGTAAGTGTTCCTCGGATGTAGTTATCGTTTAGCTCGTCCTTGGTTGGTCGGTCTTCGAATTTTCTTAACCCATTTGCTCATGTCCTCTGTCGCAGTTGTCCCTAAGCATCCTCCGTTGCTCAATAGTAGATCGCTTGCTCAGATCAGAGGGGCAAAAGCACTAGGAGAGGAGAAGAGGTCTTGGAGAGTACTTCTCCAACCTGAGCTACTCCTCATGTTGGGCTTGGACCTTGCCCTCATCGGTAAGACCTCTGGCCGAGCTTCAGAACTTAGAAATTTTCGTAGATTTTCATAATTGATTTTTTTTCATGTTTCGATTGCAGAGATACCTGAAGCTCGTCCTCTGCTATGGCCTACTTCCAAGCTCCAAGTGCCTTCTCGAGAGGAGCTAGCGGCGCCGAAGAGGAAGAGGTTGAAGACCTCCTCTAAGAGCAAGGGAAAGGTTGGCCCCTCTTGTCCAGTTGTGGTGGAGGTGGAAGGAGAATGAATGGAGGTGGAGCCCTCCTCTTCTAATGCTATCGCAACGGCGGGGATGAACATCTTGGAAGGAATTTCCTCTACCGAGGCGCAGGGAGTTCTCGAGGAATCTCGCTCTTCAAGGGCAGAAGAGGTAGCTTGCCCTTCTGGAGCGCAGGAGGAGCGTAGGGGTCTCCGTCGAACTATTGAGGAGATCCTTCCTTGGGTGGATCGTCACATGCCCGAGGTAGAGTTCAACAATTTGTTCGACTCCTCAATAGAATTAGCTCTCGCGTTCGCGATGATGAGTCTCCTTGGGGTAAGTACATCTTCCAAAGTTAGGTCGTTCTTTGTTTTCGGTTGCTCGGCTTCACCTAACTTTTCTGTCTTGCAGCTCGCCCCGCACATGCTAAAGGCGCGTGCTGAGGTTGCTCAGCTGTGGGAGTAGGTAGGCGAGACCAGCCAAAAGCTCACCTAATCAGAAGCTTGTGCTTCTACTACGGAAGCCGAGCTAGAGGCCACTAGGAAGCTTCTTGAAGAGGCTTCTGTAAAGTCAGCTCAGCGGGAGGCCGAGCTGGAGGTGAAGCTCAGGGAATCTGAGACGAATCTTGGGGAGGCCGGGGTGAAGCTCGAGAAGCTTAAGGCAAGGACTCGAGCCGCTTTGACTAAAGCTCAAAGAGTTTGAGTCTTCCCAGGCATACATGGAGGACAAAAATGCCCTCTATCGCCAGGGCTATGCCAAGTGCGTCGAGACCATGAAGGAGGCCTTCTCGGAGCTGGATCTTTCTGGCTTCGATGAATCCGAGTCGGGCTCTGACGCATCGGGTGATGAAGTGGCTCCTGAGCAGCCCCCTGAGGCTTGAAGATCATCTTCCCCTACAGTGCCTTTTCCTTGGCTTACCAATACCTTTCCTTGGCTCTGCAATACCTTTCCCTTCTTTCGTAAATGTAAACTAATGTAAATATGTCCTCTGGGGCTTAACCAATGTATACGCGCCCTTCAGGGTTTTATCAATGAAAATTTATTTTTTTTGGAATGATCTCCCTTGTCGTAGAATTTTTCTAAGTTAAGTATATCTACTTAATTTTGAATAGGTGGATCGGGCTTAATTCAAATAGGTTAGACCTTGGTTGGATCCGATAGGTCAGATGTAGATCGGACTTTAGTCGGATCCGACAGACATAGTAGGTCAAGTAAGAATCATGTTGTAACAACTTTATTAGTACTAGCTTGAAGTTGTTCATTATACAATAAGCTTCACGCTAATCTGCTAAGGGTAATAAATCTTGAGATGTTCAGCATTCCAAGGATGCGGCAAGAGCTGACCATCAAGATCTTCGAGTCGGTATGAGTCAGGTCGGATTGTACTTGTTACTACGTAGGGTCCCTCCCAGTTTGGGCCCAGGGTCCCCGATCCTAGTTCCTTGGTGTTTTGGAAGGTCCTTCAAAGGACTAAGTCACCAGCTCAGAATATTCTAACTTTTACCCTAACATTGTAGAAACTTGTCACTTGTTACTGGCGGACAGTAGTTCAGACCCGAGCTTGCTCTCTCCTTTCTTCGAGAAGGTCGAGACTTAGCGTCATTAGTTCGGTATTGATTTGTTTGTCGAATGACTATATCCGAGCTGTGGGTAGTCCGATCTCTACTGGAGTGACTACTTCTGCTCCATATGTTAAGGAAAAGGGCGTTTCCCCGGTTGCCATCTACGCAGTTTTCGGTATGCCTAAAGAACTTTGGGGAGTTCCTCAGCCCATGCTCCCTTGGCATTCTCGAGCTTAGTTCGAAGATGATGCTTAATGATTTTGCTGACTGCCTCGACTTGCCCGTTTGCCTGCGCATGTTGCGACAAAGAGTAGACATCGCGAATTTTGAAATTATCGCACATCCCTTGAAATTACTTGTTATCAAATTGCTTTCCATTGTCGGAGACGATGGTCCGAGGAATTTCGAATCTGCATTGATGTTCTTTCAGACAGAGTCTGTGATCTTTTGCTCGGTTATCTTCACCAATGATTCAGCTTCAACCCATTTTGTGAAGTAATCGACTGCTACTACAGCGAACTTGGTCTGACCCTTACCAGTTGGGAGAGGACCAATGATGTTAATTCCCCACTGAGTGAATGGCCATGGTCCAGTCATAGGGGTGAGCTCTTCAGGTGATTATTGAGGTATGTTCGCGAAGCGTTGACACTTATCACACTTCCGAGCGAATTGCCGAGCATCAGATTGGATGGTCGACCAATAATAACCTTGTCGAATGACCTTGTGGCTAAAGCTTGGCCCCGGAGTGGTTTCCACAGATCCCTTCATGGGTCTCCCTTAAGACGTACTTTGCTTCCTCCAGTTGGAGGCATCTGAGATAGGGGAGATAAAATCTTTTTTTTTTTTGTAAAGGACATTGTTGAGTATGGTGTAGCGGGCCGCTTTAGTTCGTAACTTATGTGCCTCCATTTTATCTTCGGGTACTTCGCCCTCTTTGGATAGTTGATGATTGGGTCCATCCAAGTTGGTTCCGAGCTTACTGGAAGTATTGCGGCGAGGTCAGCCTCGTCAATACTAGGTCACGTAAGGAACTCGATTGAGACGAATCTCAGAATGTCGTCTTCGTCTGCAGTGGCTAGTTTTGCCAGCATGTCGGCTTTGGAATTCTCGGCCTGAGGGATCAGGGCCACACTACATTTTTGAAACTTTTCGATCAATTCTTTGGCTTTCCGTAGATACTTTTTCATGCGTTCCTTCTTAGCTTGGTATGCTTCAACTATTTGATTAATGACCAATTATGAATCATTGAAGACTTCGAGGTGCTGAGCCCTCATGTTGGCTACCAGCTTAAGTCCGACGAGCAGGGCTTCGTATTCTACTGTATTGTTGGAGGCTTAAAATCTGAATCTTAAGGCATATTACATGCATGTATGGTCTGGTGTTTCGAGGACTATCTCAGCCCTACTTGCCTTAGAGTTGGATGAGCCATCAACGTAAAGCGTCCACCTGGGTGGGTCGGGAAGTGCCTAGGAGTCGGACGATTCAACAGATGTTTGGTTGAGAGCTACACTTGGGACGTGCTCTAGCCTTGGTGGGTCGTTAATTTGTTTGGGTGTAGGAGTTAGCTCAACGATGAAGTCGGCCACTACCTGACCTTTAATGGTGCTCGGGGCCTGTACTTGATGTCGAACTCACTTAACTCGATCGCCCACTTAGTCAGTCGTCCCGAAGCTTTGGGTTTTGGAGCACTTGACGTAATGGTTGATGGGTTAGGACGACGATGGAATGAGCTTGGAAGTACGGCCGTAAGAGTCGAGAAGAAATGACCAAAGCCAATGCTAATTTTTCCAAGGTTGGGTATCTTGTCTCGGTTGAAACTAGGGCTTTGTTGACGTAGTATATTGGGAATTGCTTTCTCTCGTGTTCCCTAATTAAAGTCGAGCTGACCGCTGCATAAAAAACAACTAGGTATAACAGTAGGGACTCTCCCTGCTTGGGTTTGGAGAGCAGTGGTGGTAACCCTACATATTGCTTGAGCTGCTGGAATGCCTCACATTCTTCTGTCCAGTCTACCACTTGTTTTTCCTTCAACTGTTTGAAGAAGGGGAGACATTTATCTATACCTCGGGACATGAAACGATTGAGGGCAACGATCCTCCCTGTGATTCGTTGAACGTCTTTGGTCGTCTTTGGCGATTGCATATCAAGGAGAGCCTTGATCTTCTCAAGGTTCGCTTCAATTCCTCGTTGGCTGACTGTAACGCCCTGAAAATCAGGGGTCGAGCAAAGCTCAACTCCCGAGTTCCAACGCATCACTTATGCAACATAGATAATGATGTTTAAATGTTGTCCATATTAGTGCATTAAACATGAGTGGGATTATACTAAAACAACATATTATACTCCAGAGATAATGTAATTAAGCAAGCGAAAGACTGAGGTAAATATATAGAGTATGTAAGTGTTTCTCAATCCCTAGAGTATGAGTATGATTCCAGGCTGAATATATACATGTATTGTTCCAAAATTTACAAATATCAAGGTGTAACTGTCCAGCTAATCCATGCAACCCTATAATCCCGTCGAATCAGAATAAGGTCTACGAAGGCCTGCCTGATAGCTGAACATATGAGAATTCCTCCTCCTCGTCCATGAAGTCCATTTCAGCTACATAGACTCCGACATTACCTACATTTACAACAGAGTCTGGTTGGTGTTTTAAAACACCATCCCAGGTGGGAATGAGTAGCTAATTCAGTGGAACTATATAGCAAAGGTTAACATGTTATCAATTCAGTCAAGTGGTAATGATAAAAGCAATACAACAATCACATCCTAAGTACTCTTGTTAATGCAAGAATGGTATGCGATAATGATGCATGCCCTCGCCTGCACTCCCTTAACGACATCATCTCACGGTCGCACATGCTACTCCCACTGTGCTCAACTCCCACGCCAAAGGTGCATGCAATGCGGTGCATGGTCGTGTTAGCCGAGTTCTTGATTAGGCTTATTCATGCAGCAGATTCAGGAAGCTAAGGTACCTCCCTTTATATCATTTACCCAAACAATGATCCATCTAGGGTCTTCAATCCTAGCTTGTTACATACAATAGGCAAGTTCAGGTAGCTACGGAGAGGCTCGTCACCTCAGCGTAGGCCTATTTTATACTCGAGGTTACTCCACTAATGCCCTACCAATTGGAGCGCCATTTTTGAAGGGAGTCTGGGTCAGACGGTACACCCCAACCCACGCTGGGACCGCAGTCAGGCTGTGCCGGGGTACGCCTCGTTTATACTCGAGGTCACTACAGGAAGGCTTGTCACCTTAGTGTAGGCCGACAGCTCGAATACAGTGTCCCATACCACCGTATTCGGCTCACAAGTTTGGGTTGCTCACTGGTCACTACGGGGAGGCTCGTCACCCCAGCGTAGGCCGACAGCTCGACCACGATGTCCCATACCACCATGCCTGGCTCATGAGTCTTAGCGGATCGTGGTACCATGGTTGAACGGGCTTTACATTAGTAAGAGGTACCTTAGATTCAAACAGTAGCGTCCATACATGGTAAACACACAATAGGCCAATCGGCTTATTAGACAAGTTCGACTGGTATGAGTGTACGCTGAATTAATCACATGGAGCGCATAAGCACTCCACGTGACCTAACCACTCTCGACAATCATCGTACGACTCTGATTCACCGAACACATCAAATGTGGTAAAACTAATTTAGCCAATAAAACAGGAATTGTTACTGATTGCCTGGACTATGTAGTAGTCTCAATCATACTCAAATGCAGCATCTGTATACATGTGATAATCATATAAGCATTTAACGAACATTTCGAAAATAAATCCCATTTGAGCATTTTAACAAACACACTAAACATGTTATTATACATATGCATTTCGTACTTAAATCATGTAGATGAAATTCAGATTTCATGAAAGAATTATACATATGGATGAGGTGATTGAGAATCCTACCTCCATACCCTTAATAAACACAATCCATCAACAATTTCTCACTCGGACATTTTATCAAACACTTAGACTACACATTACTAAATACATAGAGTAAATTAGTTATGACATGAACTACAACAATTTCCTACACAACGTAGGTTATAAAGCATGTAACAAACATAGAACTTAGATTAGAAATCATGACAAGCACAAATCAGGACTTCACTCTCATTCAAACATTTTATCAAACACTTAGGCTGCATATTACCACATATATGCACTAAATCAGTTATAGCATATATTATGGCAAATCCTTTCACAAAAGAGTTGTCATACATATAACAATCATATATTCTAGGTTAATAGTCATGGCAAGCATAAATCATGATAGCAATTTTATTCAAACATTTCAACAAACACATAGAATGCGTTATACATTCACATAGTTCACACACATGTATTATTTATCGAATACATCGTAGCTAAGATCATACAGTGGCAAACAAGTCAGACATAAATAATTAGCTGACATTGAAAGCCTTGAAAACCATAACCTAAACGTTTATAGTCCGCACCTTTCGTCGGTATACTCGTTACGAACTTGGTTCGTACACTACGTCACTGTCTACAGCACAACAACTACCTAAATCATGAAATAGGTTAGCTATTTCACTGATTCCTCTATTGGATTTCTAAAACAAGATTAGGGTTAAGATTTCTTACCCAAATCGAAGTTGGATTTGACAGTGTAGCTAGGTGTAGAGGCGATTTAACACGTGGAGTAGCAGGAAGGAACCACGGTAGCAAACTCTAAGGACCTCCCTTCGATCTCCACTCCTTTCTCCCCTTTCTCTCTTCTCTCTCCTAGGGTTTGGAGAAAATTGTATGGAATAAAAATGGGGTGGTTCAAGGGCTATTTATAAGCCCAGAACTGATGTCAATGGCCCCAGGGCCATTGTATAGGACCAGAACTGATGTCAATGGCCCCAGGGCCATGGTATACTTAGGTTATAGCCAAAGGGTGTTCGTTTCGGGCAAATGGGACATCTGGAAGTCCATTGCCTGCATACGGTCTGGGAAAAGTTCCCTGACAATGGATATATGACAGGTTAAGGTTTCAGTCCGGTCGGATCAGCGGATCGATCGCGAATGACCCGCTTAAGTACAACGGTCACCGTTACTCGATCAGGGCCACAAGTACACTGACATGTGTAGAAAAATTTCCCTGATCCAAGGGTGTAGTTGGGTCAGAATCTGATGGTCCGAACCCTTAAATCTGGCCTGTAAGTGAACTGCCCAATTCACTTAAATCTGAATTCATTTTCTAAAGATATTCGTGTTTCTCACACACTTTACTCAGGGTTCTAGTTGTGTGTTTCTAGATACTATTCGGGCTCGATTCCCGTGATGGTTGTCAAGCCCAGTAAGGTGATCATAACCATATAGTTTCGTTGTTATCGGACTTTCGACGCGCGGTTCAGGTCTGATACGGAGTTTCAAGGTGCTCCCGAGAGCAACTGGGTTTTGAGACTAATCTTAGGTTTTTAGGTAATGTAGCGTTAGCGATTCTACTAGTTTTGGGTCTTGCAGTTCGTATAGAAAGTTGTTCAAGCTAATCTACTAATTAATTCAGTTTATTACTTAATTAATTTTCGTCTAATTTCTACACAATTTGACCCTTAGTGATTTCTGCCTGAAGTGGTACTCGGGTCTTTGTACGGATTTTTCCAGGACGTTACACTAACCAAAAAGCCGAGAAACTTTCTCGAGTTAACCTCGAAGGCACATTTGTTCAGGTTTAGCTTCATCTGATACTTGCAAACGATGATGAACATTTTCTTGAGGTCAGCGATATGGTCTGTAGCTTTGATGCTCTTGACGAGCATATCGTCGACATCACCCTATCTGTTGGGCAAACATTTTGTTGACCAATCGCTGATAAGTTACACTTGCATTTTTCAATCTAAAAGGCATGACTTGGTAACAATAAAGACCTTCGTCGGTGACAAAGGCGGTTTTTGTTTTATCATGTGGATGCATTACAATTTGATTATAACCAGAGTATGCATCCATGAAACTTACCAGCTCGTGCCCAGCTGTGTTGTTGACCAGTTGGTTGATTCGAGGGAGAGGAAAACTATCTTTGGGACAAGCCTTGTTCAGGTCTGTATAGTCCACATAGACCCGCTATTTCCCATTCGCCTTCTTTACCAACACAATGTTGGTTATCTAGTCTAGATAATAAACTTCCCCGATGAATCCGACTTTGAGGAGTTTGTCGACTTCTTCTATGATCATCGCATATCTTTCGGGACCGAGCACACGACACTTCTGTCAAATTGGTCGGTGAGAAGGGTCGACGTTCAGCTGGTGTGTAACGCCCTGAAATTCGGGGGTCTAGCATAAGCTTAACTCTTGAGTTCCAACGCATCACTTAGGCAACATAAATAATGATGATTAAATATTGTCCGTATTAGTACATTAAACATGAGTGGGATTATACCAAACATCATATCATACTCCAGAGACAGTTAAATTTCGTAAGCGGAAGACTGTGATAGATATATAAAATACATAGATGTGTTTCCCAACCTCCCGAGTATGATGGCATTACTGAGCTGAATAAATACATATCTGTTCCAAAAAAAATACAAAATGACAAAATGTGAATGTCCAACTAATTATATATCCCTGTAAACCTGTCGATCAGAGCAGTCTACGTAAACTCGCTTGATAACTGCATGTTTGAGAACTCCTCCTCATCGTCGTAGAAGTCTAGCTCGGCCTCATACGTCGCGCCAATCTGCATCTAAGACAGAGTCTGGTTGGTGTTTAAAACAGTCCCATAACGTGGGAGTGAGTGATTAACTCAGTGGAGCTATAAGGCAAAGGTTAACATGTTATCAATTCAATCAAGCAGTAATGATAAAGTAGTACAATCAAACATCCCTAAGTACTCTAGTTAATGCAAACATGATATGTATTAATGATGCATGCCCTCGCCTACACTCCCTCTGCGATCTTCCTCTTATGGTCGCGACATGCACCCCTTCCTCTGTACTCAACACCAATGCCAAAGGCACATGCAATGCGGTGCATGAGCGTGATTACCGAGTTCTTATTAGACCTTTCCATACAGCATGATTGGGAAGCTAAGGTACCTCCCTTATATCATTTCCCAAACAATGATCCATTCTAGGGTCGTCAGTCCTAGCTAGTCTCATACAATGTTGCGGTTCCAGGTCGCTACAAAGGGCTCGTCACCTCAATGCATGCCTAGCTTATACTCTAGTTACTACGGAAAGGCTCGTCGCCTCAGCACAGTCTCAGAGTATGCTCGAGGTCACTACGAATGGCTCGTCACCTAATCGTAGGTCGACAGCTCAAATACAGTGTCCTATACCATCGTATTCAGCTCACGAACTTAGGTTGCTCACTGGTCACTACGGGTGGGCTCGTCACCCCGGCGTAGGCCGACAGCTCGACAACGGTGTCCCATTCCACCATGTCCGGCTCATGAGTCTTAGCGGATCGAGGTACCAAGGTTAACGAGATTTCCACCGGTGAGTTTGGTACCTTAGGTTCAAGCAGTAGCGTCCATACATGGTGAACATACATCGGGTCAATCGGGTTACTTGACAAGCTCGACTGGTACGAGCGCACATCGAGTGGATTGACATGAAGTGCATAAGCACTCCGTGTGGCCTAACCACTGTTGACAACCAAAGTACGGCTCGGATTCATCGAACACATCCTGTGTGGCGAAACCACCTCAGCCACCAAATCAGAACCTGTTACCGATTACCTGAACTATACCATAGTCCCAAACACACTCTGATATGAGAAATATGTACACATGATAATCATATAGCATTTAACAACCAATGCAAACATGAATAGCATTTGAATATATAATGAAACACAAATAACTTGCCATTCTACATATACATATTCTATACAATCCACACTATTTAGATTACAGCTACTTGAAGGAATTTATGCATATAACTAAGGTAGTTGGGAATCCTATCTCAACAACCCTATTAAGTACAGTTCATTTAACAACTTCTCATATAGACATTTTATCAAACACTCATACTACACATATCGACATACACAACGTATGTTGATTATAACATATATTTGGACAAATCCTCCCAACAAGGAGTCGTTACACACACAAAAATTCATGTATTCGCATTCCATAGACATGGCAGGCACAAATCATAATTCCACATTCATTCAGTCATTTCAACAAACACATATAATGCATTTAAAATAAACATAGTTTACATATATGTGGAATATATGAAAAACGTTGTATCTAAGCATATGTGATAGCAAATAAGTTAGACATAAATCATTGCTGACATTGAAAGCCTTGAAAACCATAACCTAAATGTTTATAGTCCGCACCTTTCGCCGATAAACAAGTATCGAACTCAGTTTGTATGTCAAGTCTCCGTCTACGGCACGACGACCACCTATAGCATGAAATAGGTTATCTATTTCATCACTTACACTATTTGAAACCCTAAAACATCTTAGGATTAGGTTTTCTTACCCAAGTACGGAGTCGAAATCACCGAGATAACGATTCAGAAAGGCTGATTCAGCCCGTGGAGCGGCAGGGATGAATCCCTACAATAAACCCTCACTCTCTCTCTCTCTCTGACTCTCTCTTTCCATCTCTTTTCTCTCTTCTCTCTCTTAGGGTTTTCCAAATTCGTATGGAATGAAAGAGAGAGGGTTTAAGGCCCTTATATAGGCTCAGAACTGATGGGAATGGCCCCAGGGCCATGGTATACTTAGGTTATAGCTAAGAGGTGGCTGTTTTAGTCCAACGGAGCACTTCTGGTGGCCCCTTTTCTGCGTGCGGTCAGACCTAAGCTCCCTAACATTGGATATAGGTCGAGTTAAGGTTTTGGTCCGATTGGATTTACAGATCGATCGCGGAGGACCAGTTTCAGTTCAACAGTCATCGGTGTTCGATCAAGGCCACAAGTACACTAACATGTGTTGAAAATTTCCCCTGATCTGAGGGTGTAATTGGGTCAGATTCCGGCGGTCTGAAAGCTTAGATTTGGCCCGCAAGCGAAAGACCCAAATCACTTAAATCTGAGTTCAATTTCTAAAGGTATTCACGTTTCTTACACACTTCGCTCCGGGCTCAAGTTGTGCGTTTCTGGATACTATCTGGATTTGATTTCCGAGATGGTTGTCAAGCCCAGTAAAGCGGTCATAAGCGTATAGTTTCACGGTAATCGGACTTTCGACGCGTCATCCAGGTTCGATACGGAGTTTTAATGTGCTCCCAAGAGCAATTGGGTTTAGAGATTGATCCTAGATTTCAGGGTAATGTAGTGTTAATGATTCTACAAGTTTTGGGTCTTACAGTTCGTATTTAAAGTGGTTCAAGCTAATTTCATAGCTAATCTAGTTTAACGCTTAGTTTTTTATTTTTTCCTTTTTTTTAAACACAAACACACACCGCCACACACTCACACCGTAGTGGGATTTCACCACCTATGGATACTCGAACCCTTGACCAGGTGTTGAAACTCCTGAGAGTCTACCACCCGAGCAAGAGCAAGGACCCGTTTAACACTTAGTTAATTTCGTATAATTTCTAAAGGATTTGATCCTGAGTGATTTCTGCATGAGGTGGTACTCGGGTCTTTATACGGATTTTTTCGAGATGTTACACGGTGTACGATGATCATGGAGTCGATGCTGGGCATGTCTTTATGAGACCATGCGAAGACGTCCGCGTAGCGTCGAAGGAAAGCTATCATTTTCTCTCATAATGGTGCCGTTCGGGATGACCCAATTTGAACAGTTTTGGAAGGGACCGATTCGTCTAGTGGGACGAGAACATGGTCTTCCACGGGGCAACCCCTTTCTTCAGAGTCTTCATGAGGATCCAGTGAAGTAATAGTCATAGTCTGGTGTAAGGTTCTTAATGCCATCGCATAACACTGTCGGGCGTCATATTGGTCGCCCTTTACTGACCCGACCCCTTGTTCGGTCGGGAACTTCATAGCTAAGTGGTAGGTTAAGACCATAGCTCGAAGGGCATTCAGAGATGGTCGGCCAAGGATTGCGTTATAAACGGAAGAGCAATCTACTACCAAGAAGTCAACCATTGTGGTGACTTGGTTTTGTCCGTCCCCGGCCATGAGCGGGAGCTGAATTGCCCCTTCAGATATGACCTTCCCAATTGAGAAACCGAGCAACGGGATCTTAACCGGCCGAAGTAGAGATCGACCAATCCCCATTTTGTCAAATGCCTACGTGAAGAGGACATCATCCGATGATCTGATATCAACGAGGATACGAAACACCTTTCGGTTAGCTATGGTTAAGGTGACCACGAGCGCATCATCGTGTGGGTGATGGATTCCTCGGGCATCTTCTTCAGTGTAGGTCAGGCTATGGTTCTCCACTTTTTGTTCTTTCAGAGGTCTCCCAATTAGTAGGACTTCATCTTCGGGATGACCAATGCTCCTGGCATGTACCTTCCGAGCATTGTTTAAGTTTCCTTCGCCTCTGTGGTGCCCAAAGATAATGCGGATCTTTGCAGTTGGTTCGTTGCTGACTGACTGATTATCTTTCACTGCGACCTGATCTCCTCTATGGTTAACATACTCCCCAAGATGGCCGCTATGAATGAGTGCTTCGATCTCTTGTTTAAGATCAAAGAAATCACTTGTGTTGTGTTCATGATCCCGATAAAAGTGGCAATACTTGTTCTTACTTCTATTTTTTGGATCGGACTTCATCTTATTTGGCCAGTTAAGGAGACGCTTATCCTAGATCTCCATCAGAACTTGTTCAGGAGTTTTGTTGAGGGGAGTGTAAGTCTTAAACCTACTATCGGGCCGCTTGTTCGAGCGGCGATTGTCCCGCGATTGGTCATCCTTCCTTTTCCTATTTGTATTGGCTGAATTAGGTTCTGCCCTTGGCCGGAGGAACCTTGTTCTGGACGGCCTCTCGTAGGATCCGAGATTCCTCAGCATTAGCATACTTTTGTGACCTATTTAGTAGTTGGGCCATTGTTGTAGGAGAATTCTTGTCCAACGAGAAAAGGAACTGCTTATCTGTCAATTTGGTAATGATGGCATTGAGGGCGAGCTCTTCCGAGTGCTTACGGACCTGCAAGGCTTCCATATTGAAGCGCTTGATGTAGTCTTTCAGGAGCTCGCCCTCTTTCTGGAAGATCTGAAGGAGGTGGGCAAGTGCTTTGAGCCTTTTCTTTCCTCCAATGAAGTTCATGATGAAGGCTTGACTGAGTTGAGAGAATGAACTGATGGAGTTTGGCTTTAACTGCTTGAACCACAGTCAGGCAGCTCCAACCAGGGTTAGAGAAAAGGATCGGCACATGACCGCATTAGTGGTGTCGTGGAGTTCCATGTAGACTCTGAAGGACTCCATGTGCTCCGAGGGTCGGTATTCCCTGAGAAGGGAGTGATCTGGGGCAATCGAAACTTGTCTGGTGGTCGCTCCTGCATAATGTCGGCAGTAAATGGGGGGTTGGATTCCTCCATTATGGCTCGCGTCGGCGCGTTGGTTTGGTAGGCCTGCTGTATGTCTCCAATCTGATCTCATAAAATTTTTAGCTCAGCCTTCCAAGGTTCGTCGTTTTCAGCAGTAGTTTCAACTGGGGCCTTACCGCACTTCTTCCAATCTAGCTCATGGCGTAGGTTAGAAGTGGGCAAAGTTGTAGTTTTAGAAACGTGAGATGGGCTGGTTTGGCTGAGCTATGTTGTTGGCTCTTTTGAGAGGGTGGTCGACTTCTCTAAAAGGTTACTCACATGTAGGAAGGTTGAAGAGGGTTGTTGCTCGCTTGTTCATCTTCCCTATCAGTTCTTTGCACATGCTGGGGCTGCCGTTGCTCCAGTATCTATCTCATGTAGCTCATGTTCTCTCTGATCATTCCGACCTCTTTTTCGAGGGAGTTCAATCGACCTCCCTTTACACGGGATCATTGACCCTGCCTCCATGTACCGCAATTCACCTAATGTTGTGAGGATGAGCCCTGATGATTTTCCAGTTGCTCGGGTTGTTCCAGGGGTGGCGGTGTGTGCTCAGGTGCAACTGGAGCTGCAACTGGGGAGGCTCGAGTTCTCTTCTTCCCTCTCGCCATTGTAGCTTATCTGAAGTTTATTTGGTAAAGCTAGACAGCTTAAGACATCGTTCCGACGGACGACGTCAAACTGTCAATGCGGTTTTCTGGTAGACCCTCCTCGTTAACCCTTCGAGACCTGTACAGACGGAAACAAGAGACAAAGGAGACCCTGACTTGTACAGGGGACCCTCTGATGCCTAAGCCAGGACCTTGGATCTTTTGTAGGGTAGGATCTCTTTAGGAAAAGAGTCACCAGTTGAGCATAGGAATATGTAATGCGTACCATACATTAGCTGGGGGTACCTCTATTTATAGGAGAAGGAAAACAGCCGTAAGGAGGAGTCATTTCTGATAAGCCGAAGACGAATCCATTTAGAGATTCATCTAGGATCTTCTCGAGATTATCTTCGTCCGAGGTACTCGGGATCTGATTTGATCCTCTAAAGATCTTATGAGAGATCTTTGGGCCGTTAGAGAGATTCCCGGACTATTGATCCGGGAGAAGATCGTACAAGCCATATTAAGCTTTCCGTTGAATGGGTGTTTGCCTTGTTTTAGAGATTATCCCGAGCTATAGCCGAGCTATGGCTGAGCTATGATCGAGCTATGGATGAGCTATGATCGAGCTATGGATGAGCTATGGCCAACCCATAGGTTAGGTCAGAAATTGGACATTTGAGTGGACTTACAGTTGCATCCTCTTTGAGTATCCTTACAGTTGCACTGACCTCCTTGAAGGTCAGCTAGTTTTTGGAAGTAGATATCCCTTAGGGCTCGAATCCCTTTGGGTCCTTACTGATTAATGGAGTTAGTCCATTCCATAAGTCGACCTATCAAACTTATCTAATTTTTCACCCAACATATTACATATGCAACTCTAGTAAAGATTTTAGATGTAATCCAAGCTCTCACCATGGATTTCAAACTCCTTCTTTGAGGGGATTTGAAATCCTCTGGATTTGAAACCCCCATATATTTTATGGTGCCAAACAATGTTGAGGGTCAAATATTGCATATTAGACCCCATTTATTACTTGGTTTTATGAGCATGAAATGCTTAATGTCCTATTTTATTCATGTTTGTGTCACAAGGTGAATTTAAGAGCTTAGATTGAAAATGATGCTAAAAGCATGAATTTAACGCTCAAGAATTACCGAAGCCAAGGATGGATCTTATGAGACCAAGAATGAAGAATTCACATGCCAAAGATCTAAGAAAACCAAGTGAGGAATGAAGAGCATTGAAGACTTGAAGTGAAGAAAAAGAACCTTAAAAATCTGCATCCTTCGACTAGTCTTAGCCCATCTTCGACCAGTCGAAGATTCCTCGACTCGAACTCCAGTGACAAAATCCTCTAAATTCTAGTCATCCTCGACCAGTCGAAGGAGATCCTCGACCAGTCAAAGGTGACCCTCGACCAGTCGAAGGCTATCCTCGACCAGTCGAGGGTTACGCAGATGTTGTGTGGACTGCGTAAATTTGAAGCAGTTTCCAGAATTTTCCAACTCGGTGCGAAAGGAGGTGATGCACAACTATAAATAGAAGTCCCCAGGGCATCCATAAACATCTTCTAGGGTTTGAGGAGTGGAGCAAAAGTGTGGAGAAGCCGTCGCCAAGAGTTTTTTTTCCTTTTCCTTAATTATTTTTATATTTTTCTTAAGTGATTTTAGTTCAATCATGTCTATGGTTGGTTAAACCTCTTAGCTAGGGCTAAGTGATGAGGTTTGTAGCGTGATGGGATGTTTTCTATTGCTTTGATTCATGTTTATGTTGAACTATCTTTGATTCTAGTTTGATATTTAAGAAATACTTTCAGTTTATAATGGTTTGTTGTGACTCAAATTACAATAGATCTGCGATAGGTTTGAGTATGTTCTTTTCATGTATTAAGATTGTGAAATTAGGAAATCCTGTTATTCACCATTGTCCCATGGGCATGGTTGGGTGATGGAATCCTACCTAATCTTCCTAATTCTCTTATGATTGGTTGTGAGATTGGTAAATCCTATTGTTCACCTTGTCTACTGGGCATGGTTTTATGATGGAATCACTTCCAGTTCTCACACCTCCCATCCATTGAGAATTAGGTCAAAGTTAAGATTTGGTTTTACTGAGATATCTTCCAATTGGATAAGATGGGACTCTGATTCCAGTTGTGTCCTTGAATTAAGCATAGATCTCCCTGATCTCTACAAGTGGATCCTTGGAAACCCTAGTTACTACCTTTGAATTTGTTAGTTTTAATCACTTTAATTACAATTACTCTCTCAATTAATTCAAATTTAGATTCACATCTTTTTCTAGTTCTAGTTCTAGTTACTTTCAGAGTACACACAAGATTAGTCCTTGTGGATTCGACCTCGGTCTCACCGAGATTATTACTACATCGCGACCCTACACTTGGGGTTGTGAACAAACAACCAAGGGGGTTTGAAATCCCCTTAAATCCATGGTACCAAACGACCCCTAAGCATTGGCTCATGCCCTAACTGGCTGAAAATGCCTTGGCCCTAGCCTTAGCCCTGATGAGCTAAGATGGGTATGGCTGCCTTATTAGAAAATATCTAAGTGATTAATGGTTTTTAAAACAGATTCAATTTAATAACCCTACTGAGCTAAGCCAAGCATGGCTGCCCTATTAGAAAATATCTAAGTGATTAATGGTTTTTAAAATAGATCCAATTTATTTTTATTCTTTTTAATCTTTTTGGATGTCATCTATCCATGATAAATCCTACATATAAACCGTTTAGATCATTAAAACATATCGCATCTAATGCTTATATTTAAACTACATGCAATGAAGGGGAATCATTAGCAAGTGTCTTTAAACGATTATGATGGTGGCCTACTTAATGATTGAATCGGGCCAAATGGGCTAGGCAATGCCATTCATCATTAGCCCTGGCCAAGCCGAGCCCAAGATTTTTAGGCTTGGGCCTATCCCTCGAGCTAAATTTAGGGGCCCAAGCCTTGGGCCTACAGGGCTAAACAAGGTAAATTAGTTCAGGTACCATTGCGTTCTTGGGCTTGGTTGGTGGTGTGTATTTTGGATCACTTGTTTATGAGTCTGGTTTATTCGGGATAATTAAACATTCACAAATCGTGCACAAACATTACTAGATATGCACAAACATTACTAGATATGCATATGAAAGGAGTACACATAGCTGATGAGTTTTATTGATGTTTGAATTCTTATTATATCCCAAGTCATAATATGGCACGGGCATTTGATTACATTCCATATAAAAATACCCTTCATTCCAAGATACAACATATAAGGCATGAGTAATAAATGTGAATATGCATTTATCTTGAATAAGAATAACAATGTTTCTGACCTCTGGGGGAGGCGGAACCCTTAAGTAATTGGAATGGACCCTTAAATAATTGGAACAGACTTATCAAGTACATGGCATTCATGCAAGGGTGTGATGCTACATGAGCACGACGGTCATGGGGAGTGCACTAGGGGTAGGCCCATATGAGTGTGTAGGATCCAAGTCGGGGTGTAACTAGCAATCTTCTTACACAGGGGAGGTACAACTGGCATCC
Organism: Magnolia officinalis; assembly: GCA_021015155.1. Lineage (NCBI taxonomy): Eukaryota > Viridiplantae > Streptophyta > Magnoliopsida > Magnoliales > Magnoliaceae > Magnolia > Magnolia officinalis. The sequence continues at coordinate 36,669,396 of JAJHSJ010000011.1, forward strand.
CACCCTAGCCAACGGTTTGGACATCTAGGGGCACAATCCTTGTGGGAATGCTATCCTTTCGAAGGACAACGACCAACCTAAATGGCAGGGTCCTGTACAGTGTAGACTACATAATTCGCAACCCGTATGATTGTGTTATCCATGTGAAGAACAAGGACTAGCCTAATTGGCTAGATTTTAGTGGTGGCGCCGACCTCTCGGGCATTGACTTACATGTTGGTAACTCGGGCTCCCCTTAAAGTCCTTAAGGGCCTTTGCAGGGTGCGCAAGGCTCGTTGGTGGAGCGCGGCTCCTATCAATGTGTGGTAATTGCAAAGTGTGATGTCTCGAGGGGAGAGTAAGAGGGCGAGATCAAGATTCAGAGAGAGAGAGAGAGAGAGAGAGAAGAGAGAGAGAGAGAGAGAGAGAGAGAGAGAGAGAGAGAGAGAGAGAGCCCTTAATAAAGGGGGACTATGAGGTATTTATGGATTTATGAACCCAACCTTAGTATGACCATTACCACATGTGGCAACTTGTGTGGGGCCTACAAGGAGTCTCCATCAAAAGGCGTGCCACCAGGGCGGTATGTCATCTATATGACACTACAAGAAAGAGGGTTTTTAGCGACGAAAAAACTTTTCGTAGCTAAAAGTTTACTTATAGCAACGAAATTGTAAATTCGTAGCTAAAAGTCACTTTTAGCGACGAAATTTTTTTTTGTCGCTAAAGGCTGTAAACAATCTTTCATCAAAATCGAAAGGTTTACTTTTAGCTACGAAAATTTTCGTAGCTAAAAAACGTCTATGAGACTTTTAGCGATTAAAATTTTCGTCGCTAAAGGCTGTAATCAATTTTTGAATAAATATTGAAAGATTTACTTTTAGCTACGCTAATTTTCGTAGCTAAAAAACATGGATGAGGCTTTTAGCGACGAAACGTTTCGTCGCTAAAGGCTGTAAATAATTTTTAAAAAAAAATCGAAAGGCTTACTTTTACCTACGAAACTTTTTGTAGCTAAAAAACGTGGATGAGACTTTTAGCGACGAACATTTTCGTCGCTAAAGGCTGAAAACAAATTTTGAAAAAGGTTGAAAGTTTACTTTTAGCTATGAAAATTTTCGTAGCTAAAAAACGTGGATGGGACTTTTAGCGATGAAAATTTTTGTCACTAAAGGCTGTAATTTTGAAAAAAAAAAGTCGAAAGTTTACTTTTAGCTACGAAACTTTTCATAGCTAAAAAATGTGGATGAGACTTTTAACAACGACAAGTTTCGTCGCTAAAGGCTGTAAACAATTTTTGAAAAAAATCGAAAGGTTTACTTGTTGCTTCGAAAAGTTTCGTAGCTAAAAAACGTGGATGAGACTTATAGTGACGAAAATTTTTGTCGCTAAAGGCTGTAGACAATTTTTGAAAAAAATCGAAAGGTTTACTTTTAGCTATGAAACTTTTCGTAAGTAAAAAATATGGATGGGACTTTTAGTGATGAAAAATTTCGTTGCTAAAGGCTGTAAACAATTTTTGAGGTTTGCTTTTAGCTACGAAAATTTTCATAGCTGAAGAACGTGGAAGAGACTTTTAGCTACGAAATGTTTCGTCGCTAAAGGATAAGCAGTTTTTCGAAAAAATCGAATGTTTTACTTTTAGCTATGAAAATTTTCGTAGCTAAAAAGCGTGGATGAAACTTTTAGCTACAAAACGTTATGTCGCTAAAGGCTTTTTAAAAAATTCGAACTCATTACTTTTAGCTATGAAAATTTTTGTAGCTAAAAAACGTTAATGAGACTTTTACCTACGAAATATTTCGTAGGTAAAAGTATCTTTTTTTTTATAAAAATATTCCCTCTCAAATTTCTTGATATACACTTGTTAGAATATAATTCATCATATTCTACCTGATATACACCTGCTATATAATATATTTCATCATATTCATGTTCACATCTATCTAAACCCAAACTACGTAAATCCATTCAGACATAAACTACATTCATCCAAACATAAACTGCATCCATCTAAACACAAACAATCCTATGGAAAAAAAAACAAATGAAAAGAGAGAGAACATATGAGAGGTCATCCAGACAAATGAAAAGAAAAACAACCTTAACCTAAACCTATAACCTATACTTATAGGTTTAGGTTTAGGTTTCAGGTTAAGTTATAGATTATAAGTTTAGGTTATAAGTTATAGGTTATGGGTTATAGGTTTAGGTTAAGGTTTAGGTTTAGGTTTAGGTTTAGGTTTAGGTTATAGGTTATAGGTTATAGCTTTAGGGAATTGAGAATAGGTTAAGGTTTAGGTTTAAGAAATCAGGTTCTGGTTTAGGTTCGGTATTGGGTTTAGGTTTCGGTTTTCAAGTTTAGGTTTAGGTTTAGGTTAGGGAGTTGAGATTATGATTAGGTGTAGGTTTAGGTTTAGGGATTTGAGAATACATTTAGGTTATAGGTTTAGGTTTAAGTTATAAGTGTAAGTTATAGGTTTAGGTTTAAGTTAGGTTATAAGTTAAGGTTTAGGGAATTGAGAATAGGTTAAGGTTTAGGTTTAAGAAATTGGGTTCGGGTTCGGGTTTAGGTTTGGGGTTTCAAGTTTAGGTTTAGGTTAAGGAGTTGAGATTAGGATTAGGTATAGGTTTATGTTTAGGGATTTGAGAATACATTTAGGTTTTAGGTTTAGGTTTAGGTTATAAGTGTCGGTTATAGGTTTAGGTTTAAGTTAAGTTATAGGTTAAGGTTTAGGGAATTGAGAATAAGTTAAGGTTTAGGTTTAGGAAATCGGGTTCGGGACCGGGTTTAGGTTAGGGTTTTCAAGTTAGGTTTAGGTTAAGGAGTTGAGATTAGGATTAGGTGTAGGTTTAGGTTTAGGGATTTGAGAATACATTTAGGTTTTAGGTTATAAGTGTAGGTTATAGGTTTAGGTTTAAGTTAGGTTATAGGTTAATGTTTAGGGAATTGAGAATAGGTTAAGGTTTAAGTTTAGGGATTTGAGAATACATTTAGGTTTTACGTTATAAGTGTACGATATAGGTTTAGGTTTAAGTTAGGTTATAGGTTAAGGTTTAGGGAATTGAGAATAGGTTAAGGTTTAGGTTTAGGGATTTGAGAATACATTTAGGTTTTAGGTTTAGGTTTAGGTTTAAGTTTAAGTTATAGGTTATAGCTTTAGGGAATTGAGAATAGGTTAAGGTTTAGGTATAGGAAATCGGGTTCGGGTTCGGGATAGGGTTTAGATTTGAGTTTTTAAGTTTAGGTTAGGGAGTTGAGATTAAGTTTAGGTTTAGGTTTAGGTTTAGGGATTTGAGAATACATTTAGGTTTTAGGTTTAGGTTTTAGTTTATAAGTTTAGGTTATAGGTTTAGGTTTAGGTTAAGGTTAGGTTATAGGTTATAAGCTTAGGTTATAGGTTATAGGATATAGGTTAATGTTTAGGTTATAGGTTTTGGTTAAGGTTTATGTTTAGGTTATAGGTTATAGGTTATAGCTTTAGGGAATTGAGAATAGGTTAAGGTTTAGGTTTAGGAAATCGGGTTCGGGTTCGGGATCGGGTTTAGGTTTGAGTTTTCAAGTTTAGGTTTAAGTTTAGGTTAGGGAGTTGAGATTAGGATTAGGTGTAGGTTTAGGTTTAGGGATTTGAGAATACATTTAGGTTTTAGGTTTAGGTTTAGGTTTAGGTTTTAGTTTATAGGTTTAGGTTATAGGTTTTGGTCTTGGTTTTAGGTTTAGGTTATAGTTATAAGTTTAGGTTATAGGTTAAGGTTTAGGTTATAGGTTTTGGTTTAGGTTAAGGTTATAGGTTTTGGTTTTGGTTTAGGTTTAAGTTTTAAGTTTAGGTTAAGGTTATAGGTTTAGGTTAGGTTTAGGTTTAGGTTATAGGTTATAGGTTATAGCTTAAGGGAATTGAGAATAGGTTAAGGTTTAGGTTTAGGAAATCGGGTTCGGGTTCGGGATCGGGTTTAGTTGGGTTTTCAAGTTTAGGTTTAGGTTTAGGTTAGGGAGTTGAGATTAGGATTAGGTATAGGTTTACGTTTAGGGATTTGAGAATACATTAGATTTTAGGTATAGGTTTAGATTTCAGGTTATAGGTTTAGGTTTAGGTTAGGTTATAGTTTGTAAGTTTCGGTTATAGGTTATAGGTTATAGGTTATAGGTTTTGGTTAAGGTTTAGGTTTAGGTTTAGGTTATAGGTTATAGCTTTAGGGAATTGAGAATAGGTTAAGGTTTAGGTTTAAGAAATCGGGTTCAGGTTCGGGATCGGGTTTAGGTTTGGGTTTTCAAGTTTAGGTTTAGGTTTAGATTAGGGAGTTGAGATTAGGATTAGGTGTAGGTTTAGCTTTAGGGATTTGAGAATACATCTAGGTTTTAAGTTTAGGTTTAGTTTTAGGTTTTAGTTTATAAGTTTAGGTTATAGGTTTAGGTTTAGGTTTTAGGTTAAGGTTAAGGTTAGGTTATAGGTTATAAGTTTAGGTTATGGTTATAGGTTATAGGTCAATGTTTAGGTTATAGGTTTTGGTTAAGGTTATAGGTTATAGGTTCTAGGTTATAGCTTTATGTAATTGAGAATAGGTTAAGCTTTAGGGTTAGGAAATCGGGTTCGGGTTCAGGTTCAGGTTTAAGTTTGGGTTTTCAAGTTTAGGTTTAGGTTTAGGTTAGGGAGTTGAAATTAGGATTAGGTGTAGGGATTCGAGAATAGGTTAAGGCTTAGGTTTAGAAAACTGGGTTCAGGTTTGGGATCATGTTTAGGCTTGAGTTTTCATGTTTAGGTTTAGGTTAAGTAGTTGAGATTAGGATTAGGTGTAAGTTTAGGTTTAAGGATTTGAGAATACATTTAGGTTTTAGGTTTAGGTTTAGGTTTAAGTTATAGGTTTAGGTTTACTTTATAGGTTATAGGTTATAGGTTATAGCTTTAGAGAATTGAGAATAGGTTAAGGTTTAGGTTTAGGAAATCGGGTTCAGGTTCGGGATCGGGTTTAGGCTTGGGTTTTCAAGTTTAGGTTTAGGTTTAGGCTTTGGAGTTGAGATTAGGATTAGGTGTAGGTTTAGGTTTAGGGATTTGAGAATACATTTATGTTTTAGGTATAGGTTTAGGTTGAGGTTATAGGTTATAGGTTTAGGTTTAGGTTTTAGGTTTAGGTTAAGGTTAGGTTATATGTTATAAGTTTAGGTTATAAGTTATAGGTTATAGGTTGAGGTTTAGGTTTTAGGTTTTGGTTTAGGTTAAGGTTAAGGTTATAGGTTTTGGTTTAGGTTTAGGTTCAAGTTTTAGGTTTAAGTTATAGGTTTAGGTTAGGTTTAGGTTTAGGTTATAGGTTATAGGTTATAGGCTTAGGGAATTGAGAATAGGTTAAGGTTAAGGTTTAGGTTATAGGTTATAGGTTATAGGTTTAGGGATTTGAGAATACATTTAGGTTATAGGTTTAGGTTTAGGTTTTAGGTTTAGGTTAAGGTTAGGTTATAGGTTATAAGTTTAGTTTATAGGTTATAGGTTATAGGTTATAGTTTATATTTTTAGGGAATTGAGAATAGGTTAAGGTTTATGTTTAGGAAATCGGGTTCGGGTTCGGGTGCGGGTTTAGGTTTCAGTTTTGAAGTTTAGGTTTTGGTTTAGGTTAGGGAGTTGAGATTAGGATTAGGTGTAGGTTTAGGTTTAGGGATTTGAGAATAGGTTAAGGTTTAGGTTTCGGAAATCGGGTTCGGGTTATAGGTTTAGGTTAGGTTTAGGTTTAGGTTTAGGTTATAGGTTATAGGTTATAGCTTTAGGGAATTGAGAATAGGTTAAGGTTTAGGTTTAGGAAATCGGGTTCGGGTTCGGGTTTGGGATCGGGTGTAGGCTTGGGTTTTCAAGTTTAGGTTTAGGTTTAGGCTTTGGAGTTGAGATTAGGATTAGGTGTAGGTTTAGGTTTAGGGATATGAGAATACATTTAGGTTTTAGGTTTAGGTTTAGGTTAAGGTTATAGGTTATAGGTTTAGGTTTAGGTTTTAGGTTTAGGTTAAGGTTAGGTTATAGGTTATAAGTTTAGGTTATAGGTTATAGGTTATAGGTTGAGGTTTAGGTTTTAGGTTTACGTTATAGGTTTTGGTTTAGGTTAAGGTTAAGGTTATAGGTTTTGGTTTTGGTTTAGGTTTAGGTTTTAGGTTCAGGTTAAGGATATAGGTTTAAGTTATAGGTTTAGGTTAGTTTTAGGTTTAGGTTATTGGTTATAGGTTATAGGTTTAGGGAATTGAGAATAGGTTAAGGTTTAGGTTTAGGTTATAGGTTATAGGTTATAGGTTTAGGGATTTGAGAATACATTAAGGTTATAGGTTTTGGTTTAGGTTATAGGTTATAAGTTTAGGTTATAGGTTATAGGTTATAGGTAAAGCTTTAGGTTATAGGTTTAGGTTATAGGTCTTGGTTTAGGTTTAGGTTTAGGTTTTAGGTTTAGGTTAAGGTTATAGGTTTAAGTTATAGGTTTAGGTTAGGTTTAGGTTTAGGTTATAAGTTATAGGTTATAGGTTATAGGTTATAACTTTAGGGAATTTAGAATAGGTTAAGGTTTAGGTTTAGGAAATCGGGTTCGTGTTCGAGATCGGGTTTAAGTTTGGGTTTTTAAGTTTAGGTTTAGGTTTAGGTTAGGGAGTTGAGATTAGGATTAGGTGTAGGTTTAGGTTTAGGGATTTGAGAATACATTTAGGTTTTAGGTTTAGGTTTAGGTTTTAGGTTTAGGTTATAAGTGTGGGTTATAGGTTTAGGTTTAAGTTAGGTTATAGGTTAAGGTTTATGGAATTGAGAATAGGTTAAGGTTTAGGTTTAGGAAATCAGGTTCGGGTTATAGGTTTAGGTTTAGGTTTTAGGTTTAAGTTTAGGTTTTAGGTTTTGGTTTAAGTTAGGGAGTTCAGATTAGGATTAGGTGTAGGTTTAGGTTTAGGGATTTGAGAATAGGTTAAGGTTTAGGTTTAGGAAATCAGGTTCGGGCTATAGGTTTATGTTAGGTTTAGGTTTAGGTTGTAGGTTATAGGTTATAGGTTATAGGTTATAGCTTTAGGGAATTGAGAATAGGTAAAGGTTTAGGTTTAGGAAATCGGGTTTGGGTTATAGGTTTAGGTTAGGTTTAGGTTTAGGTTATAGGTTATAGGTTATAGTTTCTAGCTTTAGGGAATTGAGAATAGGTTAAGGTTTAGGTTTAGGAAATTGGGTTTGGGTTCGGGATCGGGTTTAGGCTTTGGTTTCCAAGTTTAGGTTTAGGTTTAGGCTTTTGAGTTGAGATTAGGATTAGGTGTAGGTTTAGGTTTAGGGATTTGAGAATATATTTAGGTTTTAGGTTTAAGTTTAGGTTTTAGGTTTAGGTTTGTTTCGACAAGAAAACAAATGTATTTATTTGAGGGTTTTATCTTATTTAGACATAACAGAGAAAAGTATAAAGACAATCATCACACTTTATTGATTCTGATTTCATTTACATCCTCTAATATCCCTTGATTCTAAGATTGGTTCCTTGGCACAAAGAGACTATTATAAATTCAACTGTCATAGTCAAATATAAATTTTAGCAGCATAACAGCAGTAATTTCAGTCATCCCCTAAGACGTAGGAGGAATTGACGAATCGATCAACAATCTTCAAGGAGATAGGAATTCCGGCAGCATTCCGGCACTATTTTGATTATCTCCTAAGACTCAAGAGGAATATGCATCTCTGTCGATGATTCTCCCTGTCACTTGTATAGGAAGAACTTGAAGTCTTGGGGGCATCAAGCATTTTGACAGCATGATAGCCCTTTGCTGTTACAGACTGCAGAGCAGTCTGATTGCGCAGTCCCGTGCAAAGCATATAGGTTGCGCGGGTCCCCGCAACCTGCAGGAGCCCTTTGCTCCTACCTTTGGTCTTCTTCTTCGCTCTGCTTTCACCCCGAAATCTTCAATCCAAAACTCCAACCACTTAAGGAGGTGAGGGGGTATTTATAGGTACTCGCACGTGTAGAACCTTGCTTTTTGTGCCGTGGGACCTACTTAAAGAATCTCTTGTAATACATACTACGCAGTTCTGCGCAACAATATATCGATTGTGGAGACCCGCGCAAACGATATATTGTTTGCGGAGACCCATGCAAACGATATCGTCTACGGAGACCCGCGCAAACGATATCGTTTGCGGAGACCCGCGCAAAGTGTCCTTGAATCATTTCTTTCTTCCTTTCTTTTCAGCCCTCTTTTTCAATCTTTGACCCTCTCTATCTTCAATTCTTTTCTTATTTTTATGCCTCAACAGATGCCCCCTTGATCCATTCTTTATTTTTCACAAAATCAAAGAAAAGGATCAAACTATTTCCTTTCTTCAGAGTTTGCGCGGACCCACGCAATGAAAACCCGTATACCGTACTCGACCATGAATCCCTATAAATAGTTCAGCACCTTCTTATTTGATCAGATCACTTGTGCGACTGCGAAACTTCGTCCCTGCGATTCCCTCCCGCGCAATCAATATCGTTTGCGCGGTTCTGCGCAACAACCTTTATTGTTCACCCAAGGTTTTCAGAAGCCCCTACGTTCCGCGCAAACCATTTACTTTGCGTGGACCCGCGCAAACCGTTCCATACTTAACTGTTTTCCTTGAGCCATTTGATCTTTTCCTATCACTCAGTCCTTTCCGACTTTCTTTCGTATCTCTTCTCCTTTGATTTCCTTAAAAACCCTTGACTCCATATTTCATCATGGCTCGTACTAAACGAACCTTTCGCCCCATAGATCCTCCTACTGCCCAAACTTCTCATCCTGAGTTGCCCGATACATCTTCTTACCGTCCTTCTCCTTCTTCCTATCAGCCATCTGTCAAACGAACAAAAACCACCGCCAGCACTCCTGCCTACTTCAAGGAACCCGTACTTCCAACCTTCAATTTCACCAACCGCATCAAATCTCTGCTATCTCCCATTCATCGATCGATAGCATTAAGAGACCTCAAATGTCCTCCAAAGCACGACAAAGAATATGACTGGGATAAATAATTAGAAACAACCCTCACATCCGCATAGACAGTCAAAGACCACCTCCTCAGGAAGACACCCCTCCTGCTTCTCATTCAAAGAAGACTCGCTGAAACAAGGTGAAAGCATTTGAAGAAAAGATTGCCGAACATAAGAAGAAGAAGCTTCAGAACTCGTGGGACACGGTGCAAGTTATTGAGGGCGTCATGAAGTTTGATAATCCTCACGTGGAAGGCATGACGATAATTCCCATCAACGTCTATCGCCACCAGTCTATGCTTGACTGCGAGCCAAAGGACTATGTGCACGACGAAAGACTGATGTATACTGAGTTGTGGGCAACGAGAGAGCCACGCATTCTTGAAGAGATAATACAGACGCAGAAACCGCGACAAAAGGTTGGAGAAGTCCATCCCATGATCTTCCTGGTACCTTTCCACAGCCCACATGACCTTTTCCCTTCACATTTCTATGAAACGATCAAACAGCGTTTCCGAGATCGAGCACAACTCTGGGGACAAGAAGATTTTCGCACCAGGGGTCTATTAACCGCTCGACGCTATTATTCTGACTGGACAGAACCTATCTTACTGAAGCACACGAGCACGCTTGCCAAAATCGGTCTTTATGATGCTATAGAAGTGACATCCAGGCACTTCTATAAGGAACCCACTGTACTGAAAGGTTTCATCGAGTACTGGTCGCCTACTACCAATTCCTTCCACCTGCCCTATGGTGAGATGAGTATAACACTTTGGGATCTCCATCGCATAGCTGGTCTTCCAATAATAGGCAGGTTCTATGATGAATTCATTCCAACCAACAGGGAGTTAGCCTTCGTGTCCTCTCCTGATTGTAGACCTTCCATCTTTGAGACCACTATCGAGTTTTCAAGGAGATGGGGAGATTTCCCAATATTCACAAGCTTCCTCCTTTGCAATGGCTTGCACATTTCTCTATAGGCCTCAGGTATTTAAACCCAAGAATTAACTTCCCCCCCTTTTTTCCTTAGAGACTTCTCCATACTCATATTTTTTTCTTCTTCTTATAGATTCTGCGACTGTCGTTCCAAGGAGCTAATGCAGCTTCGAGACGCAATGAAGGAGAGAGCAGATTATAGTTCATTCGGAGAACTTGCAGCTTTCTTGGCCTACTGGTTGAGCCTCGTTGTACTTCCTAGCTCCAAACGGGCAAATGTTGTTCATCCCACAGTCTTTATCGTAGCTGGCACTTTGGCCGAAGGCCATAGATATTCTCTTGCTCCTCCAGTACTATGCTCTATTTACAGAGCCCTTGGAGAGATAGGCATCCACGTGAAGAATCCTACTCTTGGAACTTCATCAGCATATACTTCTTGGCACTATATCACAAGGTGGCTAGGAGTTTACTTTCCCTGGACCTTTGAAGCACCAGAGAAAGCATATGTTCATCCCTCGCATCTTTCGCTTTGGTTCTTCCAGCAAAGGGCAATGGCCAAGAGGGCATATGACTGGGTTGCAAATAAGATTCGGGATACTGATCAGATAGACTTCTTCCAATTCCGTCTCCATCGCTACATTGAAGATACAGACATGGTAGACCAAAGAACACTCACTGCAGCAGAAAGGGCTTTCTTTCTTTCTATTTGTTCATGCAGTTTACCACTTCGAGAAGGGATGAAATTCTGGCGAGAGTCTTATTATCCCAGCCGCTTTGCTCGCCAGTTTGGTTATGATCAAACTGTGCCAAAAGATTGCGGACTAGTTACCAGAAAGATGCGTTGTTACGGAACGGGTCCTCTTAATTGGGCCATGATATGGAAGCAACTGTTGAACGGCCAAGTCGATTCTTCCTTCATAATTCCTAGCTGCGAGCGCGTAGTTCGCACCTCATACAGCTGGATGCGGTGGTGGGACCATCAGTCATATTTAGTCACCAAATGCCTGCCTGTAAATTCTTTCATCTTTCTTCATCCACCCAGGCTGAAAGGCAGAAAACTAGAGAGCGGGATTGGCTATATTCCAGAGAAGAGTCATGCATCCCATCGCAGGGAAATTTGTAGCAGAATATCATCAGTGAGATAAAGCCTATTAATACTTTGGATGGCTGGTTCGCTCACGGGGACTTAATGGAATTTGAACAAGCCCCTTGCGACTCTACAAGTCGAGCTACGGATAATGTTGAAGGTGCTTCTTCTCCCGTTCTTGCAGAGACTGCAGCAATTCAAGAAGAACCAATTCATGATGTTTCAGTGCCTCCTTCACAACCTACTTTCCTAGCTCATCGTCTCCGATGACTAGATCGAGGGCGCGTTTACAAGCATCACCACCCATTCCTCCAGAGGAAATGAGACCATCGTCTGCCTCTCCTTCAATTAGAGAACCCGCACCAGAGAGCAGTCGGGCTGCTTCTTCCAAAGAAAAACAAATTGTTATCGAAGAAGTTGACAAAGAAACTTTGGAGGACGAAAGCTCAGCCTCATCATCAGAGAATACCGCCTCTTCGCAGTATGAGGATGATGAAGACGGCGAAAGCAGCGAAGATACGGATGATGACTTTGAGGAAGGAGAAATCGATATTGACGGAGAGGAGGAAGCGGTTATAGAAGGCATTGAAACGGAACCTCCTCCCGCAACCTTTGAAGCTCTTTCTGGCGCTAAAATTCCTTTCAAATCTCCTATAGCCATAGAAGAATAAGAGGAGTATTTAGATTTTGGTGAATACGGATACTCACCAGGTAAAGGAAATTTAACTTTCATATGCATATATTTATCTGCATATTTAATAGCAATCATTTATTTAGAATTGTCGTGTCTCCCTTTTTAGGTGCTCGTGTCGCTAATGTCGAGATAGGCAAGATTTCCCCTTCAGATCCTCCTGCGGTAATTTCGCCGAGAGCTCCTCTGATTCCGTTGGCGGCACCGAAAGTAGTAGCTCATGAGATTATATTTCCGATAGAGACCCCTAACTTGCCAACTCCAACCACCAGAGACTTAAGTACAGAGGCTAGGGCGCCTTCTATTACCGATATAGTGGAGATTGGCCCTTCTGGGATTCAAGGAATTTCTCCTTCTGTCAACCGTATTCCGACGACAGGTATATGTATATCAGTCATTTCACTCAGAACTACATGTCTTATAACTTCTATCAATATATCTGAATGTTTCCTTTCTTTATGCTTATAGGAACCCCTTCTTGCAGTGGAGCGGCCAGTTCCGACTCTGTGGCCACTGCATCCAAACTATTATCTTTTGCAAAAATCCCTGTGCATAAGATGCTTTTGATGAGGAATTCTTTATCAGCGATAGTCCATATCTTCAAGAACCTTGAATAATGGTCAGATTTGGATATCGCTATCGAAATTTTGGAAAGTTCTGCGAGGATGGCTAGAATCAGCATATCTTCTTTGCGTGATTCTCTTCTCAGATTTCGTGATTCAGTAATCTCTTTGGCATCGGCAGAAAATGCTACAATTGCCCCTGAGATTTTGGAATACGGGAAGCAGTTGGCTATATCTTAAGAACAAGCCTCTCTGACAGCTTCCTCTATCTCCATGCTAAAGCAAGAATATTCGATTCTTCAAGATCAATTAAAGGCTCATACTGATGAGAAAGCGATTATCCAAGATCGAATTGCAGTACTGAAAGAAGAAATCTCTCGACTGGAGATAAGGAACCATGAGAAAGAATCAGCCATTCAGGATGTTGAAGGAAGGATGCGAGCGAATATTCAATCTGCTAATATAGAAAAATCTGCACTGCTCCAACGTAAAGAAGTGATCACATATTTGGAAGGCAAGTTAGCCGGTGTTCCTCATCAAACCAAGATCATTCTTGAAGAAAACTCAAAGCATGATGTAGCTCAAGCGCAATTAAAAGAGGATTTGCGTAGGTATATGGAGGCAGTAGGAGTTGTAGAGGAACTTTAAACATGTGATTCTTGAACATGTAATTTTCGTTCATATGCTTTTGAATAAGTAATTTATTTTGACTTTTAGCATATGCATTTATGGTAGCATTTCGAGACATTGTCTTTTTGCTGAAGAATTATCATATCGCATATTATCGCAATCATATTTATCTTATACAACAATTTCATCATAACATTAATTGCAATTTTTAAACCTTTTATGCTTTGTTAGTGCGGGATTCCTTATGTGAGTATTTATATTTGCGGTACTAAGTTTCAATTTAGTCAGTCACACCCAGTTTAAGCTCATGAGTAGTGGAGCGCACACACAGTTTAAGCTCTTGAGTAGTGGAGCGTGGTCTCACGTGATGATCTCTGTAACTCTTAGGAGTTCACTGAACTTCTCACTGCCTTGTGAGTTCACAGACCGCGATCCATCAGAGGGGCCCAGTGAAGCTACCGGGGCGGTGAACTCGCTTGGTTTTACGCACAGGGTTAGCCACGGTAACTCTTTAGAGTTCGCAGAGCTCACAAGGCTGCCTTTGGGGTACCAAATCTGGGGTCGCCAGTCCATCAATGAGTAGGTTTAAGCCCTTCCTCATGAGTTAGTACTGAGATCAAACCGTAGATCTGGAGGGTCTTACGCATGGTTGGCCGATGTACAACTCACACTGCGGCCCCTGTTTTCTTCATCTGCAAGGTCAAGCCCATTTACGGGAGGACACTTTCTTCAATTCCCCGTGACGCTGCCGGAAAGCTGCACAAACTGCATGGGGGTTACGCATGACTGGACATTTTACGACTTTTTTAGTCACTGGCTCCATCGGCTGCCCGTATGGGTGCGCACAATGGTCTTCACGGGCTTTTTAGGGCCACTGACTCCTCGCCGCTGCTCGAATGGCGATCTTGATTTTAGGTTTTATGCGTAGCTAGCCGGCCCTTTTAGGGCTTGATCCTTTTAGAGCTTGATCCTTTTTTACAGTTTGATCCTTTTTAGAGCTTGATTTTTATTTGGCTCTTTTTAGGATTGACTTTTTTAAGATTTTGGCCCTTTTAGGATTTGGCTTGACTAGACTGCCTTATCACGCCTTGTAAGGCAATAATAATTGTGATCATCGTTATCGGCAGAATGATAGACGGTTCTGACTGAGATTGATACATCGTTGCTTCTGATAATATCTTCAAGAGGATCCGTCTTCAAGACGATATTAAATTTGTCAAACTCATTTGGTGATGATGATGATCACTTTCTTTTTAGAACGGCGATGTTCACTTTCTTTTCAGAATATTTGCTAATGTAGTCGATATGCTTGTGAATTTCTTCTTTATAGATTCTTTCGATAATATATGGATATGATCTCATTCCTTCTTGCCCCCTTTTGATATAGAATCATTATGCTGATAATATTCTGGATCAAAACCAGTAGCTTCTTTAGGGGTAGTATCTTTTGATGAAGTGAGCGTTGACCGGTATACTGATACCCTGCCCATCTTGATTTGTGACCCTGTACACTCCATTGGAGTATACTTCTTTTATTATATATGGCCCGTCCCATTTAGGCTCGAACTTGCCCCCTGTTCGGCGGGTGACCACTATAAGTCTTTTCAACATTAGCACCATATCCCCTTTTTTGAAAGAGTGGTATTTAACTTGCTTATCAAAAACAGCCGATATCCTGGCCTGATATGACTGCAACCGCTGCTTGCTGCTAGACGTTTCTCATCAAGCAGATCTAACTCTTTCAGCCTTATTTTTGCATTTTCATCATCTGTTATGGACTAATGTACCGCCACTCTGAGCGATATCACTTGTACTTTGATTGGGATGACTGCCTCTATGCCATAGATTAACGAATATGGTGTTGCCTCTGTTACTGTGCGATGAGTAGTTCTGTAGGCCCATAATGCTTCCTGCAACTTTTCATCCCAATCATGTCTATTACCTGTCACCATCTTCTTTAGTATTTAACGATCGTTTTATTGAACGCCTCTGCTAATCCATTGGCCGGGGGATAGTAAGGCGTTGAAAACGAATGTCGAATGTTGAACTTCTGACACAGCTTTTCCATGCCTCTATTCTTGAAAGGAGTGCCATTATCGGTAACGATCTTCTTTGGAATACCATGACGGTATATTATGGCATGCCGGATGAAATTGACCACATCCTTCTCTTTAACATTACGTAAAGCGACTACTTCAGTCCATTTGGAGAAATAATCTATCGCTGCCAGAATGTACTGCTTTCCTTTGGACGAGGTGGATTTATAGGACCGATTACATCAAGTCCCCAAGCCAAGAAAGGCCAAGAGGCGATGGACTGATGTAAATCTTCCGGGGGAACATATATAACATCCCCATGGATCTGACATTCATGGCACCGTTTCTCATAATCTATCGCATCTTTGAACATTGTGGGCCAGTAATAACCCATGCGGTGTACTCTATGGAATAAATTTCGGCCAGCTTGATACGCCCCACATTCACCCGAGTGTGTTTCCTGTAATATTTGGCTTGCTTCTTGTTTGTCCGGGCACCGTAGCAACATTCCATTGTAAGACTTTCTATACAATACTTCACTGCATATGACAAATTTGCCCGATCGCTGCTTAATCTGTTGCCTTTGTACATTATCTTCCAGTAGGATGTCATACTTGAGATAATCGACAAAAGGTTGCCGCCAATCATCTGTCATTACTTCCAGACATGATATAGGAAGTGTTTCAATGACTTCTCCAATGACCTCTGAAGATGACAGAAATCTTCTTTCCTCTATAGTTACTTGGAGAGGGCTTCGATTTGTGCAGGACAGAGCTGCTGCCAAGCTAGCCAAAGCATCTGCTTTTGCATTTTCAGACCGTGGTATGTGTTTAATTTCCACGTGATATAACTGTTCGAGCAACTGTTGTGCTTTCCGGCAATAGGGCAAGAGTTCCTGCTTTATCACTTTGAATTCTGTTGTCAATTGATTTATAATAATTTAGAATCTCCGAAGATATGTAACATTTTTATTCCCATTTGTTGAGCTATTTCCATTCCAATAATGAGAGCTCTGTACTCGGCCTCATTGTTTGTGCACGCGGCGCCTAATGTGAAGGAGTATGGCAATCAGGTCGCTTTGAGGAGTAATAAATATCACTCCTGCCCCCACTCCTGACGCTCGAGCAGCACCGTCAAAATACATTTGCCATAAGCTCTGGGATTCGGTCAACATCACTTGTTCGTCCAAAAAGTCATCGCTAATCTTTTCACTTTCTGCCATAGGATGCGCTGCAAGGAAATCCGCCATGACCTGCCCTTTTACTACTTTCGCCGGCTTATACAAAATAGTATATACTGATAATAATAACATCCATTTGGCCAATCTTCCCGACAACATCGGCCTGGTCATCAAAAACTTTATCGGATCTACTCTCGAGATCAAAGTTATGTCATGGGAGAGACAATAATGTCTCAGCTTTTGTACTGCAAATATCAGCGCTAGACATTCTTTCTCAATCAGAGAATAATTATATTCTGCCCCCATCAATGTTCGGCTCAGATAATAAAGAGCAGTCTCTTTCCCGGCTTCATTTACCTGTGCCAACAAAGCGCCTAAAGAATTCTCAGTTGCAGATATATATAAGATAAGCGGCTTACCTCTCACTGGAGCTGTTAGCACCGGCGGCTACTTCAACAATTCCTTGATTGAATCAAATGCATTCTGACAGACTTGATCCCATACAAATTCCGTGTCTTTCTTCATTAGCCGAGAGAATGGTTGACACCTTCCTGCGAGATTTGAAATGAAACGGCGAATGTATGGCAGTTTTCCTTGCAAACTTTTCAACTCCTTTAGCGTTGTTGGTGGTGGCATATTTTGAATAGCTTTAACTTTTTCTGGATTGATCTCGATACCCCTATGCCGTACAACGAAGTTGAGAAATTTGCCCGAAGATACCCCAAACGCACATTTAGCTAGATTCATCTTTAGCTGCTTCTTTCTGAGTCGACGGAACACTGCTGTCAAATGTTCACAGTGCTCCTGATGATCTCCTGACCTGACCATGCATTCAACATGTTTATGCATCATATCTTGAAAGATATTTTTCATCGCCCTTTGATATGTTGCCCCGACATTTTTAAGACCGAATGGCATAACTTTGTAACAATAAATTCCCAGTGGCGTTCTGAATACTGTTGCTTCTTCATCTTCGGGCGCCATTCTAATTTGCTTATACCCTGCGTAGCCGTCCATGAAGGACATGATAGCATACTGAGTCGTACTATCGATCAACAATTTTGTTATCGGGAGAGGAAAGTCATCTTTTGGACAAGCCTCGTTCAGATCCCTGAAGTCAATGCACACTCTGACCTGTCCGTTTTTCTTTTTCACGGGAACAATATTCGATATCCACCTAGGATACTTGACTTCCCTGATGAACCCAACCTTTATCAGCTTGTTGACCTCTTCTTTGATTAATGGCATTAAGTCTGGGTGAAATCGCCTTTGTGCTTGCTTTATCGGCTTCTTTTCTTTGGAGATATTTAATCGATGCATCGCTACGGAGGGTTCCAAACCCGGCATCTCTTCATACGTCCAGACGAAGACGTCTTTGTTTTCTCTGAGAAGTTGGCCATATTTCTCAGATTCCTGCTCAGAAAGATTGACGTTGATGAACGTATTCCTTGACTCTTCGTCTGTTCCCAAGTTTATTTCCCACAAGCCGTCTATTGTTGGTTGCCCCCCGTCTTCTATTTGTCTCAGAGCTATTTCAGGGTACTCGACTGTTTTAGGGTCCTGTTTTGGTATTTGTGTGGCCGTAACCATATTTACTGATGACTCTTCTCCTAGTCCTTGGAATTTTCTCCGCTTTTCTTGGTCAACCCCAAGAGGGATTTGAATTCCCTTTCCGTGGTTCAGCCCCGTGGGTTTATTACAATCAAAACCCATATTCCTCATGATCTTCTTACTCACTGAACTATATTTTTCCAGATTCTGTGATGTCAGCTTTCCGTGGTATACGTTGTTTGTGATTTCGGCCTTTGCTTTCATTTCAGCATGGAATTCTATTGGCTCGAGGTGTTTGGTACTAGCCTTGACTTAAAATCTTCCTGGAGTGGCTAAAAATGGTTTACACCTTTCAACGTTAGGTAGCGGCATTGTATAATTAGACTGCAGAATTTTCAACTGTTCTGTTGATAACAAGGTTAATGGCGGCTGCCCCGGTTGTCTCAGACGGTTGGGCACAAAATAGAACTTCTTCCTTGCTCCCACTGTCCTAGAAGATTCTGCCATTTCTTCTTTAACATTGTTTACTCGGATGTCCTTTACGACTTCATTTTTATCATTGTTTCCCGCCTCTTCAGAGAACCCTTTATAATAACTGGCATCCGCGAAGAAAGACTCAGCTTTTGTATACGGTTTCGCATCGGCCATCACCTTACATTGTATTCCGTCTTTACAATATTTGAAGCATTGGTGCAAAGTAGAGGGTATGATGCTGTACTGATGAATCCACGGCCTTCATAGGAGAAGATTGTATGTTGTTATGGCATTTATGACATGACATACGACATTAGTAGTTAATTCTCCTACCTCCAGCGTCACTGTAATCTTACCAAGCGTGCGTTGTCCATCTTAATTGAAGCCCTGTATCATCATTCCATTAGGGTGCAGATCAGAATGGCGATAACCCAATTTTCTTACCGTTGAGAGTGGTAAAAGGTTTACTGCGGACCCATTGTCTATCATAATCCGTTTTACCCGCTTCTCACAGATGTGACCTTCTATCATCAATGCCTGTTATGTTTCGTCTCACCAATCAAATCATCATCGGAAAATGAGATGATTGGTAGACAATCTGCCCGCTCATTGTATCTTTCTTGTTTCATTTCTGTTAGTAGAGTTTCTCTAATGTTGTGATGGGACAATGCTTGGATCAAACTTTGCCGAAACTCTTCTGATAACTTGAGTGCGTCATAGATGCTTAAACGCGCCGGTATGCCCTTCAAATAGCTAACTACATCATAAACCACTTTTGTCGTTTCGCTCCTGTTTTTATTTCTATCATCGCTGTTCTGTTTTTCCATAACTTCTTTCCTTACGATCCCTGCTTTCTGCTTCATTGGGCTCGTCACCCTCTTTCCTGATCGTAACGTAATCATTGCTGCATTCTTGGACAACATTTGACCCTCTTTCCCTTTTACTTCTCTGGCCTTTTCCTGGACCATAAACATGTTTACCGTTGCCCTTGTACTCTTTCCTTTGTCTTCATTGGTTATTATTTCACCCTTATTTATCATTCGCTGTATGATACATTTCAACGTGTAGCAATTTTCTGTCAGGTGTCCTACTAAACGATGATAACGGCAGAAATCTCTTTCCCTGGTCTTTGTCACGTCTTCCGGGCGCTTGGGATCTGGTAATTCTAGGGTGCCGGCTTTTAGTAATTGCTTCATCATAGGAACAACATCTTCTTTATCGAAATCGAACCCTTCGTGAGAATCAAGCATCTTGAGTCTTTTTCCATTGTATCTATTTTTTGGCTGGTTCCATCTTTCCTTTCGTTCTGGTCTCTTGTCCCTTGAGCCCCCTGTATCTTGATTTTTCGTGTCACGATTGACAGTATTCACAGTCGTCCTGCTAGGTATCTTTCTAACAGCCTCGCGGTGAAATGCTGGCATCTTGCGAGTCATTAATTCTAATGCATGAGCTTTGGTGGCCAGGTCACGAAACGTCCTGATGTCGGCGCTGGTAAGCCCGAACGTGATTCCCGTTTCCATAGAATTCAAACACATTTTTACCTGTTCTTTTTCTTCTGGCAGTTGTCTACATGATGCCCCCAATGTTTTTCATCTGTCTATGAACTTTTCTACCGATTCCTCTTCTCGCTGTCGTATAAGGCCAATTCTGTAATGCTGACATCATGTTCTGACGAGAAGAAGTTTGACATAAAAGCGTCCTGCATTTGCTCCCAAGTCCGCACTGATCCTGGAGTCAAGTTGGAATACCATCGAAATGCTTTGTGTGTCAGCGATGACCCGAACAGCCTCAGACAATACTGTGGTACCGTAGAGAAATTCCCCATACTAGTAATGAAGTGCATTAGATGTTCTTCTGGCGATCCCTCCCCGTTGAATTTCTGGAAATCTGGATGCTTGAAGTTGGCCGGAAATGGAACATCCTCTACTTCCCTTGGATAGGGTGTTCGATATCTGAAGCGGCTAGTATGTTCCCACTCTCTTTCTATTCTCACGGTTTCTTCAACGACCTGTCTTATATCATCTTGTGTTATGGTTCTTGTTGCTGGGACAGACCCCCGCGATCCTACCCCTTGTGGACGAGAACCTTCAGACTGACTTTCCTGTCCATTCGTTGTTCCCATCATCAGTGGAGCCGCTATTTGAGCTACATTATGCGCCAGAGTCGCCAAGGCTTCTCTGAGGTTTCGGCACTCATCCATTAGTGCTCTTTGCGCTTCTGCCATCTGGTTGACACGATCTTCGGTAGTTGGCCTGTTTCCTTGACTCGTCTTGGCCATATGCACCGTGACTTCTTTATTGCTTGTCGAAGTTGTCGTTGGAGTAAGGTGAGAGTATGTTGATGCGACGGGGCTTACAAATAGGGGAGAGATCAGAGTCTCATTCGATTCTGTGTGCTCCCTGTGCTGTTGATCGATCGGGGCGACACAGTTATTGGTGAACTTGTCTGGGGTGACATAGGCGTCGGTGAGCTTATCATCAGTGTTTTACCTTTCTGTTGTTCCGTCCATTTGGTCCTCGGGGCGACCAGTATCGAAAAATCGCGCGACGCGAACTGTGGAACTGTTCGCTCGGGATATATGGTAGGAGGGGCGAGCTCGGGGTTTTTCCTGATTGTACTACGCGTGATCAGTCCTCTAGCTCTCAGCAGAGATGAGTTCGCTTTACAGCTCTTCAGATTCCTTGCTTTTGTCTTACGAGACAAGACTACAGTCCAATCCCCCTCACTTTCTTGCGGTTGAGGCGAAACGGATACAACTCCAGCTGTTACTTGAGTCATTTTACGCCTATTTGCAAGACGTGGATTCGTGCGCTCTGGGGTTTGGCTCAACACATACTCTACTATGAACCTAGTAGAGGTGAAGCAGAAGTTCACTTTCCTTGCAAGACTAGCCATCAGTTGTATTTTGTGGTTGAATTCAGGTACCTTTGGTAATGAAATGCACACTAAATTAGTATGTGAAGGGTTAAGTAATCTATCTTAGAGATGAAGGGGAGGATGTTCCCACTGAGAGTCGCCATTTTGGCATCTGAGAGACGCCAAAAAGTGATAAAAGCTTCACCGCTTTTCCAATGTTAATGCTAAATAAGACAAAGTCCCCAGTGGAGTCGCCATTTTGTTTCGACAAGAAAACAAATGTATTTATTTGGGGGATTTATCTTATTTAGACATAACAGAGAAAAGTATAAAGACAATCATCACACTTTATTGATTCTGAGTTCATTTACATCCTCTAATATCCCTTGATTCTAAGATTGATTCCTTGGCACAAAGAGACTATTATAAGTTCAACTGTCATAGTCAAATATAAATTTTAGCAGCATAACAGCAGTAATTTCAGTCATCCCCTAAGACTTAGGAGGAATTGACGAATCGATCAACAATCTTCAAGGAGACAGAAATTCCGTCAGCATTCCGGCACTAGTTTGATCATCTCCTAAGACTCAGGAGGAATATGCATCTTTGTCGATGATTCTCTCTTTCACTTGGACAAGAAGAACTTGAAGTCTTGGGGGTTTCAAGTATTTTGATAGCATGACAGCCCTTTGCTGTTACAGACTGCAGAGCAGTCTAATTGCGCAGTCCCGCGCAAAGCATATAGGTTACGCGGGTCCGCGCAACCTGCAGGAGCCCTTTGCTCCTACCTTTGGTCTTCTTCTTCGCTCTGCTTTCACCCCGAAATCTTCAATCCAAAACTCTCAAATGAAGGAGGTGAGGAGGTATTTATAGGTACTCGCACGTGTAGAACCTTGCTTTTTGTGCCGTGGGACCCACTTAAAGAATCTCTTGTAATACATACTACGCAGTTCTGCGCAACAATATATCGATTGCAGAGACCCGCGCAAACGATATATTGTTTGCGGAGACCCGTGCAAATGATATCGTCTGCGGAGACCTGCACAAAGTGTCCCTGAATCATTTCTTTCTTCCTTTCTTTTCGGCCCTCTTTTTCAATCTTTGACCCTCTCTATCTTCAATTCTTCTCTTATTTTTATGCCTCAACAAGGTTAAGGTTTAGATTTTAGGTTTAGGTTAAGGTTAGTTTATAGGTTATAGGTTATAGGTTGAAGTTTAGGTTTAGGTTTAGGTTTTGGTTTAGGTTAAGGTTATAGGTTTTGGTTTTGGTTTTGGTTTAGGTTTAGGTTTTAGGTTTAGGTTAAGGATATAGGTTTAAGTTATTGGTTTAGGTTGGGTTTGGGTTTAGGTTTAGGTTATAGGTTATAGGTTATAGGTTATAGGTTATAGGTTTAGGGAATTGAGAATAGGTTAAGGTTTAGGTTTAGGTTATAGGTTATAGGTTTAGGTTTAGGTTATAGGTTATAAGTTTAGGTTATAGGTTAAGGTTTAGGTTATCGGTTTTGGTTTAGGTTAAGGTTATAGGTTTTGGTTTAGGTTTAGGTTTAGGTTTAGGTTTTAGGTTTAGGTTAAGGTTATAGGTTTAACTTATAGGTTTAGGTTAGGTTTAGGTTATAGGTTATAGGTTATAGGTTATAGCTTTAGGGAATTGAGAATAGGTTCAGGTTTAGGAAATTGGGTTCGGGTTCGGGATCGGGTTTAGGTTTGGGTTTTCAAGTTTAGTTTTAGGTTTAGGTTAAGGAGTTGAGATTAGGATTAGGTGTAGGTTTAGGTTTAGGGATTTGAGAATACATTTAAGTTTTAGGTTTAGGTTATAAGTGTAGGTTATAGGTTTAGGTTTAAGTTAGGTTATAGGTTAAGGTTTAGGGAATTGAGAATAGGTTAAGGTTACCTTGTTAGAGCATGTTGATGGTCCGACTTTGGGGAACACGCCAGTGGTCCAGGATTTCTTGGACGTGTTCAAGACAATACCTGGATTGCCTCCTCATCGCAAGATCGCTTTTACCATTGATCTAATGCCTGGGGTGACACCCATTTCATTACCCACGTATCGCATGCCTCTATGTGAGATGGAGGAACTGAGGAAACAGATCGATGATCTGTTGGATGCAGGCTTTATACGACCGAGTGTGTCTCCTTGGGGAGCACCTGTACTGTTAGTAAAGAAGAAAGATGGATCACTACGATTGTGTATTGATTACCACAGGTTGAACCAAGTGACAGTGAAGAACAAGTATCCTTTGCCTAGGATAGATGATCTGTTTGACCAGTTGAAGGGGGCATAGTATTTCTCGAAGATTGACTTACAGTCAGGATATCACCAGTTGCGCGTCAGGGATGAGGACGTGCAGAAGATAGCTTTCAGGACCAGTTTTGGGTACTACAAGTTCATTGTGATGTCGTTTGGACTTACAAATGCACCGACCGTGTTCATAGACTTAACGAACCAGGTGTTTCAGCCGTATCTATTTCGATTCATCATCGTGTTTATAGATGACATCCTGATATGCTGCAAGAGTCGAAAAGATCACGAGGAGCACCTGCGAGCAGTCTTTGAAACTCTCAGGAAGAACCAGTTGTTTGTAAAGTATGAGAAGTGTGACTTCTTGAAAGAAAAAGTCAAGTTCCCGGGACATGTGGTGTCCAAGGAAGGGATAGCGGTGGACCTTACTAAGGTAGCAGCAGTTCAAGACTGGGAGCAGCCTAGTTCGGTTACCGAAGTGAGGAGTTTTTTTGGCCTGACAGGCTACTACAGTCAATTCATTAGGTATTTTTTCAAGATAGCCAGACCGTTGTCTCAGCTGACTCGGAAGGATCTCAAGTTTGCCTGGAATGAAAAGGTAGAAGCAGCTTTTTAGGAGCCGAAGGACAGGTTGATGTCTGCCCCTGTGCTAATATTGCCAGAGCAAGGGGTCAAGTATACGATTTACACCGACGCGTTTCGTGTTGGTTTGGGTTGCGTCCTTATGCAGAAGGACAGGGTGATTGCATACGTGTCGCGGCAACTAAACGAACACGAGGAAAACTACCCTATGCACGACCTAAAGTTAGCGGTCGTCATCTTTGCATTGAAGCTCTAGAGACATTACCTCTATGGAGAGGAGTTCAAGCTCTTTTGCGACCACAAGAGCCTTAGATACATATTCACGCAGATGGACTTGAATATGAGACAACAGCGATGGATGGAAACCTTGAAGGACTTCAAGTTCAAGGTCTCCTACCATCCTGGCAAGGCCAACCTTGTGACAGATGCGTTGAGCTGTAAGAAGACGATAGCATTTACAGCTCCGCTGATGATAGTGGAGTGGGATATGGTGGAGTTCGTGTAAGATTTTGAGCAGAGACTTACGGTAGAGGAGCCATTCGAGAGCAGAGACTTAATTTTTGTCTAATTTCTAAAGGATTTGGTCCTGAGTGATTTCAGCCTGAGGTGGTACTCGGGTCTTTATACGGGTTTTTCCAAAATATTATAATCTACCCCCCTTAAAGAAAAATTCTGTCTTAGAAATTGGTACCTTTTCGTACTCCTTGAGAATCTGAGGGTAGTTCTTGCGAACCTCGGCTTCTGTTTCCTAAGTAGCCTCTTCCTTAGTGTGGTGTGTCCATAACACCTTCACAAGCGGGATAACTTTACTACGCAGCACCTGCTCCTTCCTATCTAGGATACGCGTCGGTCGCAGTACATAAGTAGCATCCTCACTCAATTGTACCTGCTCCCACTTGATAATGTGGGAAGGGTCAGGAACGTATTTCTTCAACATCGACACATGAAATACGTTGTGCACGCCTACGAGTGGTGTGGGCAAAGTAAGGCGGTATGCTACCACCCCCACTCGATCTAGTATTTAGAATGGGCCAATGAACCTTGGCGTGAGCTTCCCTTTCTTGTCAAACCGAAGGACTCCCTTCATGGGGAAAACTTTCAAGAATACATGGTCCCCAACCTCAAACTCTAGCGGTCGCCGTCTCGTATCGGCGTAACTCTTCTGTTTGTTCTGCGCTGCCAGAAGTCGACGCCTAATCATGTTGATCTTCTTTGAGGTCGCCTGTACTAACTCTGGGCCAATTAAACTCTTCTCGCTAACCTCTACCCAGCAATGCGGTGCTCTACACGGACGCCCATAGAGCGCTTCATATGGAGCCATGCCAATACTCGCCTAAAAGCTGTTGTTATAAGCGAACTCTGCATAAGGAAGACAGTCATCTCAACTATCCTTGAAATCTAGCATACAAGCTCGCAGCATATCCTCCAACACCTGATTTACCCGTTTCGTCTGCCCATCAGTCTGTGGGTGGAGTGCGGTACTAAACTTCAGTTTCACACCTATTACTTCCTGGATACGAGTCTAGAAGATAGATGTGAATCGTGTGTCTCGGTCCGACATGATCTCCATAGGAACTCCATGCAGACGTACTATCTTCTTGATGTACAGCCTGGCCAAATCGCCTGCTTAGTTCGAAACTCTAATAGGGAGAAAGTGAGTCGATTTTGTCAACCGGTCCACAATCACCCATATGGAGTCATGTCCCTTCCTCGTCTTTGGTAGCCCTGAGATAAAATCCATAGAGATGAAATCTCATTTCCATTCTGCTATGGGCATGGGCTGAAGCAGTCCAGGAGGTCGGCGATGCCTCTGCCTTGACCTACTGGCACGTGAGAAAACGTGAGACATAATCTGCCATGTGGGCCTTCATGTTGTCCCACCAGTACGACATCTTCATGTCTCGATACATCTTCGTACTACCAGGATGTATTGTCATCTACGAATTGTGAGCAGCCTCGAGAACTTCCTTTCTCAAGTTGTGAAGATTTGGGACGCATAGGCGGACATGATAACGTAAACCCCCATCTGTACCAACTCTTCATTTAGAGCCTGCCTCATTTCTGGCTCGTTTCCTCAACTTTAGCAACCCTTCATCTTCCCCCTGAGCCACTATGATTCGATCATCGATAAGTGGCCGACTCGAACGGCTCATCTACCGTAAGTCTCTGCTCTAAGTCTCACACAAAATCTACCAAATCCCACTCTGTTATCATCAGCGGAGCCGCAAATGTTATAGTCTTCTTACGGCTCAACACGTCTGCCACAAGGTTGGACTTACCAAGATGGTAGGAGACCTCAAACTTGAAGTCCTTCAAGGTTTCCATCCATCGTCGCTGCCTCATATTTAGGTCTCTCTGAATGAATATGTATCTGAGGCGCTTGTGGTCGCAAAAGTGCTCGAATTCCTCTCCGTAGAGGTAATGTCTCTAGAGCTTTAATGCAAAGATGAGGACTGCTAACTCCAGATCATGCGCAGGGTAGTTCTCCTCGTGTTTCCTCAACTGTCGCGATACATAGGCAATAACCCTGTCCTTCTGCATCAGAACACAACCTAAACCAACACGAGATGCGTCAGTGTATATCGTATACTTGATCCCTTGCTCTGACAATACTAGCACAGAGGCGGACGTCAGCTTGTCCTTAAGCTCCTGAAACGCTGCCTC
Organism: Magnolia officinalis; assembly: GCA_021015155.1. Classification (NCBI taxonomy): domain Eukaryota; kingdom Viridiplantae; phylum Streptophyta; class Magnoliopsida; order Magnoliales; family Magnoliaceae; genus Magnolia; species Magnolia officinalis. Next base: position 36,695,807 of record JAJHSJ010000011.1, read on the forward strand.
TGCCTTCTCATTCCAGGCAAACTTGAGATCTTTCTGAGTCAGCTGAGACAACGGTCTGACTATCTTAGAGAAGTCCCGAATGAATTGCCAATAGTAACCTGACAGGCCAAGAAAACTCCTCACTTCAGTAACCGAACCGGACTGCTCCCCATCCTGAACTGCGGCTACCTTAGCAAGGTCCACATCTATCCCTTCCTTGGACACCACATGTCCCAGGAACTTCACTTCTTCCCTCCAGAAGTCGCACTTCTTGTACTGCACAAAAAACTGGTTCTTTCTGAGTGTATCAAAGACCGCTAGCAAGTGCTCCTCGTGATCTTCCCAACTCTTGGAGTATATCAGGATGTCCTCTATAAACACAATAACGAATCGGAATAGATACGGCCGAAATACCTGGTTCATCAAGTCCGTGAACACGGCCGGTGCATTTGTGAGTCCAAACGACATCACAAGGAACTCGTAATGCCTAAAGTTGGTCCTGAAAGCCATCTTCCACACGTCCTCATCCCTGACGCCCAACTGGTGATACCCTGACTGTAAGTCAATCTTCGAAAAATATTATGCCCCCTTCAACTGGTCGAATAGATCATCTATCCTGGGCAAGGGATACTTGTTCTTTACTGTCACTTGATTCAATCTGCGATAATCAATATACAATCGCAGAGATCCATCATTCTTCTTCACAAACAGCACAGGTGCTCCCCACAGAGACACGCTCTGTCGTATAAAGCCCGCCTCCAACAGATCGTCGATCTGCCTCCTCAGTTCCTCCATCTCACATGGAGGCATGCGATATGTCGGTAATGAAATGGGTGTCACACCAGGCACAAGATCAATGGTAAAATCGATCACACACTGAGAAGGTAATCCAGGAATCGTCCTGAACACGTCCAAGAAGTCCTGAACTACTGGCATGTTCCCAAGTGTCGAATCATCAACACTCTCAAGCAAGGTGGCATAACAGCTAACGCGGCAGGGCCAACTGACCTGAACTGGAAAGGTAAAGGCGTGCCCTCTAGTGTACGGGCTGTCGCCACTCTGGTGTCACAATCGATCTCAGCCTTCATCTTGGTGAACCAATTCATGCCGAGGATAACGTCGTAATGGTATAGTGGGGCAACGATCAGGTCAACAAGTACTGTCCTACTTCCTGAGTCTATCGAGCAACCCTCACAAGTTCTGCTAACGTTTAAAAAAGTCCCTATAGCTGTAAGGATTCTCACTCCCTTCATAAGATCAGTATCCAACAACAGTCGCTTGACTGTTGCGCATGATATGAGCGAGATAGTGGACCCAGTGTCCACCAATAAGAAGACTGGTGTACCTTAAACATGCGCGGTGACTTCGAAAGCCATCAGTGTTGTAACTGCTGTCTCGGATGCCTCAACTGCAAGTGAGTGCACCCGAGCCTATTGGAAACGGTTCGGCTGTGGTGCCATAGGCCGTTGGGGTGACCTAAAATGAGGCGCAAGTGGCCGAAAGGATGGATGTGCTGGTGCTGACCGTATAGGTGGGGCCGATATAACTTATGGAAGTTGGCGGTTGATCCTCTGAGGTGGCGAGAAGCCGTTGTCCCTCATCCTGGTGAAACAGAAGGTATCATCATGGCTCGATCTTTTGCAGTAGGTGCACCACATATCAGGTTGTCTCGGCTGTGTCGATGGAACCATAAGCCGAGGAGGGAAATCTGGACGCGGCCTCTTACCGAGGAACGGTCAGCTGGGCAAATCAAGTTGAGGCCTCTGACCCAAGGGTGTACGCGTGCGGGATAGCCTATCCCCATCCTGCTCAGCTCGTAGAGACATGCCCACTAGCTCAGCATAGGTGGATATGCTAGCGCAACACATCTTCGAGTGTATCTCGGGCCGCGGACCCTCAAAAAACCGCCGCATCCGCATCAACTGATCTGCCAGTATCAAGGGAGCATATCTAGCCAGCTCCATGAACTGGTTCTCATACTCTGCTACAGTCATCCCTCCCTGACGGAAGCGAAGAAACTCACTCTCCTTCTAATGACGATAAGTGAGGGGAAAGTACTTCTCATGGAAGCGGGTCTCAAAAGTTACCCACGTCCACACATGTCCAACAACAATGGTCCAGAGGACACTGTCCCACCAGAGGCTGGCCTCCTTCTCGACCATATAGGTGACCAGCTCCACCTGCTCTGCCTCAGTGCAGTGCAGCTTCTTTAGCATCTTAGAGATGCGGTCAAGCCAATACTTGGCCTCCTCGGGTCTGTGAGTACCCGCAAAAGTAGGAGGTCGGAAGCACTGGAATCGCTCAAAAAGGCCGCTAGCACTCACACTTTCAGCAGGGTACACAAGAGGTGCAGGTGGAACCACCCCCATACTCTGGGCAAAGACCCCTGTGATGGTGGCTAAAAACTGCTGTTGTTGCTGCATCAAGAGCATCATCTGCTCAAACCAGTCAGGAGGGGGAGCCAATTGAGGCACGTGTGGCATCGAGGTAGACGCGCAGTTCTGCTCAGGAACCGATGGTGCCACAGGTGGTATAACAGGTGGTGCAACAGGTGCCAGCCCATTAGTGGGGCCAATGGCCGGCTGAGAATCCGACATAGTGTCGTGAGTCGGGCCTAAACTAGGGTCTGTCTGGCTATCGTTTAGGGGAGGTGCCCCGTCAAATTAGTCACCCAATGTGAGACGTGTCGTACTCCGTGTGGCCTTAAGTGGCATTCCATGTACGATTAATCGTCAGAGTCTGGCGATGGTAGAGGTGCACCCTTGTCCTACAGACAACACAAGATAACCCTCAGGGTGCGAGATACTTTATTAAATTTTCACTTCGCGAAGGCCAGATGCTCTTCTAACTTGGCTCGGGTCTCTCCAAGTTCGACCCGGACCTGTTCGACCTCCTGTCACAGGGCGGCTTGGCCCTCTTCGATTTTAGCCCAGCGGGCCTCTGAAGTAGCCCGATCACTGTCAAGCCCCTGTGCGGCGGGAGGAGAGCTGTCCTCAGTGCCTTGGGCCTCCTATTCATCACTGCCCTCCTCTTCACTCCTTTCTACTGACTCATCTTCTTCCTCTATCTCATCACCTTCTTCTTCACTCTCTGTCTCATCCCCATACTCGTCAAGTCGGGCTTGACATTATCGAGGGCCAATCTTCATGTTGTTGAGTGTAGTCTCATTAATATCGTGGATCGATGAAAGGTCATCCATGTTAAGTCCGTAGGTGAACTCTCGAGCAATCTTGCATACGAGTCTGCCATATGGAAGTGAGACATCATTCCTAGGAGAACGCGTCGTCTAGACTATCTGTAGTAGGGTGAACGTAGGCAGACACAGCTTGCCACCCTGCCCAGCTCTATACAGTAAATCCACCATCAATCGAGTGCATTCGGTACGGTTGCCCCACCTAGGGTACACGTTATACGTGAATATGTGGTGAAGTAAGCGGAAGTCGTCTGTCAACTCCGTCAACGGGAGGCTTCTGCCTTCCTTCTAGTGAGCTAATCGGCCGCAGAGGTAACGCGTGCGACGATCTCTTTCTCACGTGTTCTTGAGATTCTTATCACTAGCGTGCACCTCTCCATGCTGGATTCCTATGACCCGGGCCACCGAATTTACATCAACCGTTGCTTCCCGCCTTCCCACAGGAATCTTGAACTGCACGGACTCCAACGATGGGTCCCGTATATGGGCATAGAAGGCTCGAACAGTCTTCTCACATGCGTGAGACTTGCCTCATATATGGGACCCCATCCGGCGTCCACCAAGTAGTCCATCATCAGATACAACCCAGATAGCCTCTCAACTACATGAGCTTCAAGCACAACCCTACGGCCACCAAAACAACCATGTTCAAAGCCCGCCGGTAGAACTCTCTCAAGCGAAAGTTGGGGATCAAGATCCCGCTTCGCTCTTCGCTCTTGGGTGGCGCTTGTGCTTGCTTTGGCGCCCGCCTTCTTCCTTGGACGGGTAGGGCGACTAGGCCTAGCTTCATTCGTAGGAGCTCTCTTCTTTCCCATGAGGGAAAGAAGTGTGGAAATGGAGAAAATTACTGTCACTAGCTCGAAAAAAGCCATTTGAGCAAGATAAGATGGGAGGATTGAAAGGGTTGTGGGACTTGAGATTTTTGAGACACAAAGAAGGGTTTGTGCACTCAAACGAACAGAAATAGGGAAAATGGGAGATGGATTTGAAAGGAATAGTGGGAGGTGGGTTTGTAGTGAAGAAGATGAAGAAGGTGTGAGGATAAGGGAGAGATTTGAGGGAGAATGGTGGGGTTTGAGAGGTTTGGAAAGCTTGGAGGGAGGGGAATAGAAGAAAGGAATCAAATAGAGAGAATAAAAGGGGCCCCACCCAATTTCATGGGCCCCATAGCCCTTTACCAGCGTCGGCCCGACGCGGCCCAACAGGCCCGGGTGACTCGAGCACGGTGCATCGCGGTTGGGCGGTGGCCACCCCCCTCCCGGGGTGCCGTATGTCTGCGGGGGACCCCCTGGGTCCCACCGATTTACGTGCTTCGAGTCCCCTCGTCCGTTTGAAGCGGTTTCGGGTCCCTTTACGCGTATATTTTCGCCTCTCGAATTTATTTGAGTGTAGAATAAGTCGAATTATGATTTAAACTCATCGATTGATGGTCTGGAAGAGATTCAGGATCATTTCACATGAGCACCGATACATTCGGGTCAGCTTTCAACGGTCTATTTCACCGATCGTCGAAACTGGGAATCCTACGACTGTTTCTATGTTTCATTGCACCCTCCTAAGTCAGAATATGTCAGTGTGCGTCGTGTGACCATAAACTAGGCCCAGTTTAATCCAAATCATGCTCTGATACTAACTTGTAACGCCCTGAAAATTGGGGGTCGAGCAGGAGCCCAACTCCCGAGTTCCAACGCATCACTTATGCAACATAGATAATGATGATTAAATGTTGTCCGTATTAGTGAATTAAACATGAATGGGATTATACCAAAACAACATATCATACTCCAGAGACAGTTAAATTACGCAAGTGGAAGACTGTGATAAGTATATAAAATCATATAAGTAATTGTAAGTCCCTAGAGTCTGAACATGTCACTGTTGAGACACAAAAAATATCTTATTGCAGTGGTCTGAGAATTCCATGTCCGGGGATATTTTGGTAATTTCCATGTCCAAGGGTATTTCGGTAATTTCTATGTTTGGGGTTATTTCGGTAATTTTCATGTCCGGGGGTATTTTGGTAATTTTCATGTCCAGGGTTATTTCGGTAATTTCTATGTTCGGGGTATTTTGGTAATTTCCATGTCCGGGAGTATTCCGATAATTTCCATGTCCGGGGGTATTTCGGTAATTCCCATGTCGGGGGTATTTTGGTAATTTCCATGTTGGGGGTATTTTGGTAATTTTCATGTCCGGGGTATTTTGGTAATTTCCATGTCGGGGGTATTTTGGTAATTTCCATGTCCGGGGTATTTTGGTAAAATTTCATGTCTAGGGGTAGTTTAGGTATTTTGGTAAAAAAGCATTGGAAAGGGTAATTTGGTAAAAAAGGTGCAAAGGGTGTCATTTGAAAGGAGAAAGGTGGTACACCACCATTTAAGAGGGAGCTTGGTGATCACCATGGTTTAAGGAAAGAGAAAGTCCATATATGAAGAGATAAGTGGTGGTGATCACCACTATGTAGAGTGGTGGGGCCTATAAATACCCCTTCCTCCTTCAGTTGGATCGGTTGGATCATTTGGTGGACCAGGAAATGGAGAAGAAGTGAGGAGAGAGAGAGAGCTTGGCAGTTGTGCGAATCTTTGGCAGCTGTTGTGCGCGGACGGCGCAAGGGAGGATGGCAGTTGCGCGGACGGCGCAAGGGAAGGATGCTGTTGCGCGGACAGCGCAATGGAAGATGCAGTTGCGCTCACCGCGCAAGAAAGAAACTTGATTGCGTGGTCCGCTCAACGCCGGGTATGCGGCCATGCTAAATAGAGGAGAGAAGAAACCATTTTTCTTTTTGTTGTGTCGCTGGTGAGGCCCAGTACAACAGCCTTTTGAGAGATCCACATCATCCACCGTCTTCCTCATGGAACTTTAACCGTGAATGGCAGATTATGGTCATCAGATGGTGTGGCCCACCGAGATAATAAGCTGCAATGGCAGCTGAGCGGTCCTCTTGCAATCGATGTAGCGATCATTTGAGCCGACGTCGAAGCCAAAGATCGACATGGTTCCGATGGGTTTTTTCCCTTCTACCTGATGGACGCTTCAGATCCATCTTCCGCTTCACGAGTGGGGCCCACAACAAAAGGACGGAAGCTCTATTTTACAACGGAGTCGACGGACGTCGACTCTGTGGATTTCGGTGGCCCATTTATTGAAGATGTATAGGAAATCCACTCCGTCTATTGATTTTAGGGCGAAAAACCATCAGGAATGGAGTCCTTGTGAAGTGAAATTGATGTAGTTCACGAGTTTGTCTACTTCGCCGTCCATTTCATGTTCGACGGTTAGGATGTTGTAACAGCCTGCATGGTTTCAAAATGCCACTTTGAAAAGGGTTAAATGTCCCTTCTGAACACAATGGACGGCACGGATTGATGATTTGAATGTGGAGTGGGCCACACTAAGAAAATTTCAAATTCACAGTGAAGACGCTGTGTATATTCTTGAAATGAAGAAGAAGATTCGGTCAACAGGTGCTGACCGACTTTGGCAAATCCCATGCACGGCTTGTGCACTCGTGCACCATGTACATGCAATGTACATGTGGTTCCAACGTGATGCTCGTGAGAAATCTGCTCCGTCCATACGCTTTGCCATTGCATTTAACGCGTTGAGACCGAGTTTGAAGCATATCCAGATATCAGGCGGGCCCCAAATCACGATCTCAGGGGCTGATTTGTCAGTTTGGCCATTTCTACAAGGATCCAGAAGCTGAAATTTGATGTGTACAGATAATTCGTACACATCAAATTTCAGCTTGGCCATTTCTACAAGGATCCAGAAGCTGAAATTTGATGTGTACAGAAATTTGATGTGTACAGATAATTCGTGGTCCCAAGGCTGCATGTAAAGTTTCGAGCTCATCGGATGGTGGAAACCTCGCAATCTTACATTCTAGGCGAGTTCTTAGGCCCGTTTAGCAGGATCGCTCCACGTTTCAAAGAAGCCTAAAGGAAGAATGACTGGGAGGATGCTCAGACCTGATTTCAAGCCTGAGATTGGCTGATCGAATCAGCAATTCCTCCTAAGTATTGGGAGAGACCGAAATAGAGCCGTTATGTTGCCGAAATTTCTATCTCCTTGGAGATTGTCTGATCGAATCAGCAATTCCTCCTAAGTATCTAGGAGATGACCGAAATGACGTCGGAATGCTGCCAAAATTTCTATCAGGCCATCTTATCTGATTTTGATTGATTGTGCTTTGTTTTCAGAGTCAAGGGAATCTGAGGATGTAAATGAACTCAGAATAAATGTGATCAATGTTCTCTCATTCTTTCTTTGTTATCATTGAATAAATCCCCCAAATCAAACACATTTGTTTTCTTGTCGAAACAAAATGGCGACTCCACTGGGGATTATTATTCGATGGTAACTTAGAAAATATTCAAGAGAACATTTATCACTTTTTGGCATCTGTATAGATGCCAAAATGGCGACTCTCAGTGGGAACATCCTCCATTTCATCTCTAAAAGCAAAGTACAATTTTATTTAAATAAAATAACTAACATTTTGTTATAAATGACTGATATACCACAGTGATCTTTCTCCCGACTAATACAGTTGTTTACTTCACATCCAATAGACTTCCACCAAAAAAGTGTCAGAGAAGATCAAATCAGTTTCGATCAAAGACAGACAATGTCAGAGACAATGATGATTCGATCAAGCTAATGACGATGTTTGAGATTTGGTGAAAGGAATATCATCCTGCCGAGTAAGGATAACAGTACATTCGAACGACTACCGTGAACAACAGTAAACCTTAAGAAAACCTTCAGATGAGAGAGAACCCTAGGGGCATCATCACAACTTGATAGAGTAAAGATCAAGTTAAATTTGCAATTTGCGAAAGGTCAAAGTGAAGCTACTCAACTCTCATATGAATCAGCTATTTGAAAGTCTTAAAGGAGTAGCAGTTTTAAAAGAGTAAAAGTCTTAAAAGAGTAGCGGCAGATATTGTCAAAGAAAGAAAGCAAAACAGAGGATTGTCAAAGAGAAAGTCCAATTGCAACGGCTAAAGTATTAAAGGAAATAAAACAAAGAAGAAAAGAAGAACAGACAAGAAGAAAGCAAGACAACGTGTTAACTCAGAAGATTCATGGCACAATTATTTAGGGGGCAAGATAAGCAGAGTTTCAGAATGCCAGCAAAGTCTCAGAATGCCAAAATCTCAAAATCCCATTTGAGGTAATCGTTAATTCCCCAATATGATAATTGTATATTCTCTATATCAATTTTTGTAGGTTAAAGCTGGGGGCAAAAGTAGGCACTAATGCTAGTAAGCATTGATGATTGCTATCAAGCATTAACAATTGTCGCCGACAAGTAGAGGAGCAAAAGGATTGTGAAAAACAAGGTCATGTATTCTCCCTTAGGCGAATGAATAAAAATGTAAATTTTTAATTGACTTTGAATTTCAGGAGAAATTCAGAAGATACAATTGAAGAAAAAAGAAAAGTGAATGGCTTGAAGAACAAGTTACAGAAGACGGTTGATAAAAGCGAAATTGTTAAGGTGTGCGACATTAAAAAAAGAAAAAGAAAAAAAAGGTAAGAGTACATAGGCCTGATTAGTTCGAGACTGGGGGTAAAGCTAATCTTGAGCAAATGAATGAAATGGTGCGGCATCAGTATATTTGTTAAAGGTCGCAACATCGTAATTTTGATTACGAAGATTCCTAGAGTAATACTTCCTAATCAAAAGGGGGCAAGACAGGTGAGTAGAAACTGTGAAATATATTTCTCACGATAGAATATCTTTCTTTTGTGTATATGAATGAAATGCAGGCTTTCAAGCATATCAAGTCATCGCCAAAGCAAGACAGGCTTTCAAGTATATCAAGTCATTGCCAAATGCGAAGTGTCAATGACGATCGCCAAATGAAAAGGCGTTGATGATTGCTGCTAAGCGTGGATGATCGCAGCCAAGCATTGATGATTGCTATCAAGCATTGACGATTGTCGTCAACGCCAAAGATTTCCATCAGAATAGCCAGGTACTGATGAATATCGCAAAAAAAAAAAATAGCAACTATCGATATCGTCATCAATCGCTTATCAAAATTGCTATCATCGCCAAGTTGATACACTATTTTAAACATAATATAAATGTTTCCCAGAACGTTATCAGCAGCGACAAAATATCAATTGTTGATATGAAATGTCAATTATTGATTCGAAATATCAATTATTGATCATCTTTTGGCAGTGGAATAAACTATATAGCCAACCACATATAAAGTTGACGACAGCAATGGTTGCTTATCATTTACTGTTACATATCATTTAAGGCAGTCTAACCAAGCTCTAAAAGGGCCGAATCCTAAAAGGGCCAAATCCTAAAAAGGGTAAAATCCCGAAAAGGGCCAAATCCCAAAAAGAGCCAAATTCTAAAAAGGATCAAACTCTAAAAGAGCTAGAAACTCTAAAAGGATCAAGCTCTAAAAGGGTCAAAAGCTCTGAATGTTGATTATGTCGAAATTTCTATCAGGCCATCTTATCTGATTTTGATTGATTATGCTTTGTTTTCAGAATCAAGGGAATCTGAGGATGTAAATGAACTAAGAATAAATGTGATCAATGTTCTCTCATTCTTTCTTTGTTATCATTGAATAAATCCCCCAAATCAAACACATTTGTTTTCTTGTCAAAACAAAATGGCGACTCTGCTGGGGATTATTATTCGATGGTAACTTAGAAAATATTCAGAGAACATTTATCACTTTTTGGCGTCTGTATAGACGCCAAAATGGCGACTCTCAGTGGGAACATCCTTCCCTTCATCTCTAAAAGCAAAGTACAATTTTATTTAAATAAAATAACTAACATTTTGTTATAAATGACAGATATACCGCAGCGATCTTTCTCCCAACTAATATAGTTGTTTACTTCACATCCAATAGACTTCCACCAAAAAAGTGTCAGAGAAGATCAAATCAGTTTCGATCAAAGACAGACAATGCCAGGGACAATGATGATTCGATCAAGCTGATGACAACGTCTGAGATTTGGTGAAAGGAATATTATCCCGCCGAGTACGGATAACAGTACATTCGAACGACTACGGTGAACAACAGTAAATCTTAAGAAAAGCTTCAGATGATAGAGAACCCTGGGGGCATTGTCACAACTTGATAGAGTAAAGATCAAGTTAAATTTGCAATTTGCGAAAGGTTAAAGTGAAGCTGATCAAACTCTCATATGAATCAACTGTTTGAAGGTCTTAAGAGAGTAGCAGCAGGTACTGCCAAAGAAAGAAAGCAAAACGAAGGATGGTCAAAGGTAAAAAGTTGAAATTCCACTAAAGAGAACATCGGTAATTTTACAAGTAAGAAAGTAAAGAAAGGGTTCGGACAATTCAAGGATTACATGAAACATACGGTCAAAGAAGGATGATATACTGCTTATGAGGAATCAATTGCTACCTACAGAGGCAATCAAACTGCCACGATTACAATATTCAAAGGAAATGAAGTAAAGAATAAAATAATATTCTACAAGAGATATTGACAATAGTAAAATTGTCATGAAAGAAGACATATGAAATAAAGGAGAAAGTAATGACATATGATTGCGATGGAAGATAATCACTTGGCAGAAGAATTACGTCGTTTTGACCAGGAAGAATTACAGCATTTTGGCCAAGAAGAATCACAGCGTTTTGATTCAGAAGATTCATGGCACAATTATTCAGGGGGCAAGATAAGCAGAGTTTCAGAATGCCAGCAAAGTCTCAGAATGCCAAAATCTCATAATCCCATATGAGGAGAAATTCAGAAGATACAATTGAAGAAGAAAGAAAAGTAAATGGCTTGAAGAACAAGTTACAGAAGACGGTTGATAAAAGCGAAATTGTTAAGGTGTGCGACATAAGAGAAAAAAAAAAAGAAGGTAAGAGTACACAGGCCTGATTAGTTCGAGATCGGGGGCAAAGCTAATCTTGAGCAAAAGAATGAAATTATGCGGCGTCAGCATATTGGTTAAAGGTCACAACATCGTGATTTTGATTACGAAGATTCCCAGAGCAATGCTTCCTAATCAAAAGGGGGCAAGACAAGTGAGTAAGAACTGTGAAATATATTTCTCACCATAGAATGTATTTCTTTTGTGTATATGAATGAAACGTAGGCTTTCAAGCATATCAAGCCATCGCCAAAGTGAGACAGGCTTTCAAGCATTCAAGTCATCGCCAAAGCAAGACAGGCTTTCAAGTATATCAAGTCATTGCCAAATGCGAACCGTCAATGACGATCGCCAAATGAAAAGTCATTGATGATTGCTGCCGAGCGTGGATGATCGCCGCGAAGCGCTAATTATGATCGCTACCAAGCATTGATGATTGTTGTCAAGCATTGACGACTGTAGCTGACGCCAAAGATTTCTGTCGATAACTACCAATGATTATCGCCAAAATTAGCAATTATCGCTGTCGCCATCAATCGCTTATCAAAATTGCTATCATTGCCAAGCTGATACACTATTTCAAACATGATATGAATATTCTCAAAGTATTATTAGCAGCGGCGAAATATCAATTATTGATCCACCATCTTTTGGCAGTGGAATAAACTATATAGCCAACCACATATAAAGTTGATGACAGCGATGGTTGTTTATCATTTACTGTTACATATCGTTTAAGGCAGTCTAGCCAAGCTCTAAAAGGACCGAATCCTAAAAGGGCCAAATCCTAAAAGGGCCAAATCCTAAAAATGGCTAAATCCCAAAAAAGGCCAAATCCCAAAAAGAGTCAAATCCTAAAAAGGATCAAACTCTAAAAGAGCTAGAAGCTCTGAAAGGATCAAGCTCTAAAAGGGCCAGAAGCTCTAAAAGGATCAAGCTCTAAAAGGACCAAAAGTTCTAAGAGGGCCAGCTACGCATAAGACCTATCAAGATCTTCATTCGGGCAGCGGCGAGAAGCCAGTGGCCCTAAAAAGCCCGTGAAGGCCATCGTACGCATACCCATGCGGGCAACTAACAAAGCCAGCGACCAAAAGCCTAAAAGGCTAAAAGTCCCTAATGGCCAGTCACGCGTAACCCCCATGTCGTCTGTATAGCTTTCCGGCAGCGTCACGGGGAACAGAGGAAAGTGCCCCCCTGTGAATGGGCTCGACCTTGCAAACGAAGAAAATAAGGGCCTCAATGTGAGCTTTAGATAGGCTAACCGTGTATAAGACCCCCCAGATCTACGGTTTGATTTCAATACTAACTCATGAGGAAGGGCTTAAACCTACTCATTGATGGACTGGTGGCCCTAGGTTTGGCACCCCAAAGGTAGCCTTGCGAGCTTTGTGAACTCTAGAGAGTTACTGCGGCCAACCCTGTGCGTAAAACCAACCGAGTTCACTGCCCCGGTAGCTTCATTGGGCCCCCTCTGATGGATCACGGTTTGTGAACTCCCTAGGCAGTGAGAAGTCCAGCGAACTCCTAAGATTTTCAGAGACCATCACGTGAGACCCTGCTCCACTACTCAAGAGCTTAAACTGTGTGCTCCACTACTCAAGAGCTTAAACTGTGTGTGCTCCACTACTCAAGAGCCTAAACTGTGTCTGTAGGTATCAGTCCAGTCTAGTCCAATCTAGTTCAATTTAGACTAGTCCAGTTCAATCTAGACTAGTCCAGTTCAGTCTAGTCCAATCTAGACTAGTCCAGTCCAGTTCAGTCTAGTTCAATCTAGACTAGTCGAGTCGAGTCAAGTCAAGTCCAGTCAAGTCAGGTCAAGGTCAGTCTTGTCCAGTTAAAGTATGGTCAGTCAAAAGTATACTATCTCCACTGCTTAGAAAGCATAAATTATGTGCACCATTCAAAATGCTCAAATATGAAAAGCATAAACTAAGTATAACATTCAAAATGTCGAAGATACACATTTCATTTTAGATATGCTCAGATATGCAATTGCTTGATGAAAATTTTAAATATTGAGCAAACAATATGCAAAAATGCGTTTCTCTTGAATCAGGTTCAAAACAGCAAAGATTATTCATCCTTCAGGAGTATCAGAAGGCTTTATTCCGGAAGTATTATCTTCTGAAAAAATCTTTATGCGACATTGACCTGGAAAGGGGGCAAGATCTATGTCTTCAAAAGTAATGTATGTCTTGGTCTTTCTGATAATCTCTTATGCACGGTGGAGGAATTCATATACCAAGAATTATGAAGCATGATTCAGTGTGAACGTTCAAAAGTTGCTTCTATATAAAAGCCCGATTATATAGTCCGATGTCGTAACTCCTCATTTATCTAACAATGATATTGCAAGTCTCCAAGTACCAGATCTGATGAAGACAAACAACAAATGGAATCATCATCAGTAACTTCTATATCATTTGAAAAGCTAATAAGCGAAAATTGAAGGAAGTCTTGTCTATTTTTCAGAATCAGCAAAGATCCCAGGAAAAGTATATGAAGAAATGCTAAAGAGCACTAACTAGAAAATACTCGACAAAAGACTCAGCAATTGAACCTTTGGAGCTGGAAATGATATCTCCAAGAGCGCGATGTAAAGAATATAAAGAATGCAATGCGAAGCATGATGACAAACGTAAAGATGAAATGATTAAATCATTATCATATTACGAATATTACAATCAGCCTAAAAGAGAAGTTTTCAATATAAATTTCAAAATTATCATGCTTATTAAGGCTAAATTGAAAGAGTTATAATGTCTTGAGATACTAATTTCGATTAATTTGGCAGGAAAGATTATCATTTGAAAGATCAGATTATGCGGATCATGAATAAAGGAAATAATAAAAAAAGGTTGTTGGGGTAAGAGCAATGGTTTTGATTAAAGAGACCGTTGCAGAATTGAAGGAAAGAATCGCTGGAGTTGATCAAAGAGACCGTTGCAGCCGCAGCGATGTTGAAAGATAGCTCTCTGGTCAAGTTGCTCAAAGACAAAGTCAGTACAGCTGTTGCAGAGATGAGTTTCGACGAAATAGAATCTCATCTTCTCTAGTGAAACATCCGCTCGACAGTACTGGTTGGGGGCATTCAAGTCTTCCGGTCGAGCACAATCATCAAGTCTTTCGGTCGAGCACAATCATCAAGTCTTCCGGTCGAGCGCAATCATCAAGTCTTTTGGTCGAGCACAATCATCAAGTCTTCTGTTTGAGCGCAACATTCAAGTCTTCCGTTCAAGCACAATCATTCGAGTCTTCCATTCGAGCAGGGATCATTCAAATCTTTCGTTCGAGCGCGAGCATTCAAATCTTCTAGTCAAATATGAGCATTCTAGTCTTTTAGTCAAATGTGAGCATTCAAATCTTCCGGTCGAACGCGTGCATTCCAGTCTTCTGGTTGAACGCGATCACTCGATCTTCTGATCAAACGCGATCATTCAAGTCTTCCATGCAAGCATGGTCATTCAGTTATCCTTCAGTTGCAGTTCATTCAAGTTCTTCGGGCGGAGGAAGATCGATCTGCCATTTGATTTCAGGAATCAATCAAAGAAGGATCGAGGGGGCATCTGTTGAGGGACAAAAAATATTCCATTGCAATGGTTAGAGAATTCCATGTCCGGGGGTATTTTGGTAATTTTCATGTCCGGGGGTATTTCGGTAATTTTCATGTCCGGGGGTGTTTCAGTAATTTCCATGTCTGGGGTATTTTGGTAATTTCCATGTCCGGGGGTATTTCGGTAATTTCCATGTCGGGGGTATTTTAGTAAAATTCCATGTCTAGGGGTAGTTTAGGTATGTTGGTAAAAGAGCATTGGAAAGGGTAGTTTGGTAAAAATGGTGCAAAGGTGTTATTTGAAAGGAAAAAGGTGGTACACCACCATTTAAGAGGGAGCTTGGTGGTCACCATGGTTTAAGGAAAGAGAAAGTCCATATATGAAGAGATAAGTGGTGGTGATCACCACTCTGTAAGAGTGGTGGGGCCTATAAATACCCCTCCCTAATTCATTGGATGGGTTGGATCATTTGGTAGGAATGAAGAAGAAGTGAGGAGAGAGAGAGAGAAAGAAATGTTGTTCCGCGACCCGCGCAACGAAGCTGCAGTTCCACCGTCCACGCAACCAACGGAAGTCACTGTTACGCGGTCTGCCCGTTGTGCGACCCGCGCAACAGAAGCAGGAATTCGTCTAAGTGATGATTCCTGCAAGCTATATAGTAACGTTATGCCGTCCGAGGGAAGAATTTCGTTGCTCGATCCGCGCAACCGATCGGAATTTCAGTCAGGCGTAAACAGCATATGAAGAAAGCTTCTTCCTTCCAACTGTGCTGCTGGTGGGGTCCAGTACAGCAGACTTTCGAGAAATCCACACCGTCCACCATCTTCCTCTCTAGATTTCAACCATCAATGATTGGTTTTGGTCATCTGATGATGTGGCCCACCTAGATAATCAAGCCGCAAAAGCAGTCGAACGATCCTCTTTCGATCATTACAACGATCATTTGAATAAGCATGGTTCCAAAAGCTCAACATCACTTTGATGGGTTTTTCTCCCTCTACATTATGGACGACTCAGATCAGTCCTTTGCTGCGTGATGGTGGCCCACAACAAACGGACGGAGTCTCTGTTTCACAACAGAGTCGACGTACGTCGACTCCGTGATGTGTGATGGCGCACTTATCGAAGACGAATGGAAAATCTAATCCGTTCATTGAACTTACGACGAAAAACAATCCGGAAAGGACTATTTCTGAAGTAAAATCGGTGCAGCCCATGAGCCTGTTCACTTCGCCGTCCATTTCATGTTTGATGGCTAGGATGGTGCAACAGTCTGCATGGTTTCAAATTTCCACTTTGTCAAGGGTTAAACATATCTTCTGGACATAATGGACGGTACAGATCGATGATTTGAATGACGATCGGGCCACACTAAAAAAATTGCAAATGGACAGTGTAAACTCTGTTTACGTGCATTTCAAATGAGGAAGAAGCTCGGGTCAGCCATATTTGACTAGAGTGCTTCGTCCGGTGTACGTCAGGCGCACATGTACGTGATGTACATGCAATAAACATGCGTGTTTATGGTGGTGTTCGTGGGAAATCTGCTCCGTCCATCCACTTGGCCACTGTATTTAATGTGTTGAGACTGAATTTGAAGTGTATCCAGATATCAGGCAGGCCCCAAATCATGATTTCAGGGGTTGATCTATCAGTTCAACCATTTCTATGAAAACCCAGGAGCTGAAATTTGATGTGTACGGTTAATTTGTGGTTCTAAGGCTGTATACAAAGTTTTGAGCTGAACGGACGGTGGAAACCTCATGATCTTACATTCTGAGGGACTTTTTAGGCCCGTTTAACATGATTGGCCTGATTTCTTCGGGGTCTGGCTACATTTCAATGGAATTCTTCATATTTCAATGAAGAATGACCAGAAGGATGCTCATATTTCAAGGAAAGATGACTGGAATGATACTCAGAACTGATCTTGGCGGTCAGATCAGAGGATTCAAGCTTGCACAAGCCCCGTTTCCTGGAAGACTGGTTGATCAAACTAACATTCCTCCTAAGTACTAGGAGATGACTGAAACAAGCATCGGAATGCTGCAGAAATTTCTATCTGACTGTCTTCCCTTTCATTCATTGCATTGCATTAATTGTACTTTGTTTTCAAAATCAAGGGAATCAGAGGATGTAAATGAACTCAGATTAATGTGATCAATGTTCTCTCAACAAATTCTTTGTTATCATTGAATAAATCCTCCAAATCAAACACATTTGTTTTCTTGTTGAAACAACCACCACATCGGAAATCAAGTCCAGATAGTATCCCGAAGCTATTCGCTTGAGCCTGGAGTGAAGTGTGTGAGAAACGTGGATATCTTAGAAATAAATATCTAAAGTTAAGAAATCTGAGACTTGTCGCTTGAGGGCCGAATATAAGGATTCAGACCGTCAGAATCTGACCCAAATACACCCTCGAATCAGGAGAAATTTCCCATACATGGTAGTGTACTTGTGGCCCTGATCGAGTACCGGTGACCGTCGAATTGAAACTGGTCCGCCGCGGTCGATCTGTAAATCCGATCGGACCAAAAACTTAACCTGACCTAGATCCAATGTCAGGGACCTTAAGTCCGACCACACGCAGAAAAGGGGGCTCTAGAAGTGCTTCGTTGGATCGGAACAAGCCTCCTTTGGCTATAACCTAAGTATACCTTGGCCCTGGGGCCATTTTCATCAGTTTTAGGCCTATATAAGGACCTTAAACCCTCTCTCATTCACTCCATACGAATTTGGGAAAAATCCTAGGAGAGAGAAGAGAGTAAAGAGAGAGAAAGTGAGAGAGAAGTTGGTGAAGATTCCTGAGATTCTTCCCTGCTAATCCACCTGCTGAAACACCACTTCTGTGTAGTTCTTCCGGTGTTTTCAACCCCTTACTTGGGTAAGAAATCCTAACCCTAATCCGTTCTAGGGTTTCAAATAGTTAAAATGATGAAATAGCTAACCTAGTTCATGCTATAAGTTGCCATTCTGCCGGTGACAAAGACTACGTGTTTAAAACGAACCCGTTACGCATTTACCGGTGTAAGGTGCGGACTATAAATGTATAGGTTATGGTTTTCAAGGCTTTCAATGTCGGTTAATGATTTATAACTGACGTGGGTGCTATTTCACATGTAAAATGTGTCGTCTGTTTCGCCTTACAATTATATATGAACTATGTAGAATATAGTGTATTGTATGTATATGTTGAGATGTTTGAATACGTATGGAATTTGAATTTGTGCCTAACATGATTATCTGTTGTGGATATATGCTTGTTATATATGCGACAACTCCTTAGCGAAAGGATTTGCCCTAAATCACGTCACGGTCAATATACGTTTTATATGTTAAAGTGTGTAGCCCAAGTGTTTGTGGAAATGATTAAATGAATATGGAACCCAGATTCATGCATGCCATGATTATCCGCGTGGGTATATGCGTGTGGTATACGGGGCAACTCCCTAGTGAAAGGATTTGGCCTAATACATGTATAATCAACATACATCATGTATGGAGATGTATGTAGTCTAAGTGTTTGTAGAAATGTCTGAATGAGCTAGTTATTATTAAGAAGTACTTTGTATGAGGGTTGAGATATGAATCTCGGTTACCTTAATTATGTGTATGATTTCCTCCATGAACGTTACATTATGATGTCTGTTTTATTTATGGAATGAATGTGTGTGAAATCATGTTTGTGTTGCACGTTACAACATACTCACATGATTGTAAGAATTGAATTATTTGTTCAATACTGCTTTGACTGTCTCATATGATTTATCTGTTGTAATTGAATGTGATTGGGACTATTATATATAATCCAGGAAATCGGTAACAGGCCTTGATTTGGTGGCTGAGGTTGTTTCACCACAAAGGACGTGTTCACTGAATCCGAGTCGTACTTCGGTCGACGGTAGTGGTTAGGCCACACGGAGTGTTTATGCACTTCATGTCGATCGACTCGAGGTGCGCTCATGCTAGTCGAGCTCGTCAAATAACCTGATTGACCTGATGTATGTTCACCATGTATGGACGCTACTGCTTGAACCTAAGGTACCAAACTCACCAGTGGAAACCCTGTTAACCTTGGTACCTCGATCCGCTAAGACTCATGAGCCGGACATGGTGGTATGGGACACCATGGTCGAGCTGTCAGCCTACGCCGGGGCGACGAGCCCACCCGTAGTGACCAATGACCAACCCAGACTCGTGAACCGAATACGGTGGTATGGGACACTGTATTCGAGTTGTCGGCCTACATTGATCAGGCGACGAGCCCTTTGTAGTGACCTTGAGCGTACTCTGAGTCTACGTGGAGGCGACAAGCCTTTCCATAGCAACTAGAGTATAAACTATGTTTGCACTGATCAGGCGATGAGCCCTTTGCAGTGACCTAGAACCGTAACATCGTATGAGATTTACTAGGACTGACGACCCTAGAATGGATCATTGTTTGAGAAATGATATAAGGGAGGTACCTTAGTTTCCCAATCCTGCTGTATGAATAAACCTAAGTAAGAACCCGGCTAATCACGTACATGCACCGCATTGCATGTGCTTTGGCGTAGAAGAGCACTTTCGGGTGGTTGCCATGCGCGCCGTAAGATGAAGACGCTGAGGGAGTGTAGGCAAGGGCATGCATCATTCTTACATATCATTTCACATTAATTAGGAGTATTTAGAACATGATTGTTGTACTGCTTTATCATTACTGCTTGATTGAATTGATAACATGTTAACCTTTGCTTTATTGTTCTACTGAGTTGATTACTCACTCCCACGTTACGGGACGGTGTTTTAAACACCAACCAGACTCTTTCTTGATTACAGATGGCGACGCGACTCCTGAGGCGGAGCCTGACTTTTGTGACGACGAGGAGGCATTCTTGTACATGTAGTATTCAGGCGGGTTCATGTGAGTCGTTCTGATCGACAGGGCTTCAGGGCTTATACATCGTAAAGGACCATCACATTTTTGACATTTTGTATTTTGAATCGATACTTGTAATATTTCACCTTGGACGTGTTTATACTCTAGAGACATATTACAACTTATATGTTTATTATCTATCTATGACAGTCTTCCGCTTGCATGATTCAATTGTCTCTGGAGTATGATATACTGATTTAGGTTAATCTCACTCATGTTTAATGCACTAACACGGTCAACATTTAATCATCATTATCTATATTGCATAAGTGATGTGTTGAAACTCGGGAGTCCGACCTATGCTCGACCCCCGATTTTCAGGGCGTTACAAGTTGGTATCAAAGCATGATTTTGATTAAACTGGACCTAGGTTATGGTCGCACGACGTACGCTGACACATTTTCACTTAGGTGGGTGCAAGAACAAGTAGAAATAAGCTTACGTTTCCTCGTTTCGCCAATTACCGAAATTCACCTAAATGGATCGCCGAGATCGAGTCCGTACACCTCCGTGATCGCATGAGATGACCCCGAATTGTCCCTAGACCGTCAAGCGATAGGTTTAGGCGAGATTTGCCCTATCCCAACCTGAAACCATCAGTGGATGAGAAGAAACATCAGAAAGTACCTGAAAATACCTGATATGGCTCGAATCGAAGTCGGGGGGTCGAAACGATCAATACAGTGGGACCCAAGGTGGGCCCCACATGTTTTTGGACCAAGGGGGGGGGGAGGACCTCGTCCAAAGGACGAGCCCTCGCCGGAACCTCCAGAGGTTGGCGAGGACCTCGTCGGTTTGGCGAGGCCTCGCTGCCTACGCCTTTTAGGTGTTGTGTGGCCCACTGATGCATGTGGGGTCAATTAAAACCCCTTCTAACTCACCTCTCCTTCATAAACCACCCTTCCAAGCTTCCCTTTTTCTCCAAAATTTCTTGTTTCTCTCTCAAATCTCCACTCCATTCTCACTTTCCCTCATTTTTCTTCAAACCTTATACCCTTCCACCGTTTTCAGCAACACCCACCTCCCAACCCTCTCATTTCCTTCGATTTGAGCTCTTAAATCCCCCATTTGAGTCTCAAATTCTTGTAAACCCACTAACCCATCCTCTTTCGTCATTTTCCCTCTTTATCCCCTTTCATTTGAGCCTTTACACCCTCCCTTGAGGCTCAAATCCGTGGAGACCCAAAGATCCCATCCTTTTCCTTCCCTTTTCTTCACTCTCCCATGGCTCTATTCGAGCTTATTACGACCATTTTCTCGATTTCCACCATTCTTTCTCTCATGGGAAAGAAAAGGGCTCCCGTGGAAGAAGCTGGGCCTAGTCGCCCTGCTCGTTTGAGGAGACCGAGAGGTGCCGCCGTGAGTACAAGCGTCAATTGGGAGTTTCAGACAAAGCGGGATCTCGATCCCCAGGTTCCCATCGGAAGGGCCCTGTTGACAGAGCTGTCGCATGGAGTTTACGAGGACCATAGGGTCCTTTTTGAAGCTCATGTGGATGGACAGCTATTTGGGGAATACCTGTTGTTCGAACGCCTAGAAGAGGTCAGGTGGGGTCCGTTGTTCGAGGGCGATTACCGCGTAAATGTGTGCACTGTCAGAGCCTTCTATGCCCACATTCGAGAGCCAACGCTGGAGCCCTTGCAGTTCAAGATCCCATTCGGAAGAGATCGGGAGGCCACAATTGACGTTGGTTTAATATCTCGGCTTACGAATGTACCCCTTGGCGAGGTACATGCAAGTGAGCAAAATCTGAAGAGTGCACGTGAAAGGGATCGCCGCACGCGGTTCCTTTGTGGTCTACTGGTTCAGTGGCAGCCAAACAATAGTCTTCTAGCGACCAATATGACTAATGACTTCCGTCTACTCCATCACATTTTCACGTTCAACGTTTACCCTAGGTGGAGCAATTGCAGCGAGTGTACGCGACTGATGGTAGATTTCCTATACCAAGTGGGGCAGGGAGAGAAGTTGTGCGTGCCTACGTACGTTTTGTGACAGATAGTTCTTACTGCACGCTCCAATAGAAGGACTGATTCGTTCCCCTTCGGCCGACTCATATGCAAGATTGCACATGAGTTTGGCTACAGACTTGGGGCGAAAAGGCCGGTGCCGATCCATAATATCAATGAAACTACTTTCAATCAAATAGACATTGGGCCACGAAGACGACAAGCCCAGCTTGAAGAGAGTGAGGAAGAGACGGAGAGCGAAGAGGAAGAGAGTGAGGAAGAAGGTGGAGCTGAAATAGAAGAAGAGCAGGGCGAGGAAGAAGAGGAGGCTCAGGATACGAATGAGAGCTCTCCTCCTATGGCACCGGAATAGGACACTGATCGGGCTACTAGGGATGCCCGTTTAGCTCGACTTGAGGAGGGTCAGGCTGTCCTACGACAGGATATAATCGATCTTCGAGCCCTCATAAAACACAAGTTTAAGAAGGTGACTCGCACTTTGAAGTCCATCCTGTGCTGCTTGCAGGATAAGGGTGCCCCTCCTCCATCACCAAACTTGGATGCCTAGTCATCCATGTCGTCGCCCTGTGGCTTGTTTTGTTGTTGTGTTAGGATCTTTGTGTTTTCATGTTGATGGGGCTAGTAGTGTAGTAGTTAGTAAAATGTTTTAAATGTTTGAAGTCTTGGTTGTATTAGCTCACATGCATCTTCTGTCATGATTCATGTAACACTGTGTCTCATGTATTATGACAATTTTGGTAAATGAAATGCATGAAGTTGTTTTAATCTGTGTATGAATGCTGCGTAAATAAGTTTATGTGTATGCTGAATCTGACCTGGGTTGCACCCTATGTTGAATATAGGGATTGCCACCTAAAACTGCACGGGTTGCGGCGCGTCTCACTTTTGGCAATCCGACTGACGGGGCACCTCCCCTGAGTTATGCCAGATGGACCCTCGTTTGGGCCTGACCCACATTGTCATGCCTGATTCTCAGCCGGCCACGGGCCCTGCCACTGGGTCGTCACCTATGACACCGCCTGTGGTGCCACCTATTACGCCATTGGTTCCAGAGCAGAACCGTGCGTCTACGTCGACGCCACCCATGCCTCAGCCGGCTCCCCCTACTGATAGGCTGGAGTAGATGATGCTACTGATGCAGCAGCAGCAGGTACAGTATCAGCAACAGCAGCAGTTTTTGACCTCTATGGCTGGTATTTTTATCCATAATATGGGGGTGACTCCACCTGCATCACCTATGCACTCTGCTAGGACATCTAGTGCTAGCGGCACGTTTGAGCGATTCTAGCGCTTACGACCTCCCACTTTTGCGGTACTCACTGACCCGAGGAGGTTGAGTATTGGCTTGACCGCATCTCTAAGATGCTCAAGCAGCTGCGCTGTAGTCAGTCAGAGCAGGTGGAGCTGGTTACCTTCATGCTGGAGAAGGAGGCCAGCTTGTGGTGGGACAGTGTTCTCCGAACTATTGCGGAAGACTATGTGCGGACGTGGTAGGCTTTCGAGACGTGCTTCCACGAGAAGTATTATCCTCTCACTTACCACCATGAGAAGGAGAGTGAGTTCCTACGCCTTCGACAGGGAGGCATGACAGTGGCGGAGTATGAGAACAGGTTTACAAAGTTGGGCAGGTATGTTTCCCTGATATTGGGGTATAAGGATATGCGGATGCGACGATTTGCAGAGGGTCTGCGACCAGAGATCCGCTCGAAGATGTACTGCGCTAGCATATCTACTTATGCTGAGCTAGTCGACATGTCCATGCGGGCTGAGCAGGACGGGGATAGACGGTCTCGTATGCGAGCACCCGTGGCCCCTAGGCCTCGATCTGATTTCACGGCCAGGCCATTTCTTGGCAAGAGACCACGGGCTGACTCTCCTCCCAGGCTTGCGGCGCCACCAACTCAAATGGGACGAGTGGGTTTGCGATGCACTTACTGTGGGAAGGCAGGGCATACAGACCGATATTGTTTTAGCAGGATGAGGGACAGTGGATTCTCACCACCTCAGAGGATTGACCACCAGGTTCCTCAGGCCATTTCAGCACCACCTCTACGGACAGCACCTGCACATCCATCCTTCAGGCCCCCTGTACCTCGCTTCAGGTCGCCTCAACGGCCCATGGTTCCGCAGCTGAACCGTCAGCAGCAAGCTCGTGTGTACTCACTTACAGCTGAGGCATCCAAGACGGTAGATGCAGCGCCAATGGCTTTCGAGGTCATGGCACAGATCCAAGGTACTCTAATTTTCTTGTTGGTGACACTGGGTTCACTATTTCCATCATATCATGCGCAGCAGTCAAGCGACTGGGGTTGGAAACTAGTCCGATGGTTGGGGTGAGGATCCTTACCGCCACAGGGACTTTCTCGGACGCTACCAGGATCTGTAGAGGGTGTTCGATAGACGTAGGGAGCAGAACAGTGCTCGTTGATGTGATCGTCACCCCGTTGTATCATTATGATGTCATTCTCGGTATGGATTAGCTCATAGAGATGAAGGCTGAGATCGACTGCAATACTAGAGTGGTGACAGCCTGTAGACCAGAGGGCACGACCTTTATTTTCCCAGTACAGATCAGTTGGCCCTATCGTATTAGTTGTTATGCTTCCATGCTAGAGGATGTTTATGGTCCAACACTTGAGGACACTCCAGTAGTCCAAGAGTTCTCAGATGTGTTCAGGAAGATACTCGGATTACCTCCTCGGCGTGAGATTGACTTTACCATTGATCTTGTGCCTGATGCGACTCACATTTCATTACCGACTTATCATATGCCTCCATGTGAGCTGGAGGAGTTGAGGAAATAGATCGCTGATCTGTTGGATGCAGGCTTTATACAGCCTAGTGTGTCCCCGTGGGGAGCCCCTGTGTTATTTGTGAAAAAGAAAGACGGTTCACTGCGATTATGTATTGATTATCGCCGGTTGAACCAAGTGACGGTGAAGAACAAGTATCCTTTGCCCAGGATAGATGATCTCTTTGATCAGTTGAAGGGAGCACGATACTTCTCCAAGATCGATCTGCAGTCAGGTATCATCAGTTGCTCATCAGGGATGAGGACGTGCAGAAGACGACCTTCAGGACCAGTTTTGGACACTATGAGTTCCTCGTCATGTCGTTCAACCTTACAAACGCACCAGCCGTGTTCATGGACCTGATGAACAGGGTGTTTCGGCCGTTTCTATTTTGATTCGTCATTGTATTTATTGATGACATCCTGATATACTCTAGGAGTCGGGAGGATCACGAGGAACACTTGAGAGTTGTGTTTGATACGCTTAGGAAGTACCAGTTGTTTGCGCAGTATAAGAAGTGTGACTTCTAGAAGGAGGAAGTCAAGTTTCTGGGACATGTGGTGTCCAAGGAAGGGATAGCAGTTGACCTCTCTAAGGTAGCTGTGATTCAGGACTGGGAGCAGCCCGGTTTGGTCACGGAGGTGAGGATTTCCTTAGTCTGGCAGGGTACTACCGTCTTTTTATCAAAGACTTCTCTAAGATTGCCAGACCGCTATCTCAGTTGACACGAAAAGATTTGAAGTTTGCTTGGAATGAGAAGGCGGAAGCAACTTTTCAGGAGCTAAAGGACAAGCTAACGTCCGCCCCTGTACTAGTATTGTCAGAGTAAGGGGTCAAGTATACTATATACACCGATACATCTTGCGTTGGTTTGGGTGGTGTTCTGATGCAGAAGGGCAACGTTATTGCCTACCTGTCGCGACAGTTGAGGAAACACGAGGAAAACTACCCTACTCACGACGTAGAGTTAGCGGACGTCATTTTTGC
The DNA here is from genome assembly GCA_021015155.1 of Magnolia officinalis. Lineage (NCBI taxonomy): Eukaryota > Viridiplantae > Streptophyta > Magnoliopsida > Magnoliales > Magnoliaceae > Magnolia > Magnolia officinalis. The sequence continues at coordinate 36,721,096 of JAJHSJ010000011.1, forward strand.
TTTGAAGATCTGGAGACATTACCTCTACAGAGAGGAGTTTGAACTTTTCTGCAGCCACAAGAGCCTTCGCTATATATTCACTCAGAGGGACCTGAATATGAGGCAGCAGCGATGGATGGAGACCTTGAAGAACTTTAAGTTCGAGGTTTCCTACCATCCTGCCAAGGCCAACCTTGTGGTAGACGCATTGAGCCGCAAGAAGGCTATAGCATTTGCGGCTCCGCTGATGATAGCAGAGTGGGATATGGTAGAGTTCGTGCGGGACTTCGAGCAGAAACTCACCGTAGAGGAGCCATTTGAGAGTGTCGAGCACATTCGGGTGCGGCCACTTATTGATGACAGGATTATCGAGGCTCAGAAGGGCGATGAGCGGTTGTCTGTGCTTCGAGAGCACGCTAGCGATGATAAGGATGCCGAGTGGAGAGTTGGTATGGATGGGGGCTTGCGTTACCAAGGCCGCCTGTGCGTCCCAAATCTTCATGACTTAAGACAGGAGGTTCTCGAGGCTGCACACTGTTCGAAGCTTGCGATCCATCCTGGTAGCACGAAGATGTATCGAGACATGAAGAGATCGTATTGGTGGGACAATATGAAGGCCCACATAGCAGACTATGTGTCCCGGTGTCTCATGTGTCAGCAGGTCAAGGCTGAACATCACCGACCTCCTAGACTACTTCAACCCCTGCCCATAGCTGAATGAAAATAGGATTTCATCTCAGGGCTACCGAAGACGAGGAAGGGACATGACTCTAATTGGGTGATCGTGGACCGACTGACTAAGTCGGCCCACTTCCTCTTGATTAAAGTCTCAAACTCTGCAGACGAGTTGGCCAAGCTGTACATCAGGGAGATAGTGCGTCTGCATGGAGTTCCCTTGGAGATCGTGTCGGACTGAGACACGCGATTCACATTCATATTCTGGACTCGTATCCAGGAAGCGATGGGAGTGAAGTTGAAATTCAGTACCGCGTTCCACCCGCAGATTGACGGACAGACGGAACGGGTAAACCAGGTGTTAGAAGATATGCTACGAGCTTGTGTACTTGATTTCAAGGACAGTTGGGATGACTGTCTTCCTTATGCGAAGTTCGCTTACAATAACAGTTTTCAGGTGAGTATTGGCATGGCTCCCTATGAGGCCTTGTGTGGGCGCCTGTGTAGAGCACCGCATTGCTGGGCAGAAATTGGTGAGAAGAGTCTGATTGGCCCAGAGTTGGTCTAGGCGACCTCAGAGAAGATCGACATTATCAGACGTCGACTTCTGACAGCACAGAGCAGACAGAAGAGCTACGCAGATACGAGGCGGCGACGGCTTGAGTTTGAGGTTGAAGACCATATGTTTCTGAAAGTTTCCCTCATGAAGGGAGTCCTTCGGTTCGGGAAGAAGGGGAAGTTTACGTCGAGATTGTAACAACTCAAAATTTTTCGTACAATGGATCGAGTACCACCTCGACCAGAAATCACTTAGGATTAAATCCTTTAGAAATTTGACAAAGTTAACTAAGTGTTAAACTAGATTAGCCATGAAATCCGTTGGAATCGCTTTAAATACGATCTGCAAGACCCAAAACTTGTAGAATCATTGACGCTAGGTTACCCTAAAGTCTAGGATCAAACTCATTACCCGACTGCTCTAGGGAACACATTGAAACTCCGTATCAGGTCTAGACCGCACATCGGAGTCCGAACACTACAAAGTTAAGGACTTAGGACCGCCTCGCTGGGCTTGACAACCATCTCGGAAATCAAATCCAGACAGTGTCCCACGGCTATTCGCTCGAGTCCGGAGCGAGAGAGTGTGAAAACCCTTGTTTTCTTTACAAAATAAATATCTTGAATAGTGATCTGGCACGTGTCACTTGCGGACATTTTGTAAGCAACCAGACCGTCAGAATCTAACCCAAATACACCCTCGGATCAGGAAAAATTTCACAAACATTTACATGTACTTGGAATTTCGGATTGAGACCCGCTGACCATTAAACTAAAACTGGTCCGCCATGCGCGATCTGGGAATCCAACTGAAACGAAAACTTACCTTTACCTGGATCCAAGGTCTGTGAGCTTAAGTCCGACTTTTGGCTCAAGGAGGCCCCCCAGAAATCCTCTGTTGAGCTAAAACAATGTTACTTTGGTTATAACCTAAGTATACCTTGACCTTAAGTCTATTTCAAAGAGCTTTTAGGCTATATAAGGACCTTAGAACACCCTCTCTCACAGCCATACGAGTTTGAGAAAAACCCTAAGTAAGAAGAGAGAAAAAGAGAGAGAAAGCTAGAGAGTTGTGGGAGAAGCTCCCTACTACTATCCCCTGTAGCTACACAAGCTGCACCACCCCATTCTAATCGCTTTTCCGGCAATTCCGACTTCATTTCTAGGTAAGAAACCCTAACCCTAATCCGTTCTAGGGCTATGATTGTTACAAGTGATGAAATAGCTAACCTATTTCATGTCTTAGGTTGCCATTGTGCCTTAGACAAAGCGAGGGTGAACGAACTGACTCCGTTACACGTTTATCGGCATAAGGTGAGGACTTTAGGTGTATAGGTTACGTTTTTCAACGCTTTCAATGTCAGATAATGATAGATTCATGATCTGCATGTAATTGCACATGTACAAAGTGCTGTCTGTTTTCCATTTCGATCAAAGATGTAGAATATGGAATTTTACATACTCTAGGTATACGTAGAAATACCGTATACGTATAAATTTTGGAAATGTGTTTGCCATGATTATTTGTTGTATGAATATATGGTATATGGATCAAATACTTATTTGGCGAAAGGATTCGCCATAATACATGTTTGCTAATATACACTATGTATGTAGAAATAGTGTATTGTAGAAAGTACCGTATATGTATATAATTTGGAGATGTGTTTGCCATGACTATTTGTTGTATGAACATGTTATATATGCGTAAAATACTTGCTTGGCGAAAGGATTCGCCCTAACACATGTTTTACTAACATACACTATGTATGTTGAAATAGTGTATTCTAAGTGTTTGTGAAAATGCTTGTGAGAGTAAGTGCTTGGATAATGGTGCCTTAGATAGGTGTTGAGATGGGATTCTTAACTACCTTAGAGACCTGTCTGATTTCCTCCATGTGGTTGTTTACTTTAAGCGCTTACTTATGAAACACATGTGTTTGTATTCTTGTTTACATAGTGTTTTACAATATGCTTTATAACATGCTTTATAACATGCTTTATGATATGTTGGTTAACATGCTTGATTTACTTTGTCTATTATGCTTTACTCTACATGTTCTAAATAAGGATTTATTGAGTTTGGGAATATGTCGATAGTCCAGACATTCGGTACCAGACTTGAGATCGTGGTTGAGATTCATTTCGCCACATGAGATGTATTCGACGAACCCGAGTCATACTTCGGTTGGCGATAGTGGTTGGCCACACGAAGTGCTTCTGCGCTTCATATCGTTCAACTTGTTGTGCGCTCGAGCTAGTCAGACACGTCAAGTAACCCGTTATGTCTTATGTATGTTCGCCATGTTTGGTCGCTACTGCTTGAACCTAGGGTACCAAACTTACCAGTGGGAATCCCGTTAACCATGGTACCTCCATCCGCTAAGACTCATGAGCCAGCCATGGTGGTATGGGACACCGTGGTCGAGCTGTCGGCCTACGTTGGGGCCACGTGCCTCCCCGTAGTGACCAGTGAGCAACCAGACTCGTGAGCCGATTATGGTGGTATGGGACACTATATTCGAGCTGTCGGCCTACACTGATTGGTGACGAGCCCTTTGTAGTGACCTCAAGCATACTCTGAATTTGCGGTGAGACGACGAGTCTTGCCGCAGTATATAGAGTATGGACTAGGCCTGTATCTGTATAGTGATGAACCGTTAAAAAGGTGATGGGGGAGTGGTGTAACCATTGTGCGTAACAGCCCTGGCAGCCTTTGCAGTGACCTAGAAAACACACCATCGTCTGAGATAACTAGGACTGACGACCCTAGAATGGATCATGTTTGGGAATGATATAAGGGAGGTACCTTAGTTTCTCAATCCTGCTGTTTAAAATGGACTAATAAAGATGGTGTCGCATGAGGGTGGTTTGGTAAGGGCATTCATCATGTCATTTCATACTTGCATTAAATAAGAGTAGTTAGGATTGTTTTGATTGTACTGCTTTATCATTACTGCTTGACTGAATTGATAACATGTTAACCTATGCTTTATTATTCCACTGAGTTAGCTACTCACTCCCACGTTACGGGACGGTGTTGTACACACCAACCAGACTCTGTCTCAGGTATAAATGGTACGTCGATTCAGGAGGCGGAGCCAGACTACGATGAGGATCAAGACGAGTTCTCATACATGCAGTACTCTGACGGCTTTGCTTAGGCCGACTGGATCGCGGGGATTTCAGGATCTACGTTTTAGTTGTATTTTGACCTTTTGATCTAGAAACAATACATGTATATGGATACTCAGTTCGTGTTCATACTCTGGAGTTCATGATGGTTTTGTTTCCTTACATACCTTATATATACAATTTCAATCTTCCGCTTGCCTTTATACAATTGATCTGGAGTATGAATTACTGTTTTGGCATAATCTCACTCATGTTTATTGCACTGACACAGACAACATTCAATCTTCATTATCTATGTTGCATAAGTGATGATCTGGAACTCGAGAGTTGAGTTGCTACTCGACCCTCGAATTTCAGGGTGTCACAGAGATTCATTGGCCCATTCCAGATACTAGATCGAGTGGGGGTGGTAGCATACCGCCTTACCTTGCGCACACCACTCGCAGGCGTGCACAACGTATTTCATGTATCTATGCTGAAGAAATACGTTCCTGATCCTTCGCACGTTTTCAGATAGGAGCAGGTACAGTTGAGCGAGGACGCTACATATATACTGCGACCGACGTGTATACTAGACAGGAAGGAACAGGTGCTACATAGCAAGGTTATTTCACTTGTGAAAGTGTTATGGACACACCACACTGAAGAGGAGGCTACTTGGGAGACAGAAGCCGAGGTTCGAAAGAACTACCCTCAGATTCTCGAGGAGTATGAAAATGTACTAATTTCGAGGATGAAATTTTTCTTTAAGGGGGGTAGATTGTAACGTCTCGAAAAAATCCGTACAGAGACCCGAGTACCACCTCAGGCAGAAATCGCTAAGGACCAAATCCTTTTAGAAATTAGGCGAGAGTTAACTAGTGTTAAACTAGATTTCATGCGACATTAGCACTAATCACTTTAAATACGATCTGCAAGACCCAAAACTTGTAGAATCATTGACGCTAGGTTACCCTAAAATCTAGGATCAAACACTATTCTCTGGGGAGCACATTGAAAATTCATATCGGACCCGGATCGCACGTCGAAAGTCCGATTGCTACGAAATTAGATAATTAAAACCGCCTTGTTGGACTTGACCACCACCTCGGAAATCAAGTCCAGATAGTATCCCAAAGCTATTCGCTTGAGGCCGGAGTGAAGTGTGTGAGAAACGTGGATATCTTAGAAATAAAAATCTAAAGTTAAGTAATCTGAGACTTGTCGCTTGCGGGCCGAATATAAGGATTCAACCGTCAGAATCTGACCCAAATACACCCTCGGATCAGGAGAAATTTCTCATACATGGCAGTGTACTTGTGGCCCTAATCGAGTACTGGTGACCGTGGAACTGAAACTGGTCCGCCACGGTCGATCCGTAAATCTGATCGGACCGAAAAGTTAACTTGACCTAGATCCAATGTCAGGGAGCTTAAGTCCAACCGCACGCAGAAAAGGGGGCTCCAGAAGTGCTCCGTTGGATCGGAACAAGCCTCCTTTGGCTATAACTTAAGTATACCTTGGCCCTGGGGCTATTTCCATCAGTTTTAGGCCTATATAAGGACCTTAAACCCTCTCTCATTCACTCCATACGAATTTGGGAAAAACCCTAGGAGAGAGAAGAGAGTAAAGAGAGAGAAAGTGAGAGAGAAGTTGGTGAAGATTCCTGAGATTCTTCCCTGCTAATCCACCGCCTGAAACACCACTTCCGTGTAGTTCTTCCGGTGTTTCCAACCGCTTACTTGGGTAAGAAATCCTAACCCTAATCTGTTCTAGGGTTTCAAATAGTTGAAATGATGAAATAGTTAACCTAGTTCATGCTATAGGTTGTCATTCTGCTGGTGACAAAGACTACATGTTTAAAACGAACCCATTTCGCATTTACCGGCGTAAGGTGCAGACTATAAACGTATAGGTTATGGTTTTCAAGGCTTTCAATGTCAGTTAATGATTTATAACTAACGTGGGTGCTATTTCACATGCAAAATGCGTCGTCTGTTTCGCCTTACAATTATATATGAACTATGTGGAATATAGTGTATTGTATGTATATGTTGAGATGTTTCAATACGTATGGAATTTGAATTTGTGCCTAACATGATTATCTGTTGTGGATATATGCTTGTTATATATGCGACAACTTCTTAGCGAAAGGATTTGCTCTAAATCACGTCACGACCAATATACGTTTTATATGTTAAAGTGTGTAGCCCAAGTGTTTGTGGAAATGATTAAATGAATATGGAACCCGGATTCATGCATGCCATGATTATCCGCCGTGGGTATATGCGTGTGGTATACGGGGCAACTCCCTAGTGAAAGGATTTGGCCTAATACATGTGTAATCAACATACATCATGTATGGAGATGTATGTAGTCTAAGTGTTTGTAGAAATGTCTGAATGAGCTAGTTATTACTAAGAAGTACTTTGTATGAGGGTTGAGATATGAATCTCGGTTACCTTAATTATGTGTATGATTTCCTCCATGAACGTTACATAATGATGTCGGTTTTATTTATGGAATGAATGTGTGTGAAATCATGTTTGTGTTGCACGTTACAACATGCTCAGATGATTGCAAGAATTGAATTATTTGTTCATTACTGCTTTGACTGTCTCATATGATTTACCTGTTGTAATTGAATTTGTTTGGGGCTATTATATATAGTCCAGACAATCGGTAACGGGCCTTGATTTGGTGGCTGAGATTGTTTCACCATAAAGGACGTGTTCGCTGAATCCGAGCCGTACTTTGGTCGACGGCAGTGGTTAGGCCACACGGAGTGCTTATGCACTTCATGTCGATAGACTTGAGGTGCGCTCGTGCTAGTTGAGCTCATCAAATAACCCGATTGACCCGATGTATGTTCACCATGTATGGACGCTACTGCTTGAACCTAAGGTACCAAACTCACCAGTGGAAACCCTGTTAACCTTGGTACCTCGATCCGCTAAGACTCATGAGCCGGACATGGTGGTATGGGACACCATGGTCGAGCTGTCGGCCTACGCCGGGGCGACGAGCCCACCCGTAGTGACTAATGAGCAACCCAGACTCGTGAGCCAAATACGGTGGTATGGGACACTGTATTCGAGCTGTCGGCCTACACTGATCAGGCGACGAGCCCTTTGTAATGACCTCAAGCGTACTCTGAGTCTACGTGGAGGCGACGAGCCTTTACGTAGCAACTAGAGTATAAACTAGGCTTGCACTGATGAGGCGACGAGCCCTTTGCAGTGACCTAGAACCGTAACATCGTATGAGATTTACTAGGACTGACGACCCTAGAATGGATCATTATTTGGGAAATGATATAAGGGAGGTACCTTAGTTTTCCAATCCTGCTGTATGAATAAACCTAAGTAAGAACCTGGCTAATCACGTACATGCACCATTGCATGTGCTTTAGCGTAGAAGAGCACTTTCGGGTGGTTGTCATACGCGCCGTAAGATGAAGACGCTGAGGGAGTGTAGGCGAGGGCATGCATCATTCTTACATATCATTTCACATTAATCAAGAGTATTTAGGACATGATTACTGTACTGCTTTATCATTACTGCTTGATTGAATTGATAACATGTTAACCTTTGCTTTATTGTTCCACTGAGTTGATCACTCACTCCCACGTTACGGGATGGTGTTTTAAATACTAACCAGACTCTGTCTTGATTACAGATGGCGACGCGACTCCTGAGGCAGAGCCTGACTTTTGTGACGACGAGGAGGCATTCTCGTACTACAGTATTCAAGCGAGTTCATGTGAGCCGTTCTGATCGACGGGGCTTCCGGGCTTATACATCATAGAGGACCATCACATTTTTGACATTTTGTATTTTGAATCGATACTTGTAATATTTCACCTGGGATGTGTTTATACTCTAGAGACATATTACAACTTATATGTTTATTATCTATCTATGACAGTCTTCCGCTTGCGTGATTCAATTGTCTCTGGAGTATGATATACTGATTTAGCTTAATCTCACTCATGTTTAATGCAATAACACGGTCAACATTTAATCATCATTATCTATGTTGCATAAGTGATGTGTTGAAACTCGGGAGTCGAGCCTATGCTTGACTCCTGATTTTAAAGGCGTTACAGATTAACTCAGTGGAGCTATAAGACAAAGGTTAACATGTTATCAATTCAGTTAAGCAGTAATGATAAAGCAATACAGCAAGCATTCTTAAGTACTCTGGTTAATGCAAGGATGATATGTTATTATTATGCATGCCCTCGCCTGCACTCCCTCAGCGACAGCTTCTCACGATCGCGCATGCTACACTCCCAGTAAATGTGCGCTTCCTCGCCAAAGCACCGTGCAATGCGATGCATGGTTGTGTTAGCCAAATCCTTAATTAGGTGTATTCACACAGCAGATTCGGGAAGCTATGGTACCTCCATTTATGTCATATACCCAAGCAATGATCCATCTAGGGTCGTCAAGCCTAGCTTGTCACATACGATAGGTAAGTTATGGGGTAACGTCACCCTGATTTAAAAGCAGTGGACAGGCGAGTTCAGGTCATTATGAAGAGGCTCGTCACCATCAACATAGGCCTTAGTTTATACTTGAGGTCACTACAGGAAAGGCTCATCACCTTAGCGTAGGTCGACAGCTCGAATACAGTGTCCCATACCACCGTATTCGACCCACGAGTTTGGGTTGCTCACTGGAAACTATGGGGAGGTTCGTCGCCCCAACTTAGGCCGACAGCTTGACCATAGTGTCCCATACCACCATGCCTGACTCATGAGTCTTAGCGGATCGAGGTACCAAGGTTAAACGGGATTTTCACTAGTGAGTTTGGTACCTTAGATTCAAGCAGTAACGTCCATACATGGTGAACGTATATTGGGCAAATCGGTTTCCTGACAAGCTCGACTGGTTCGAGCGTACGCTGACTTAATCAACATGGAGTGCGTAAGCGTTCCGCGTGGCCTAACCACTGTTGTCAAATGATGTACGACTCGGATTTATCGAACGCATCCGTCGTGGCTAAAACAGTTCGGCCACTGGTCGTAAACCATTACCGATTGCCTGGACTACATTGTAGCCCCAATCACACTCCAAAACAATAGCATTCACATATGGTAGTCAAAGACAGGATATGACAACTAATCCAAATATAAATCTCATTCGAGCGTTTTAACAAACACATAGTGTACATGTTAACACACATAGGCATTTCATCCATAAATCACATAGTGGTAAGATAGTCACATAAAGGAAACTGTAACTATAGATGAGGGAATTGAGAACCCTATCTCAACACCCTCATCAAATACATTTCAACAAGCATGTTCTCATTCAAGCATTTTATCAAACACTTAGACTACACATATTGATATACATGTAATATATTGGTTATAACATATATTATGGCAAGTCCTTTCACAATGGAGTTATCACCTCTACAACAATCATGTATCCTCCAACATAAATCATGGCAAGCACAAGTCATGATTCCATACTCATACAAACATTTCAACAAACACATGGAATGCATCTTTTTCAACATAGTTCATATATATGTGTAATAAGCGGAAAACATCGGGTCTAAGCATATGTGATAGCAATCAAGTCAGACATAAATCATTACTGACATTGAAAGCCTTGAAAACTATAACCTAAATGTTTATAGTCTGCACCTTTCACCGGTAAACTCGTAACAAACTCAGTTTAAACACTAAGTCTTTATTTACGGCACGACGGCTACCTGAATCACGAAATAAGTTAGCTATTTCGCCGATCTTCCTATTTGGATATCTAAAACAGGTTAGGGTTAGGATTTCTTGCCCAACAACAGGATTGGAATCCCCGGTACGGCGACAGGGAAGCGGTGATTAAGCACGTGAAGTGGTGGGATCGAATCCCAGGAATAAACCCTCACTTTCTCTCTCTTTCCTTCTCTCTTTGCTCTCTTCTCTCTCCTAAGGTTTACAAATTCGTATGTGAAGGGAGAGAGAGGGTTTAAGACCCTTATATAGGCCCATAACTGATGGGAATGGCCCCAAGGCCATGGTATACTTAGGTTATAGCCAAAAGTTGGCTGTTTCGATCCAATGGAGCACATCTGGAGGCCCCTTTTCTGCATACGATCCAGAGGGAGTTCCCTGACATTGGATCTATGCCAGGCTAAGCTTTCAGTCCGACCGGATTTATGGATCGACCGTAGCGGACCAGTTTCAGTTCAACGGTCATCGTCGCTTTATCAGGGCCACAAGTACACTGACCTGTGTAGAGAAATTTTCCTGATCCGAGGGTGTATTTGGGTCAGATTCTGACGGTTTGAAACCTTAAATTGGGCCCGCAAGCAAACGGCCCAATTCACTTAAATCCGAGTTCATTTTCTAAAGATATTCGCGTTTCTCACACACTTCGCTCCAGGTCCAAGTTGTGCATTTCTGGATACTATCTGGATCTGATTTCTGAGATTGTTGTCAAGTCCAGCAAGGCGGTCATAATTGTATAGTTTCGTGGTCATCAGACTTTCGACGTGCGGTCTAGATCTGATACGGAGTTTCACTGTGCTCCCGAGAGCAACTGGGTTTAGAGATTGATTCTAGGTTTTTAGGTAATGTAGCGTCAACGATTCTACTAGTTTTGGGTCTTACAGATCGTATAGAAAGTTGTTCAAGCTAATCCAGCGATTAATTCAGTTTAGCACCTAATTAATTTTTGTCTAATTTCTAAAGGATTTGGTCCTGAGTGATTTCAGCCTGAGGTGGTACTCGGGTCTTTATACGAATTTTTTCGAGACATTACAGGGTGCTAGCGGCCTGTTTGAATGATTTCGGCGCTTCCAACCTCCTACCTTTGCGGTATTCATTGACCCGAGGAGGTCGAGTATTGGATAGACCACATCTCTAAGATGTTAAAGCCGTTGCACTGTACAGATGCAGAACAGGTGGAATTAGTCACCTACATGTTCGAGAAGGAGGCCAGCATCTGGTGGGACAGCGTCCTTAGGACTATTGTTGTTGGATATGTATGGACGTGGGAGGCCTTTGAGACGCGCTTTCACGAGAAGTATTTCCCTCTCACGTACCGCCATGAGGAGGGAGAGTTCCTTCACCTATGACAGGGATGGATGACAGTGACAGAGTACGAGAACAGATTCACAGAGCTGACTAGGTATGCTCCGTTGATCTTAGTTGATGAGTCGATGAGGATGTGGTAGTTTTCTGAGGGGTTGCGACCCGAGATACGCTCAAAGATGTGTTGCGCTAGCATATCCCATTATGCTGAGCTAGTGAGCATGTCTCTGCGAACGGAGCAGGATGAGTATAGGTTATCCCACACATGCGTACCTATGGTTCCTAGGCCATGACCAGATTTGCCAAGCAGGCCATTCCTCGGCAAGAGGCCCTGTGCAGACTCGCCTCCCAGACTTATAGCTCCACCAGCCGCGACGAGGCGATCCGAATTGTGGTGTACTTACTGCAATACGTCAAGCCATTCAGACATGTATTGCTTCACCAGGATGAGGGACAACGACTTCTCGCCGCCTCAGAGGATCAACCACCAACTTCCACAAGCTATTTTGGCCCCACCTATACGGTCAGCACCAGCACATCCATCTTTTTGGCTGCCCGCGCCTCGATTTAGGCTGCCTTAGTGGCCTATGGCGCCACAACTGAACCGTTCTCAATAGGCTCGGGTGCACTCACTTGTAGCTGAGGCATCCGAGACAGCAGTTACAGCACCGATGGCTTTCAAAGTCACCACTCATGTTCAAGGTACACCAGTCTTCTTGTTAGTGGACACCGGGTCCACTATCTCTATAGTATCATGCACTGCAGTCAAACGACTAGGGTTGAAAAATAGTCCCATGGTAGGTTGAGACTCCTTACCACCACAGGAACTCTCTCCGACGCTACCAAGATGTGTAGGGATTGTTCGATAGATCTGGAGAGCAGAACAGTGCTCGTTGACCTGATGGTCGCACCGCTATGTCATTACGATGTGATCCTCGGTATGGATTGACTCACGAAGATGAAGGCAGAGATCGATTGTGACACTAGGGTGGTGACAGCCCATGGACCTAAGGGCACGACCTTTACATTCCCAGTACAAGCCAGTTGGTACTACCGCATCAGTTACTACGCTACCTTGTTAGAGCATGTTGATGGTCTGACTTTGGGGAACACGCCAGTGGTCCAGGATTTCTCGGACGTGTTTAGGACGATACCTGGATTACCTCCTCAACGCGAGATCGCTTTTACCATTGATTTAATGCCTGGTGCGACACCCATTTCATTACCCACGTATCGTATGCCTCCATGTGAGATGGAGGAATTGAGAAAACAGATCGATGATCTGTTGGATGCAGGCTTTATACGACCGAGTGTATCTCCTTAGGGAGCACCTGTGCTGTTTGTAAAGAAGAAGGATGGATCACTGCGATTGTGTATTGATTATCGTAGGTTGAACTAAGTGACAGTGAAAAACAAGTATCCTTTGCCCAGGATAGATGATCTGTTCGACCAGTTGAAGGGGGCACAGTATTTCTCGAAGATTGACTTACAGTCAGGGTATCACTAGTTGCGCGTCAGGGATGAGGACGTGCAGAAGACAGCTTTCAGGACCAGTTTTGGTCACTATAAGTTCCTTGTGATATCGTTTGGATTCACAAACGCACCGGCCGTGTTCATGTACTTGATGAACCAGGTGTTTCGGCCGTATCTATTCCGATTCATCATCGTGTTTATAGATGACATCTTGATATACTGCAAGAGTCGGGAAGATCACGAGGAGCACCTGCGAGCAGTCTTTGATACTCTTAGGAAGAACCAGTTGTTTGCACAGTATAAGAAGTGTGACTTCTGGAAAGAAGAGGTCAAGTTCCTGGGACATGTGGTGTCCAAGGAAGGGATAGTGGTGGACCTTACTAAGGTAGCCGCAGTTCAGGACTGGGAGCAGCCCGGTTCGGTTACCGAAGTGAGGAGTTTTCTTGGCCTGACAGGCTACTACCGTCGATTCATTAAGAATTTTTCGAAGATAGCCAGACCGTTGTCTCAGCTGACTCGGAAGGATCTCAAGTTTGCCTGGAAAAAGAAGATAGAAGTAGCTTTTTAGGAGCTGAAGGACAAGCTGACGTCCGCCCCTGTGCTAGTATTGCCAGAGTAAGGGGTCAAGTATATGATTTACACCGACGCATCTCATGTTGGTTTGGGTTGCGTCCTTATGCAGAAGGACAGGGTGATTGCATACGCATCGTGGTAACTGAGGAAACACGAGGAAAACTACCCTACGCATGACCTAGAGTCAGCGGCCGTCATCTTTGCATAGAAGCTCTGGAGACATTACCTCTACGGAGAGGAGTTCGAGCTCTTTTACGACCACAAGAGCCTTAGGTACATATTCACGCAGAGGGACTTGAATATGAGACAATGACGATGAATGGAAACCTTGAAGGACTTCAAGTTTGAGATCTCTTACCATCCTGGCAAGGCCAACCTTGTGGCAGATGCATTGAGTCGCAAGAAGACGATAGCATTTGTGGCTCCGCTGATGATAACGGAATGGGATATGGTGGAGTTTATGCGAGATTTTGAGCAGAGACTTATGGTAGAGGAGCCATTCGAGAGCATCGCACATATGCGTGTACAGCCATTGAACGATGACTGAATCATAGTGGCTCAGCGAGAAGATGAAAGGTTGCTAGAGTTGAGGAGACGAGCTAGTGGTGATGCAGACTCCAAATGGAGAGTTGGTACGGATGGGGGCTTACGTTATCGTGGCCGCGTATGCGTCCCAAATCTTCATGACTTGAGAAAGGAAGTTCTCGAAGCCACTCACAATTCGAGAATGGTAATGCATCCTGGCAGTACGAAGATGTATCGAGACATGAAACACTTGTACTGGTGGGACCACATGAAAGTCTACATAACAGATTATGTGTCTCATTGTCTCACCTGCCAGAAGGTTAAGGCAGAGCATCGCCGACCTCCTAGACTACTTCAGCCCTTGCCCATAGCTGAATGGAAATGGGATTTCATCTCAATGGATTTTATCTCAGGGCTACCGAAGACGAGGAAGGGACATGACTCCATATGGGTGATCGTGAACAGGTTAAGGAAATCGGCTCATTTCCTCCCTATTAGAGTTTCAAACTCTGTATAAGATCTAGCCAAGCTGTACATCAAGGAGATAGTACGTCTGCATGGAGTTCCTATGGAGATCGTGTCGGATAGAGACACGCGATTCACATCTATCTTCTGGACTCGTATCCAGGAAGCAATGGGTGTGAAGCTGAAATTCAGCACCGCGTTCCACCCACAGACGGACGGGAAGATGGAACAGTTGAATCAGGTGTTGGAAGATATGTTATGAACTTGCGTGCTTGATTTCAAGGACAGTTGGGATGACTGTTGTAACGCCCCAAAATTTTGCCAACCTGGAGTTAGATGTCCTTAGGCAAGGGGTCGATCATAACCCCTTATTAACTTCTCAAACCTCAAATCCTTTAGAAATTAAACGAGAAGTAACTAAGTGTTAAACTAGATTAGCTACGAAATCCACTTGATCCACTTTAAATACGATCTGTAAGACCCAAAATCTGTAGAATCATTGAATCTAGGTTAACCTAAAATCTAGGATCAATCTCATTACCCAGCTGCTCTCGGGAGCACATTGAAACTCCGTATCGGATCTGGACCGCACGTCGAAAGTCCAAATAATACGAAGTTATAGAATTAGGACTGCCTTGCTGGGCTTGACAACCATCTCGGAAATCAAATCCAGATAGTGTTCTGGGGCTATTCGATTGAGCCCGGAGCGAAGTGTGTGAGAAAACATGGTTTTATTTAGAAATTAAATCTAATTTAAGTAATTTGAGACTTGTCGCTTGCGGGCCGAATATAAGCAATCAGACCGTCAGAATCTGACCCAAATACACCCTCGGATCAGGAGAAATTTCATACACATGGCAATGTACTTGTAATCCTGATCGAGTTCCGGTGACGGTTGAACTGAAACTGGTCCACCACGTGTGATCTGGGAACTTGACTGGAATGAAAACTTAACTCGACCTAGATCCATGGTCAGGGAGCTTAAGTCCGAGCTTTGGCTCAAGGGGGGGGGCTCCGGAAGTATTCCGTTAAGCTGAAATAAATGCCTTTTGGACATAACCTAAGTATACCTTGGCCCTGGGGCCATTTCCATCAGTTTTAGGCCTATATAAGGGCCTTAACCCCTCACTCTCTCATCCCATACGAATTTGGGAAACCCTAGGAGAGAGAAGAGAGGAAAGAGAGAGAAAGAGAGAGAGTTGGAGTTCATCCCTGGGATTCAATCCCATCCTTCCACGGGCTGCATCAGCTGTTCCGTACCGCTTTATCGGCAATACCGATTCCGTTCTTAGGTAAGAAAACCTAACCCTAATCCGTTCTAGGGTTTCTAATCGTTGAAAGGGTGAAATAACTAACCTCATTCATGTAATAGGTTGTCGTTGTGCCTTAAACGAAGCGTGGGTGAACGAATCGAATTCGTTACGCGTTTATCGGCGTAAGGTGTGGACTTTAAACGTATAGGTTATGGTTTTCAAGGCTTTCAATGTCAGTTAATGATATATTATTGCCGTGGATGCTATTACACATGTACAAAGTGTTGTCCGTTTCGTTTTTCGGATAGACGTTAACTATGTTGAACATATTGTATTCCTCGTATTTATAGAAAAAACCGTATACGTATGAAATTCGGATTTGTGCTTGCCATAATTAATTATTGTCTATATATGCTAGATGCATGTGTATCACCTTCTGGGTTAACGGATTAGCCTAATACATGTTATCCCAACATACGTTGTCTATGTTATAACGTGTAGCCTAAGTGTTTATAGAAATGTTCGAATGAATGCGGAACTATGATTTATGCTTGCCATGACTATTAGTCGTGACTGCATGATCATGGTCCATGTGGCAACTCCTTTGTGAAAGGATTCGCTACGACATGTGTTATAACTAGCATATTACAGGTATGTTGGAAGGTGTAGTCTAAGTGTTTGTAAAATTGTCTGAATGAGTAAGTAGTTAGTAAATTGCAATGTATAAGGGTGTTGAGATATGATTCTCAACTACTTTAATTATGTGTATGCTTTACTCCATATACCGTATATTATAGTGTTTGTTTATCTATGTAATGCATATGTATAAATCTATGTTTATGTTGTATTCCATAAAATGCAAGAACAAAGCCGTGAAGGGTGATGGGAGAGTGGTGTAACGATTCCATGCAACAGCCCCGACAGCCCTAAAGCGGACAATATCGGACCTTTCATTGTATGATTTGAAATCTTGATCCATTACTGCTTTAACTATCTTCTAGGATATTTTGTTGTAATTGAATGTGATTGGGGCTATTGTATAGTCCAGGCAATCGGTAACAGATCCTAGATTGGTGGATGATGTTGTTTCGCCACACAGGATGTGTTCGATGAATCCGAGCCGTACTTCGGTTGTCGACAGTGGTTAGGCCACACGGAGTGCTTACGCACTTCATGTCGATTCACTTGATGTGCGCCCGTGCTAGTCGAGCTCGTCAAGTAACCCGATTGACCCAATGTATGTTCACCATGTTTGGACGCTATTGCTTGAACCTAAGGTACCAAACTTACCAGTGAAACCCCGTTAACCTTGGTACCTCGATCCGCTAAGACTCATGAGCTAGACATGGTGGTATGGGACACCGTGGTCGAGCTGTCGGCCTACGCTGGGGTGACGAGCCTCCCCGTAGTGACCAGTGAGCAACACAAACTCGTGAACCGAATACGGTGGTATGGGACACTGTATTCGAGCTGTCGGCCTACACTGTTTTGATGATAAAGCCATGATGGGTGATGGGGGAGTGGTGTAACGATTCCGTGCAACAGCCCTGACAGCCCTAGACCTGCCCTTTGTAATGACCTCGAGCATACTCTGATCCTATGTGGAGGCGACAACCCTTCCATAACATCTAGAGTATAAACTAGGCCTGTACTGATTTGGCGACGAGCCCTTTACAGCGACCTAGAACCGCATCATCCTATGAGATTTACTAGGACTGACGACCCTAGAATGGATCCTTGTTTGGGAATGATATAAGGGAGGTACCTTAGTTTCTCAATCCTTCGGTATGAAAAGGACTAATAAGAACTTGGTAATCATATGCATGCACTGCATTACGCGTGCGTTCAGGCGTAGCAGGTCAAGCACTGAGGCAATATTGTTCATGCGCGAACGTGAGATGAAGTCGCTGAGGGAGTGTAGGCGAGGTCATGCATCATATCATCCATATCATTCTTGCATTAACAAGAGTACTTAGGAATGTGTGATTTACTGCATTATCATTATTGCTTGACTGAATTGATAACATGTTAACCTCTACTTTATTGTTCCACTGAGTTGATCACTCACTCCCACGTTACGGGACGGTGTTGTACACACCAACCAACCCTGTTTGAGTTTCAGATGATGGCAATGCTTGCGAAGCGGAGCCGGATTTCTGTGATGATGAGGAGGGTTTCTATTTATACAGCTATCAGGCGAGTCTATGTAGACCATCTTTTGATCGACGGGGTTACAGGGTTGCTGATTAGATGCCATTACACTTTCGTTTACTCTTTTAGAACCCCCTTGTATATTCATTTTGTCCATTTTTTTGGAGTATACATTGATATATTTAACCTGGTAACATGTTCACACTCTGGAGACTTACAACAGTTTGTATGTGTTATATATCTATCACAGTCTTCCGCTGGTGTAATTTAACTGTCTCTGGAGTATGATATGTTGTTTTGGCTTAATCCCATTCATCTTTAATGCACTAACATGGACAACATTCAATCATCATTATTTATGTTGCATAAGTGATGCGTTGGAACTCGGGAGTTAAGTTTATGCTCGACCCCCGATTTTCAGGGCGTTACATGATGGTATCAGAGCATGATTTAGATTAAACCGGACCTGGCTTATGGTCACACAACGTACGCTGACGCAAATTCAACTTAGGTGGGTGCAAAAAAAAGTAGAAACAGTCATAGGAGTCCCGGTTTCCCCAATTGGCGAAGTTCACCGAAAACGATCACCGAGATCGAGTCCGTACACCTCCGTGATCGCTTGAGGCAACCCCGGATCACTTCTAGACCATCAAACGACAGGTCTAGATCACAAATGACCCCATCTCAGCCTTTAGAAATTGCTAAATGCGAAGTTACATCAAATAGTATCCAAAATGGCCCGAATAGGCTCAAAACGGAGGTGGGGCCCAAATCGGGACACTTCCAGGGGGACCCAGAGTGGGCCCCACATATTTTTAGAGTCCAGGGGGGAGACCTCGCCAGAACCTCTAGAGGTCATCGAGGACCTCGCCGCCAAACGGGCTTGGCCGGACGGGCCGCTCGGGCCGATCGAGTTTGGGGTGTAGTGTGACCCCCTGATGTATGGGTTTTCGATTAAAATCCCTCCAAACCCACCTCTCCTTCACAAACCACCACTCCAAGCTCTCCTTTTCTCCCAAACTTTCTGATTTTTCACTCAAACCCCTTCTCCAAACACTCCTTCCATTTTCGTGCACCACCTTCACTACACATTCAACAACCTCTACCACAACTGCCAACCCTTCCCATTCCCTCTCATTTGAGCTCTCAAATCCCCCATTTGAGTCTCAAATTCGTGTAAACCCACTAACCCATCCTAGTTCATCATTTCCCCTCTCAAATCTCTCCTTCATTCTCATCTTCTTCTTCTCCTCTACATACATGTCTCCACCGTCTTCTTCGCAAAGCTCCAAATGTTAGGACATTTAGGGTCGTTCAGCCAACTACATTCGGTGAGATTAAGGTGGATGGAATTGTAAAAGTAACAATAAATGTATGTGTAAGGTATTGTCCCTAGATTGGGTGTATCCCATGGTTTCCAACATCGTGTTTGGAATGTATGCAATGAAAAGTATATCCCAGGATTTTCTTTCAAATTACACTTGGAAATTCATCATTATGGGATTTGGAAATCCCATCTCACACTTTCCAACACAAGGCTCATTTTCCAAAGCCTATAAAATTAATTTTAATCTCATCCCACCCTCCTACCAAACATGCCACTCCCAATCCCGAGGTGGGATTAGCAATGCAATCCCATTTAATACAGGCCCTTAGAGTTTTGGACCTAGAGTTGGTACTCCTAGATTTTGCAAACAAATCTGGCAGTATAGGAAATCCAACAAATTAATGTGAACCCTAGGACCTTCTTAGCTACTATGAGCATGTGTGTAGTGCTCGAGTATAGTTAAATTCAAGTTCAGGCAATTTAATTCCAATCAGACAACGTTTGACCCTAAGCGTTAAACAATTTCTTGTATTAGAGAGGGTATGAAATCATCTAGCGTATAAGCATAGACCTTGGATTACAACTATTGGTTGGTTATACTAAGGAATGTAAAACACTGATTAGGCTAAGACAATTGAAAGATAGATTTAATTAGTTGGCTTGATTAGGTTGGAGTGAGATCTCATTCCTTCGTTGAATCCCCCTAATACTTATAGGCTTATTTAATAACTCTTAAGAAAGTCGTTTTAACTTAGAAACTATTCACACTTAGAGAAAAGTTATATATCCCTCTGATTGAACGTTAGATCAAAACAACACACCCCGTAGGATTGTCTTCTTAAGGGCTTATTACAATCGGGAACACGGAGTAGAGAACTATATATAAGCGAGGTATTCGCAGTTTGAATTGAATTCTTAATCCTAGTAGTTACCAATGAACTCAATGCTCTGATCAAGCAGAAGGTCGGGATCAACTAGGATTAAGAACTGATACGACAATTTTCTGTCCTAGCTAGGCAGAAGGTCTATGTATTCGGCTCAGATCCACTACACAACTTTCCTTCCGTGTTGGCCGAACCACTTACAACCAAAAGTTTGTTACTTAATTCGCTTTTGAGAAGTGTTAAGAACACAACTAATAGGGATACCTTGCTCGGGCCTAAGAAATTTCTCAAATGGGCAACAGAGAGTTAGGGATTAGGTCCTAAATCACAGACCATTCGGGCATACATATTGTGCATATGGCCTTAGAAAGATAGTCTGTCCGCTAACCTATTTTGTCCAACTTCTTTATGCACTAATAATGTATAGAGTATCTTACAGTATTCAACTAGGTTTAAATTACACCTCGTTCTGACGTACAGAGCGAGATATGGATTCTTGAGCCTTAAATAAGTTTTTAAGGGGAGTAGGAAGGTTATGAATGCGGTCGAGTTAGGTAGGTATACTTGTCTACCCACTCATAGGCGCAACGGAAGCTTGGTGGGTCGATAGCCCACTGGCCCAAGATCGAATGGAATTGGACTATACGTAAAGATAGGTCACTAAATAGGCTTTGAACCTTTCTTAGAATGTCGATAATAAGGTTACTAGAAGGAAAGTAATTAGAGTTTAACCATTAAACCAAATCGTATTACAGAAAGGGCCTAAGTATGTGTACGAGTGTAACTACTACCATGGACATGAATTAAGATGAGGACTCTCCTAGACCAAGACCCAATGGGCAACCTTATGACTAGGAAATCTTTACTTCTTACCCTTAGCCAATTTCGAGGATGAAATTATTTTTAAGGCGGGTAAATTGTAACGCCCTAGAATTTTGCCAACCTGGAGTTAGATATCCTTAGGCAAGGGGTCAATCCTAACCCCTTATTAACTTCTCAAACCTCAAATCCTTTAGAAATTAAACGAGAAGTAACTAAATGTTAAACTAGATTAGCTACGAAATCCGCTTGATCCACTTTAAATACGATCTACAAGACTCAAAACCTGTAGAATCATTGACGCTAGGTTACCCTAAAATCTAGGATCAATCTCATTACCTAGCTGCTCTCGGGAGCACATTGAAACTCCGTATCGGATCTGGACCGCACGTCGAAAGTTCGAATAATACGAAGTTATAGAATTAGGACCGCCTTGCTGGGCTTGACAACCATCTCAGAAATCAAATCCAGATAGTGTTCCGGGGCTATTCGCTTGAGCCCGGAGCGAAGTGTGTGAGAAAACGTGGTTTTCTTTAGAAATTAAATCTAATTTAAGTAATTTGAGACTTGTCGCTTGCGGGCCGAATATAAGCAATCAGACCATCAGAATCTGACCCAAATACACCCTCGGATCAGGAGAAATTTCATACACATGGCAGTGTACTTGTAATCCTGATCGAGTTCCGGTGACCGTTGAACTGAAACTGGTCCGCCACGTGTGATCTGGGAACTCGACTAGAATGAAAACTTAACTTGACCTAGATCCTTGGTCAGGGAGCTTAAGTCCGACCTTTGGCTCAAGGGGGGGCTCCGGAAGTGCTCCGTTAAGCTGAAACAGATGCCTTTTGGACATAACCTAAGTATACCTTGGCCCTGGGGCCATTTCTATCAGTTTTAGGCCTTTATAAGGGCCTTAAGCCCTCACTCTCTCATCCCATACGAATTTGGGAAACCCTAGGAGAGAGAAGAGAGGAAAGAGAGAGAAAGAGAGAGAGAGAGAGAGTTGGAGTTCATCCCTAGGATTCAATCCCATCCTTCCACGGGCTGCATCAGCTCTTCCGTACCGCTCTACCGACGATACCGATTCTGTTCTTAGGTAAGAAAACCTAACCCTAATCCGTTCTAGGGTTTCTAATCGTTGAAAGGGTGAAATAGCTAACCTCTTTCATGTAATAGGTTGTCGTTGCGCCTTAAACGAAGCGTGGGTGAACGAATCGAATCCGTTACGCGTTTACCGGCGTAAGGTGCGGACTTTAAACGTATAGGTTATGGTTTTCAAGGCTTTCAATGTCAGTTAATGATATATTACTGACGTGGATGCTATTGCACATGTACAAAGTGTTGTCCGATTCGTTTTTCTGATAGACGTTAACTATGTTGAATATATTGTATTCCTTGTATTTATAGAAAATACCGTATACGTTTGAAATTCAGATTTGTGCTTGTCATGATTAATTGTTGTCTATATATGCTAGATGCATGTGTATCACCTTCTGGGTGAACGAATTAGCCTAATACATGTTATCCCAACATACGTTGTGTATGTTATAACCTGTAGCCTAAGTGTTTGTAGAAATGTTCGAATGAATGCGGAACTATGATTTATGCTTGCCATGACTATTGGTCGTGACTGCATGATCGTGGTTCATGTGGCAACTCCTTTGTGAAAGGATTCACTACGACATGTGTTATAACTAGCATATTACGGTATGTTGGAAGGTGTAGTCTAAGTGTTTGTAAAACTGTCTGAATGAGTAAGTAGTTAGTAAATTGCAATGTATAAGGGTGTTGAGATATGATTCTCAACTATTTTAATTATGTGTATGCTTTCCTCCATGTACCGTATATTATAGTATTTGTTTATCTATGTAATGCATATGTATAAATTTATGTTTATGTTGTATTACATAAAATGCAAGAACAAAGCCGTGAAGGGTGATGGGGGAGTGGTGTAACAATTTCGTGCAACAGCCCTGACAGCCGTAAAGCGGACAATATCGGACCTTTGATTGTATGATTTGAAATCTTAATCCATTGCTGCTTTAACTATCTTCTAGGATATTTTGTTGTAATTGAATGTGATTGGGGCTATTGTATAGTCTAGGCAATCGGTAACAGATCCTAGATTGGTGGATGATGTTATTTCGCCACACATAATGTGTTCGACGAATCCGAGCCATACTTCGGTTGTCGACAGTGGTTAGGCCACACGGAGTGCTTACGCACTTCATGTCGATTCACTTGATGTGCGCTCGTGCTAGTCGAGCTCGTCAAGTAACCCAATTGACCCAATGTATGTTCACTATATTTGGATGATATTGCTTGAACCTAAGGTACCAAACTTACCAGTGAAACCCCGTTAACCTTGGTACCTCGATCCGCTAAGACTCATAGCCAGACATGGTGGTGTGGGACACCGTGGTCGAGCTGTCGGCCTACGCTGGGGCGACGAGCCTCCCCGTAGTGACCAGTGAGCAACCCAGACTCGTGAGCCGAATACGGTGGTATGGGACACTGTATTCGAGCTGTCGGCCTACACTGTATTGATGATAAAGCCATGATGGGTGATGGGGGAGTGGTGTAACGATTCTGTGCAACAGCCCTGGCAACCCTAGACGTGCCCTTTGTAATGACCTCGAGCATACTCTGATCTTACGTGGAGGCGACAACCCTTTCGTAGCATCTAGAGTATAAACTTGGCCTGTACTGATTTTGCGACGAGCCCTTTGCAGCAACCTAGAACCGCATCATCGTATGAGATTTACAAGGACTGACGACCCTAGAATGGATCCTTGTTTGGGAATAATATAAGGGAGGTACCTTAGTTTCTCAATCCTGCTGTATGAAAAGGACTAATAAGAACTTGATAATCATATGCATGCACTGCATTACGCGTGCGTTCAGGCGTAGCAGGTCAAGCACTGAGGCAATATTGTTCATGCGCGAACGTGAGATGAAGTCGCTGAGGGAGTGTAGGCGAGGTCATGCATCATATCATCCATATCATTCTTGCATTAACAAGAGTACTTAGGAATGTGTGATTTACTGCATTATCATTATTGCTTGACTGAATTGATAACATGTTAACCTCTACTTTATTGTTCCACTGAGTTGATCACTCACTCCCACGTTACGGGACGGTGTTGTACACACCAACCAGACCCTGTTTGAGTTTCAGATGATGGCAATGCTTGCGAAGCGGAGCCGGATTTCTGTGATGATGAGGAGGGTTTCTCCTATACAGCTATCAGGCGAGTCTATGTAGACCATCTTCTGATCGACGGGATTACAGGGTTGCTGATTAGAAGCCATTACACTGTAGTTTACTCTTTTGGAACACCCTTGTATATTCATTTTGTCCATTTTTTTGAAGTATACATTGATATATTTAACCTAGTAACATGTTCACACTCTGGAGACTTACAACGGTTTATATGTGTTATATATCTATCACAGTCTTCCGCTAGTGTAATTTAACTGTCTCTGGAGTATGATATGCTGTTTTGGCTTAATCTCATTCATCTTTAATGCACTAACACAGACAACATTCAATCATCATTGTTTATGTTGCATAAGTGATGCGTTGGAACTCGGGAGTTAAGTTTATGCTCGACCCCCGATTTTCAGGGCGTTACAACTGTCTTCCTTATGCTGAGTTCGCCTATAACAATACCTTTTAGGCAAGTGTTGGCATGGCTCCCTACGAGGCCTTGTATGGGCGCCCCTGTCGAGCACTACATTGCTGAGCAGAGGTTGGCGAGAAGAGTTTGATTAGCCCAGAGTTAGTACAGGCGACCTCAGAGAAGATCGACATTATTAGGCGTCGACTTCTGGCAGTGCAGAGCAGACAGAAAAGCTACGCCGATACGAGGTGACGACAGTTAGAATTTGAGGTTGGGGACCATGTATTCTTGAAAGTTTCCCCCAGGAAGGGAGTCCTTCGGTTTGGGAAGAAGGGGAAGCTCACGCCGAGATTCATTGGCCCATTCCAAATACTAGATCGAGTGGGTGTGGTTGCGTACCGCCTTGCTTTGCCCAACCCACTCGTGGGCATGCACAATATATTTCATGTGTCGATGTTGAAGAAATACATTCATAATCCTTCCCACATTATCAAGTGGGAGCAGGTGCAGTTGCGTGAGGATGCTACTTATGTACTGCTACCGACGCGGATTCTAGATAGGAAGGACCAGGTATCGCGCAGTAAGGTTATCCTATTGGTGAAGGTACTATGGACACATCATACTGAGGAAGAGGCTACTTGGGAAACAGAAGCCGAGGTTCGCAAGAACTACCCTCAGATTCTCGAGGAGTACGAAAAGGTACTAATTTCGAGGACCAAATTTTTCTTTAAGGGGGCTAGAATATAACGTCTTGGAAAAAACCGTACAAAGACCCGAGTACCACCTCAGGCAGAAATCACTAAGGACTAAATCCTTTAGAAATTAGATGAAAATTAATTAAGTGCTAAACTGAATTAAACGCTAAATTAGCTTGAACAACTTTCTATATGATCTGTAAGACCCAAAACTAGAGAATCGCAACACTACATTACCTAAAAACCTAGGATCAATCTCTAAACCCAGTTGCTCTCGAGAGCAGCTTGAAACTCCGTATCAGACCTGGACCGCACGTCGAAAGTCCGATGACCACGAAACTATACAATTATGACTGCCTTACTGGACTTGACAACCATCTCGGAAATCAAGTCCTAATGTATACAGGAACGCGCAACTTGAGCCTAGAGCGAAGTATGTGAGAAACGTGAATACCTTTAGAAAATGACTCAGATTTAAGTGATTTGGACCGTTCACTTGCTGGCCAAGTTTAAGGATTCAGACCGTCAGAATTTGACCCAAAAACACCCTCGGATCAGGAAAATTTCCCTGCACAGGTCAGTGTACTCGTGGCCCTGATCGAGTGACGATGACCGTTGAATTGAAACTGGTCCGCCACGGTCGATCCATAAATTCGATCAGATTGAAAACTTAACCTGACCTAGATCCAATGTCAAGGAACTTTTCCTGGACTGTATGCAGAAAAGAGGCCTCCAGATGTGCTCCGTTAGCCCGAAACAGCCAACTTTTAGCTATAACCTAAGTATACCATGGCCCTGGGGCCATTGAGGTCAGTTCTGGGCCTATATAAAGACCTAAACTCACCCCTCTCTCATTCTATACGAATTCGTAAACCCTAAGAGAGAGAAGAGAGCAAAGAGAGAAGGAAAGAGAGAGAAAGTGAGAGTGAAAGTTAGAGAGAGTTCCTATGATTCGACCCCGCCACTCTACGTGTTGAATCGGCCTGTCTGTATCGCTATTCCGGCAATTCTGACTCCATTCTTAGGTAAGAAATCGTAACCCTAATCTGTTCTATGGTTTGAAATAAGGTAGATGATGAAATAGCTAACCTATTTCATGCTATATGTTGTCATTGTGCTATAGACAAAGACATAGAGTTTAAACTGAGCTCGTTACGTGTTTACCGGTGAAAGGTGCGAACTATAAACGTTTAGGTTATGGTTTTCAAGGCTTTTAATATCAGCAATGATTTGTGTCTGACTTGATTGCTATCACATATGCTTAGATACGATGTTTTCCTCGTATTACACATATATGAACTATGTTGAAATAGATGCATCCCACGTGTTTGTTGAAATGTTTGTATCAGTATGGAATTATGACTTGTGCTTGCCATGATTTATGTTTGACGATGCATGATTGTTGTACATACGGCAACATCCTTGTGAAAGAATTTGCTATAATACTTGTTATAACTACTATATTATATGTATGTTGATATGTGTAGTCTAAGTGTTTGATAAAATACCTAAATGAGTAAATGCTTGCTGAAATGTGTTTACTAAGGGCATTGAGGGGTGACTCTCAATTCCCTTACCTATAGTTACAATTTCCTTCCTGTAACCTAACTTACTACTACTTGCTTTATGTATGAAATACTTATGCATAACAACATATGTACTGTGTTTGTTGAAATGCTCAAATGAGATTTGTACTGAGATTGGTTATCACATGCTGTCTTTGACTATTACATGTGAATGCTATCGTTGGAGTGTGATTGGGGCTACGATGTAGTCCAAGCAATTGGGAATGATTATCAAGTTAGTGGTTGAGGTCGTTTCGCCACATAAGATATGCTTAAGGAATCCGATTCGTACGTTGATTGTCGATAGTGGTTAGGCCACACGGAGTGGTTACGCGCTTCATGTTGATCAACTCAACGTACGCTCGTACTAGTCAAGCTTGTCAAGTAACATGATTGGCCCAATGTATGTTCACCATGTATGGAGGCTATTGCTTGAATCTAAGGTACCAACTTACCAGAGGAAAATCCGTTTAACCTTGGTACCACGATCTGCTAAGACTCATGAGCCGGGCATGGTGGTATAGGACACCGTGGTCGAGCTGTCGGCCTACGCTGGGGCAACAAGCCTCCCCGTAATATCCAATGAGCAAACCAAACTCGTGAGCCGAATACGGTGGTATGGGACACTATATTTGAGCTGTCGGCCTACGCTAAGGTGACGAGCCTCTCCCGTAGTGACCGCAAGTATAAACCAAGGCCTATGAGGATGGTGACGAGCCTCTTCATAGTGACCTGAACTTGCCTGTCCACTGCTTTATACTCAGGGGTGACGTTGCCCTATAACTTGCCTGTCGTATGTGATTACCTAGGATTGACGACCCTAGATGAATCATCGTTTGGGTAAATAATATAAAGGGAGGTACCTTAGCTTCCTAAACCTGCTGTATGAATAAGTCTAATTAAGAACTTGGCTAATCACGTATATGCACTGCATTTGTATGTGCCTTTGGCGTTGGAGTTGAGCACAGAGGAAGGGGTGCATGCCGCGATCGTGAGATGATGTCGCAGAGGGAGTGCGGGCAAGGGCATGCATCATTAACTCATATCATCCTTGCATTAATCAGAGTACCTATGAATGCTTGTTGTATTGCTTTATCATTACTGCTTGACTGAATTGATAACATGTTAACCTTTGCCTTATAGCTCCACTGAGTCGATCACTCACTCCCACTCTGGGACGGTGTTTTAAAACACCAACCAGACTCTGTTGTAGTTGCAGGTGACGTCAAGGCTTACAAGGCGGAGCCTGACTTTTATGATGATGAGGATGAGTTCTCGTACATGCAACTCTCTAGCGGGTCTATGTAGACCTGGAGTTGCATCATCGGGGCTATAGGGATATGGATAGATGACATTACATTTTATCATTTTGCACATTTTGGAATTATATATGTAATTATTTAACCTAGCGACATGTTCAGACTCTAGGGACTTACGATCACTTATATGATTTTATATATTTACCACAGTCTTCCGCTTGCTTAAATTTAATCGTCTCTGGAGTATGATATGTTGTTTTGGTATAATCCCATTCATGTTTAATGCACTAACACGGACAACATTTAATCATCATTATCTATGTTACATAAGTGATGCGTTGGAACTCAGGAATTGGGCTCCTGTTAGACCCCCGATTTTCAGGGCGTTACAGAATGCCACCCAAGGCCAATCGGAGTACTGCACGTCTTACACTTGGCTAACCGTTTGACGGGGCACCTCCACTAAGCGATAGCCACACGGACCCCAGCTTGGGCCCTGACAGTGACACGATGCCGAATTCACAGCCGGCCACTGGCCCCACTAATGGGCCAACACCTTCTGACTACCGGTTCCTAAGTAGAACCGTGCGTCTACCTCGATGCCTCCCGTATCACAGTTGGCTCCTCCTCCTGATAGGTTGGAGCAGATTATGCTCTTGATGCAGCAGCAACAACAGTTTTTTGCCACCATTGCAGGGGCCATTGCCCAGAACATGCACACGGCTCCGCTTGCACCACCTGTGCAACCTGCTGGAAACGTGACAGCCAGCGGCTTATTCGAGTGATTCCAACGCTTCCGACCTCCTACTTTTGTGGGTACTCACAGACCTGAGGAGGTCGAGTATTGGCTTGATCGCATCTCTAAGATGCTGAAGCCGCTGCACTGCACTGAGGTAGAACAGGTGGAGTTGGTCACCTACATGTTTGAGAAGGAGGCCAGCTTCTGGTGGGACAACATCCTTCGGACCATCGCTGTCGGCTATGTATGGACGTGGGAAGCTTTTGAGACACGCTTCCATGAGAAGTACTTTCCCCTCACGCATGGTAATGAGAAGGAGAGTGAATTTCTTCACCTCCGTCAGGGAGGGATGACAGTGGCAGAATACGAGAACAGGTTCATGGAGCTGGCTAGATATGCTCCCCTGATATTAGCAGACTAGCCGATGCGAATGCGGTAGTTTTCTGAGGGTCTGCAACCCGAGATACGCTCGAAGATGTGTTGTGCTAGCATATCCAACTATGCTGAGCTAGTGGGCATGTCTCTGCGAGCTGAGAAGGATGGGGACAGGCTGTCTCGTACACGTGTGCCTATGGTTCCTAGGCCTCGACCGGATTTGCCGAGAAGACCGTCTCTCTGCAAGAGGCCCCATGCAGACTCACCTCCAAGACTTACGGCTCCACCAGCCCTGATGAGGCGATCAGACTTGCAATGCACCTACTGCAAGAGGTCGAGCCATACAAATACCTACTGTTTCACTAAGAGGAGGGATAACGACTTCTCACCACCTCAGAAGATCAATCGTCAGTTTCCTCAAGCCATATCAACTCCACCTCTACGATCAGTACTGCCAGCACAGCCTTTCTATAGGCCTAATGTGCCACGTAGTAGGCCGCCTCAATGGCCCATGGTACCGCAACCGAACTGTTCTCAACAGACTCATGTCCACTCACTTGCAGCTGAGGCATCCGAGGTAACAGTTACAGCACCGATGGCTTTCGAAGTCACTGCGCATATTCAAGGTACATCAGTCTTCTTATTGGTGGAAACCGGGTCCACTATCTCATATGATCATGCGCAACAGTCAAGCAACTGGGGTTGGAAACTAGTCCTATGGTTGGGCTGAGACTCCTTACCGCCACAGGGACCTTCTCAGATACTACCAAGATGTGTAAGGGTTGTTTGATAGACTTAGGGAGCAAAACAGTACTCGTCGACCTGATTATTGTCCCGTTATGTCATTACGATGTGATGCTCGGTACGGATTGGCTCATTGAGATGAAGACCGAGATCAATTGTGATACTAAGGTGGTGACAGCTTATGAGTCGGAGGGCACAACCTTCCCGGTTTAGGTTAGTTGGTATTACCGCATAGTTGTTACACTACCTTGTTAGAGCATGTTAATGGTCCGACTTTGGGAAACACGCTAGTAGTTCGAGATTTTGAGGACGTGTTCAGGATGACACCTAGATTACCTCCCCGATGCGAGATCAATTTTACTATTGACCTTGTGCCTAGTGCGACACCCATTTCATTACCCACGTATCGCATGCCTCCATGTGAAATAAAGGAATTGAGAAGACAGATTGATGACCCGTTGGATTCAGGGTTCATACGACCGAGTGTGTCTCCTTGGGGAGCACCCATGTTGTTTGTGAAGAAGAATGATGGTTCACTACGATTGTGTATTGATTATCGCAGGTTGAACCAAGTGACAGTGAAGAACAAGTATCCTTTGCCCAGGATAGATGATTTCTTCGATAGTTGAAAGGGGCGCAGTATTTTTCAAAGATCGACTTACAGTCAGGGTATCACTAGTTGTGCGTCAGGGATGAGGACATGCAGAAGACAGCATTCAGAACCAGCTTTGGGCATTACGAGTTCCTTGTGATGTCGTTTGGACTCACAAACGCACTGCCCGTGTTCATGGACCTGATGAACCGGGTGTTTCGGCTGTATCTATACCGGTTCGTCATCGTGTTTATAGATGACATTTCGATATACTCCAAGAGTCGGAAGGATCACAAGGAACACCTGCGAGCAGTATTTGATACGCTCAAGAAGAACCAGTTGTTCGCTCAGTACAAGAAGTGTGACTTCTAGAAAGAAGAAGTGAAGTTCCTGGGACATGTGGTGTCCAAGGAAGGAATAGCTGTGGACCTTGCTACGGTGACCGCAGTTCAGGACTGGGAGCAGCCCGGTTTAGTTACAGAAGTAAGAAGTTTTCAGGGACTCGCTGGCTACTACCGTCGATTCATTAGAGACTTTTCCAAGATAGCCAGACCGTTGTCTCAGCTGACTCGGAAGGATCTTAAGTTTGCTTGGAATGAGAAGGCAGAAGTAGCTTTTCAGGAACTGAAGGACAAGTTGATGTCCGCCCCTATGCTAGTATTGTCAGAGCAAGGGGTCAAGTATACTATATACACCAACGCTTCTCGTGTTGGTTTGGGTTGTGTTCTGATGCAGAAGGACAGGGTAATTGCCTATGCATCGCGACAGTTCAGAAAACACGAGGAAGACTACCCTACGCATGACCTAAAGTTGGCGGCCGTCATCTTTCTATTGAAGCTCTGGAGACATTACCTTTATGGAGAGGAGTTCGAGCTCTTTTGCGACCACAAGAGCCTCCGGTACGTATTCACACAGAGGGACCAGAATATGAGGCAACAGCGATGGATGGAAACCTTGAAGGACTTCAAGTTCGAGGTCTTCTACCATCCTGGTAAGGCTAACCTTGTGGCAGACACGTTGAACCGCAAGAAGACAATAACGTTTGTGGCTCCGCTGATGATAGCAGAATGGGATATGGTAGAGTTTGTACGAGACTTTGAGCAGAAACTTACGGTAGAGGAGCCATTTGAGAGCATTGCACACATTGGTGTGCAGCCACTCATTGATGACAGGATCATTGCAGCTCAGAAAGACGATGAACTATTGGCAAAGATGAGAGAGCAGGTGAGCAACAGTGAAGACTCAGAATGGAGAGTTAGTACGGATGGGGGTTTACGTTATCGTGGCTGCCTATGCATCTCAAACCTTCATGACTTGAGAAAGGAAGTTCTCGAAGCTGCTCATAATTCGAAGATGGCGATGCATCCTAGAGTACGAAGATGTATCGAGATAGCAGGTCAAGGCAGAGCATTGCCGACCTCCTGGTTTACTTCAGCCCATGCCTATAGCTGAATGGAAATGAGATTTCATCTTTATAGATTTCATTTCAAGGTTACCGAAGACGAGGAAGGGACATGATTCCATTTGGGTGATTGTGGACCGATTGACAAAATCGGCTCATTTTCTGCCTATTAGGGTCTCAAACTCAGCAGACGATTTGGCCAAGTTGTACATGAAGGAGATAGTGCGTCTGCATGGAGTGCCTATGGAGATCGTGTCAGATCGAGACACGCGATTCACATCTATCTTCTGGACAAGCATCAAGGAAGCAATGGGTGTGAAACTAAAGTTCAGTATCGCATTCCACCCACAGACGGATGGGCAGAAGGAACGGGTGAATCAGGTGTTAGAGGACAAGTTGCGAGCTTGTGTGCTTGATTTCAGGGATAGTTGGGATGACTGTCTTCCTTATGCTGAGTTCACTTATAACAACAGCTTCCAGGCAAAGAATATTGGCATGACCCCCTATGAGGCATTGTATGGGCGTCCCTGTAGAGCACCTCATTGATGGGCAGAAGTTGGCGAGAAGAGTTTGATTGGCCCCGAGTTAGTGCAGGCGACCTCAGAGAAGATCGACATTATTAGGTGTCGACTTCTTGCGGCACAGAGCAGATAGAAGAGTTACGCCGATACGAGGCGGCGACCGCTAGAGTTTGAAGTTGGGGACCATGTGTTTCTCAAGGTTTCCCCCATTAAGGGAGTCCTCCGGTTTGGAAAGAAAGGGAAGCTCACGCCGAGATTCATTGGCCCATTCCAGATACTAGATCGAGTGGGTGTGGTTGCATACCACCTTGTTTTGCCCACACCACTCGTATGCGTGCACAACGTATTTCACGTATCTATGCTAAAGAAATACGTTCCTAACCCTTCCCACATTATCAAATAGGAGTAGGTACAGTTGAGTGAAGATGCTATTTATGTACTGCGACCGACACGTATCCTTGATAGGAAGGAACAGGTGCTGGTAAAGTGATTCCGCTTGTAAAGGTACTGTAGACGCACCACACTGAGGAAGAGGGTACTTGGGAAACAGAAGCAGAGGTCCGTAAGAACTACCCTTAAATTCTTGATGAGTACGAATAGGTACTAATTTCAAGGATGAAATTTTTCTTAAAGGGGGTAGATTGTAACGTCTCGAAAAAACCCATACAAAGACCCGAGTACCACCTCAGGCAGAAATCACTAAGGACCGAATTCTTTAGAAATTAGACGAAAATTAATTAAGTACTAAACTGAATTAATTGGTAGATTAGCTTGAACTGCTTTGTATACAAACTGCAAGACCCAAAACCAGTAGAATCGCTAACTCTACATTACCTAAAAACCTAGGATCAATCTCAAAACCCAATTGCTCACGGGAGCAGCTTAAAACTCCGTATCGAACTTGGATCACGCGTCAAAAGTCCGATTACCATGAAGCTATACGATTATGACCGCCTTATTAGGCTTGACAACCATCTCGAAAATTAAGTCCTAATGGTATCCAGAAGCACACAACTTGAGCCCGGAGCGAAGTGTGTGAGAAACCCGAATATCTTTAGAAAATGAACTCGAACTTAAGTGAATTGGGTCGTTCGCTTGCAGGCCAAATTTAAGGTTTTAGACCGTCAGATTCTGACCCAACTACACCCTTGGATCAGGAAAATTTTCCTACACATGTCAGTGCACTTGTGGCCCTGATCGAGAGACGATGACCGTTGAACTGAAACTGGTCCACCACAGTCGATCCGTAAATCCAATCGGATCAAAAACTTAACCCGACATAGATCCATTTTTAGAGAACTTCCTCTGGACCTTATGCAAAAAATGGGCCTCCAGATGGGCTCCGTTGGCCCGAAACAGCCACCCTTTGGCTATATTCTAAGTATACCATGGCCCTGGGGCCATTGGCATCAGTTCTGGGCCTATATAAGGACCTAAACCCACCATTCTCTCATTCCATACGAATTTCAAACCTTAGGAGAGAGAAGAGAGGAAAAAGAGGAGAAAAAGGTGAGGAGAAGAGAGAGAAGGTGAGAGATAGTCGCTGGGATTCGATCCCACCGCTCTACGTGCTGAATCGCCTCTCCCGTGTCGCTACACCGGTGATTCCGATTCCGTTGTTGGGTAAGAAATCCTAACCCTAACCTGTGTTAGGTGTCCAAATAGAGGAATTAGTGAAATAGCTAACCTATTTCATTGATTCAGGTAGCCGTTGTGTCGTAGACAAAGACGTAGTGTTCAAACTGAGTTTGATACGAGTATATCGACGAAAGGTGCGGACTATAAACGTTTAGGTTATGGTTTTCAAGGCTTTCAATGTCAGTAATGATTTATGACTGACTTGATTGCTATCACATATGCTTAGATGCGATGTTTTCCGCGTATTACATATATATATGAATTATGTTGATTTTAATGCATTCTATGTGTTTGTTGAAATGTTTGAGTGAATATGGAATTATGATTTATGCTTGTTATGATTGACGTTTGAGGATACATGATTGTTGAACATGTAGCAACTCCCTTGTGAAAGGATTTGCTATAATGTTGGTTATAACTACTATATTATATGTATGGTGATATGTGTAGCCTAAGTGTTTGATAAAACGCCTGAATGAGAAAATTCTTGTTGAAATGTATTTAATGCGGGTATTGAGATAGGATTCTCAATTCCCTTATCTATAGTTACAGCTTCCTTTATGTAACCTATCTTTCTATTATATGATCTATGGATGAAATGCCTGTGTATGATAACATGTGTACTATTTGTTTGTTGAAATGCCCAAATAAGATTTATATTTAGATTGGTTGTCACATGTTATCTTTAATTATCACATGTGAATGATATTGTTTCGAGTGTGATTGGGGCTACGATGTAGTCCAGGCAATCGGTAATGGTTTACTATCTGTAGCCAAACTATTTTAGCGACGACGGATACGTTCGAGGAATCCGAGTCGTACGGTCATTATCGACAGTGGTTAGGCCACGAGGAGTGCGTACGTGCTCCATATTGATTAGTTCAACGTACGCTCGTACTAGTCGAGTTTGTCAAGTAACCCGATTGACCAAATATATATTCACCATATATGGACGCTACTGCTTGAATCTAAGGTACCACTTACCAGTGAAAAACCCCTTTAACCTTGGCACCATGATCCGTTAAGACTCATGAGCTGGGCATGGTGGTATGCGACACCGTGGTCGAGCTATCGGCCTACGTTGGGGTGATAAGCCTCCCCGTAGTGTCCAGTGATCAA
Organism: Magnolia officinalis; assembly: GCA_021015155.1. NCBI lineage: Eukaryota > Viridiplantae > Streptophyta > Magnoliopsida > Magnoliales > Magnoliaceae > Magnolia > Magnolia officinalis. The sequence continues at coordinate 36,756,213 of JAJHSJ010000011.1, forward strand.
ACCACACTCATGAGTTGAATACGGTGGTATGGGACACTGTATTCAGGCTATCGGACTACACTAAGGTGACGAACCTTTCCCGTAGTGACCTTGAGTATAACCTAAGGCCTACGCTGAGGTGACGAGCCTCTTCGTAGTGACCTGAACTTGCCTGTCCACTGCTTTTAAATCAGGGGTGACGTTGCCCTATAACTTGCCTGTCGTATGTGATTAACTAGGATTGACGACCCTAGATGGATCATTGTTTGGGTAAATGATATAAAAGGGAGGTACCTTAGCTTCCCAAACCTATTGTATGAATGGGTCTAATAAAGGACTGGACTTACACGATCATGCACCGCATTGCATGTGCCTTTGGCGTAGGAGTTGAGCACAGTGGAAGGGATGCATGCCGCGATCGTGAGATGATGTCGCAGAGGGAGTGTACGTGAGGGCATGCATCATTAACACATATCATCCTTGCATTAACCAGAGTACCTAGGAATGCTTGTTGTATTGCTTTATCATTACTACTTGACTGAATTGATAACATGTTAACCTTTGCCTTATAGCTCCACTGAGTTGATCACTCACTCCCACTCTGGGACGGTGTTTTAAAACACCAATCAGACTCTATTGTAGTTTAAGGTGATGACGAGGCTTACGAGATGAAGCCTGTCTTCTATGATGACGAGGAGTTCTCCTACATGCAACTCTCTGGCGGGTCTATGTAGACCTGGAGTTGCGCATCGGGGCTACAGGGATATGGATAGATGACATTACACTTCATCATTTTGTATATTTTGGAATTATACATGTAACTATTTAACCTGGTGACATGTTCATACTCTGGGGACTTACAATCACTTATATGATTTATATACTTATCACAGTCTTCCGCTTGCGTAATCTAATTGTCTCTGGAGTATGATATGCTAATTTGGTATAATCTCAATCATGTTTAATGCACTAATATGGACAACATTTAATCATCATTATCTATGTTGCATAAGTGATACGTTGGAACTCGGGAGTTGAGCTTCTGTTCGACCCCCGATTTTCAGGGCGTTGTAGGATGTTTGAGGATGTAAATGAACTTAGTATTACTAAAATATGATGATTGTTCTTAATACTCTCTCTCTCTCTCTCTCTCTCTCTCTCTCTCTGTTATGCTTGAATAAGATAATTTCCCAAATAAAATGCATTTGTTTCTTGTTTGAAACATCGATAACATCGATCATATATCGATTTCATCGATGTTTGAATTACGATCATATCGAGCTTATATCGATTCCTCGGTCATTCCCATATGATTTACCTTGTAAGATTGCTAGAATAGTTTTGTCCGGATTCGATCTCATTGATATACCTTCGATATTATCGATATTTGAATTCCGATGACATCGAGTATGGTTTCGAGTCCTCGATCTTTCAAGATGATTTTCTTCTGAAGCTCGCTGGGCAAAGACTTAACCCGAATTCGATGATATCAAATGCATATCGATATCATCGAAGTTTGAATTTAGATGATATCGAAGATGATTCGATTACTCGAGCAATGTCGGGATATTTTTCAAAAGTTGCTGGACAAGGCTCAAAGTAAATCGATATCATCGATTCTCCTTTAATGTGATTGATATTTGAATTTCGATATCATCGAAATGTTATTCAATTTATCGAACATATTGTCCAAAATACTTTGTGGTTGCTGGACATAGAATGGCCTAATTCGATGACATTGAGTGGGTTTCGATATCATCGAACGTGAGTGTTCGATCCCATTGATGTGTACTCGATACCATCGAATACTGTCTGAAAAACTTGGAAGATTTTCCTGTTCTGAAACTCAAGTTTACTGCCAAACTTTCCTATGTTGTTTTAAGACTTTTAAGGCTTTTGTTTACCTGGGTGTTTTGGGACATGGGATGTGAGGCTAAGTTTACCTTTGATGAGTTCGGAGCACACATCTAGTTGAGGCAGACGCTGATAATCTTAATATGGGGCTCACTTGTCTTACCGACTCAACTCTCATGTTAATTGACAAACCAGGGCACTTTCAACTTGTAATGCTTCGGTGATCGCTATTAGTTCATTCACTAACCACTCATCTCTTGGGAAACATTCATCACTGAGATAATCAGATAGATTATCATAGTCGGCGTTTTCTTTTGGTCCCGTCGATTTACAGGGTTGGTCGAAAATATTGGCATCCTGTTCACACAACACACGAGGTAGAACCACTTCGACCAGGTTAGCGCCCATCTATTCTTCAAGGGAAGGGATTTTTCAAAACGGTCGTGGTTGTACTATTCTTGGTTGGGGCACGTCTTCAACTTTTGTTAATTCCCTTCTCATGGCTGCTTTATGCCTTTGCCCATGACATTTTCGAGTTTGAGTCAATGCTTCTGACACTATTGGGAATTTAGGATGCATGACTCATTTCAAGACTCCCTTCTAAGTTGCTGGAGGTTTAATCAATTGTTGCTTTGACATTTCACTTTGAGAGTAACGACCAAAGGGTGAAGGTGCTCCCTGCGGCCGATGTTGACCATTACCTTTAGTTCGTGGAGCCATATATCGGGCTTGCAACCTTGGTTGAGGTGGGTCTCTCCATCCTAGAATGGTCCTGTTGGCACATTAATCGCATAATTGTGAGCCTTGACCGTTTTGCTGAATTGCATTTGGTTGAGTAGTGATCAGGCGAGAAGGTCAATGTCGCCCTTGCTTCAGTTGTAGTGGTGTGCTTTCACGACTGGTTGGGCCAAGATCAACCCTTAGTCATGGTCGATTAGCCCTCCTCAAGTTTGTTGTTACCATATTGACTTCGAGGCTAGGCGGGAACATATCTGTATCGATTAACATTGCTTCCTCGCCCTTCTCAAGGAATTTCAGTAGCCTGCAGTCGATATTGCCCTGGTCTATGTTCCTTAATATGACACATTTGTTAGTTGAATGGGAACAAGTTCCATGCTATTTACAGTATTCCAATTTCTGCAATTCGTTAGCCAAAGGTATCTTATGATTTATAGGAATCTTGATAAACTTTTTGACCAACAAAATTTCAAAAATCTATTCGGCTTGCGGGATATCAAAAGTGTAAACTTTTTTAGGCCTTTTGTGCGATCGATATGGTCGATTTCGCCTTGACCAATGCTGAATATATGAGTGGCTTTTTAGCTACCACTTTGGCAATTGTGACCTCGTAATTCAAGTCATGATAATATGTCCCAATTAACGATATCTTCTGCCTAGCACCTTCTTGCAAGAGTAATTCGTACCTAGAGACCTTCCTATTCAGGTTGTACAGGTCCATCAAATCTGTCCCAATGAAATTCTTATGAAGTTTGTACTCGAGCCCATCTTGTGCAAACAGCACAAATTCAACTTCGGTCATAACAACCTTATATCGGCTTTTTGCCATTTTAAACCGAGTAATATAGCTCTCACAGATTTCTCTCGGTAGCTATTGGAAATGGACGAGATTGGCTATAGTTATTTCCCTATTCTTAAAGAAAAACTGTGCATGAAAATTTTCTTTTATTTCTTGTCAAGTATGAATTGAATTTGGCAATAGATTAGAATACCACGTGAAAGTTGTGGTTGTTAGTGAATGAACAAATAATTGCAGTTGTGATAGTCTTTGTTCGTTAACTCACCACACTTCATAGTGAATCGACCAACGTGCTCGATGGCCAACTGGCCGGGATCACTCGAAAATAAGGAAAAATTTGGCCGATAATTCCATGGTAACGGATGTTGCTAATCGATCCATTAAAATAAGGCTTATGGTAAACTGGAATAGTATTGTGGCCGAGTACTTGACATGTAACTTCCTGAACCATTTGCATGATTTGGTCATGATCCATCCGCTGAGGTTCCACTACCAGTGGTGGATCGGGACTGAATCAGTTTGGACCCTATTGGAACAACGAATTCTTAGAGAATTGTTGGGGGTTATATCCTCCCGCTACACCCTGATTTCAAATTTCATGAATGAAATTCCTAGTCTCCCGCTCTGTTCGTTTAAACTCAGGAGGAGGCAGAGCATTCCACGTCTCCTGAACTAGAATTGGTGGTGGATTCCTCTGAGGAGGAGGCACAGATGGTGACTGAGTTGTATGGCCAATTTAACTTTCCTCAGCATCATATTGCACTGCTATTGGAGTTCGTTTGGATATCACCGCCATCAATCGATGCATGGCCTCAGTCTGACTAGCCATGTATCTATTAGTATTCTCAGTTTGAATATCGAACTGCTCAACTTGGGCCCTTCCATATTCCTGAACATGCTAGATACTCATTTGTACATCCCGGAGTATGACTGTTATCTCTTCCGGAGAAATGGTTTGACAGGTTGACGCCCCTTCTTGGTTCCCGATGCCGAGTGTCGGGCTATTGTCTAGATTCAATGCTTCAGGGGCTGCTTGAATCGGCATATCCACGGTTGGAGGCAGTGCGATTAGTGTAGAGGGTTTGACCCCAACAATTCGATTGCTTCTTCTATTTATAATTCTAATTGGTAGAGTTACGCTAATAAGTTAGAGATAGGGTCCTACCAGGCATGTTAAAAATTTGTTGCTACTTTGCACGACTGGTGCGCAATAAATATTTATAGCAACTAAGTAGTTTGTTGTCCCACTGGGCGTTCTAAAAACTTGTTGCTTCTTTGCACGACCAGTGCACAATAAATATTTATGGCAACCAATTAGTTTGTTATCCCAGCAGGCGTGACAAAAACTTGTTGCTGCTTTGCACGGTCGGTGCACAGTAAATATTCATGCAATCAAGTAGTTTGTTGTCCCACCGGGTGTGCCAAAAACTTATTGCTGCTTTGCACGACCATTGCATAATACATATGTAACGCCCTGAAAATCGAGGGTCGAGCAGGAGCCCAACTCCCGAGTTTTAACGCATCACTTATGTAACATAGATAATGATTATTAAATGTTGTCTATATTAGCACCTTAAACATGAATGAGATTAAGTTAAATCAACATATCATACTCTAGAGAAGATTAAATTTAAGCAAGCGAAAGACTGTGATAGATATATATACCATATACCTTGTTGTAGGTCTCCAGAGTGTGAACATGTTACCAGGTTAAATATATACATGTATACTCCCAAAATGGACAAAATGAATATACATGCGTGTTCCAAAATACAAAATAACAAGTGTAGTGGCATCTAGTCAGCATCCCTGTAACCCCGTCAATCAGAACATGTTCTACATAGACCCGCCTGATAGCTGCATGTAGGAGAACTCCTCCTCGTCATCATGAAGTCAGGCTCCGTCACATAAGCCTCGTCATCATCTGCAACTACAACAAGGTCTGGTTGGTGTTTTAAAACACCGTCTCAGATTGGGAGTGAGTGATAAACTCAGTGGAGCTATAAGGCAAAGGTTAACATGTTATCAATTCAGTCAAGTAGTAATGATAAAGCAATACAACAAGCATTCCTAGGTACTCTGGTTAATGCAAGGATGATATGAGTTAATGATGCATGCCCTCGCCTACACTCCCTCTGCAACATCATCTCACGATCGCGGGATGCACCCCTTCCTCTGTGCTCAACTCCAACGCCAAAGGTACATGTAAATGCGGTGCATGTGCGTGATTAGCCAAGTTCTTAATTAGACTCATTCATACAGTAGGTTTGGGAAGCTAAGGTACCTCCCTTTATATCATTGACCCAAATGATGATCCATCTATGGTCGTCAATCCTAGTCAATCACATACGATAGGCAAGTTATAGGGCAACGTCACCCCTGATTTAAAAGCAGTGGACAGGCAAGTTTAGGTCACTACGAAGAGGCTCATCACCTCAGCATAGGCCTTAGTTTATACTCGAAGTTACTCCACCTATACCCTACCAACTAACAGTCTATTTTCAAAGGCTCGTCACTAACCCGACTGGGGACCACAGTCAGGCTGTGCCGGGGTAGGTCGACAGCTCGAATACAGTGGCCCATACCACCGTATTTGGCTTAAGAGTTTGGGTTGCTCATTGGTCACTACGAGGAGGCTCGTCACCCCAGCGTAGGCCGACAGCTCGACCATGGTGTCGTATACTACCATGTCCAGCTCATGAGTCTTAGCGGATCGTGGTACCATGGTTGAGACGGGTCTTTACATTGGTAAGGGGTATCTTAGGTTCAAGCAGTAGTGTTCATACATGGTAAACACACAGTAGACCAATCGGGTTACTTGACAAGTTCAATTGGTACGAGCGTACACTGAATTAATCGACATGGTACCACTGTCGACAATTATCGTACGACTCGGATTCATCGAACGTGTCATATGGACGTTACAATCTACCCCCCTTAAAGAAATAATTTCGTCCCCGAAATTGCCTAAAGGTAATAAGTAAAGGCTTGATTATTTCATTTGCTTAGTTCTGTTGGTTTCAGGTTTATATACGTGTTAGGGCATATAATGATTACACTAGCCTAGCTCATAATGGTCTACTCCCTTAAAAGTTTCTACCTTTGAGGTTTGAAAACAAATGTCCAAATCATTATTATCGTGCTAAGTGTTTGATGATAAAGTTTACCTAAGGGTGGTATGATCTACCCTTTATGATTGGGCTAATATGGAAAGTCAGTTGTGGTAGGCTCGAACCCGAATATATTGATTGCCCGCCTAACCAGGGCAGACAACACGTTGTATCCCTTCCTAATCCTGATGGATCCTGGTCTTCTGCTCGGTTAAATCAGTGAGTCCTTTGGTAATCACCCAGGATTGAGAATTGAGTTAAGCCGCGAATACTTCGTAGGGATATGGTTCTGAAATTTTGAAATCTGATCATCCTAAGTATTTAAGGAGTATTATAATTCGCTAGGAAGTTCAAGCCTCATGTTTATAAGGTTGTCATTCGGGTCTTGCTCAACGAGAGCTCTTGTTTAACCTATGTTTAACTTGATGGATAATAAGTTCTTCCATGGTGCTCATAGTCAAAAGACTATACTAGAAGGGTTTTCAATCTCCTAAAACTATATGTGTATCTCACCATTTCGATCATACGGCTAGGGAGTTATGGGCAAATTGCACTTTGGTTTCATTAACTTCGAGAGGGAAAGAAGAGTCGAGAGTTCTAAAATATTACAGAAGTTTGGATTATTAGCAACGTAAGGCCGCGGAAAAGGAAAGAAGAGGGACATCTCCTCAACGCGGTCTGAACCTTGAATTTACAAGGGGATAAGAAACTTAGAATATTTTACTGTAGTCCGCCTCAAACATGAGCTTACGGAGTATTAAACTATGAAACTCAATCCTACTCAAGGGCCCTACTTTAATTGCACAAAAACAACTAATATATATATATATATGTATAATTAAATTTAATCACAGGATAATTCCTAGTATGATTATAAATAATTCCTAAATAGACACCACATACTAACTTTAATATGAAAAGATTTGACCAGTCTATTGGCAACTTGAAGTTGTAGAAATTTTTCGTTTCAACCCTTCTATTATTTATAACATATTTGTCACCTCTAGTTACCATATTATTTTTATAATGTGTATATTACTCCATTGTTAGGCCTATTCTTTTATATGAATTGGTTTAATAGACTCAGTGTCTATCAATAGGAATATAGGTGTACCTTGAATGTGGGTAGTGACCTCAAAGGCCAAAGGCACTGCAATTGCTGACTCAGGTGTTTCAGCTGCAAGTGCATGTACACGTGCTTGTTGAGGGCGATTTAGTTGCACTGCTATATGTCGTTGAGGTGGAGTCGCTATAACATGTGGCGGCTGACGGTCGATCTTCTGAGGTGGCGCAAGACCGTTGTCTTTCATCTTAGTAAAACAGATGGGGTCGGTGTGTCCCCCTTTGTTACAATATGTACACCAATGGTTCGTTCGCCTTTGCTTGGTCGGTGGAGCCACGAGCCTTGGAGGTGAGTTTACATGTGGCCTCTTACCTAGGATTGGTCGTTGCTGTAATTCAGGCCGAGGCATCGGGCCCATTGGTATACGTGCCTAAGAAACTCCGTCTCATCTTGTTCAGTCTGTAGAGACATGTTGACTAGCTCGGCGTAATTAGGAATGCTAGCGCAACACATCTTAGTGCAGATATCGGGCCGCAGCCCATCTGAAAAATGCCGCATTTTTATCGGCTCATCTGCTAATATCAAAGGAGCGTATCTGGCTAGCTCCGTAAATTTGTTCTCGTACTCTGACACGGTCATCCCTCCCTATTGGAGGCGAAGAAACTCTCCCTCTTTCTCATTGCGGTAGGTGAGAGGGAAATACTTCCCATAAAAGCGTGTCTCAAAAGCCTCTCATGTCCATACATATCCAGCAGCAACGGTCCTAAGGATGATGTCCCACCAGAGACTAGCCTCCTTCTCAAACATGTAGGTGGCCAACTCTACCTGTTCTGCCTCAGTGCAGTGCAGCAGCTTCAGCATCTTAGAGATGCGGTCGAGCCAATACTCGGCCTCCTCGGGTCTGTGAGTACCCCCAAACGTAGGAGGTCGGAAGTGCTGAAATCGCTCAAACAAGCCGCTAGCACCCATGTTTTCAGCAGGGTGTACAGGTGGTGCAGGTGGAACCGTACTCATGTTCTGGGCAAGGACCCCAGCAATGGTGGCCAAAAACTGTTGTTGCTGCTGTTGCTGCTGCTGCATCAAGAGTATCATTTGCTCCAACCTATCAAGAGGAGGAGCCACTTGTCGCATGTGGGGCGTCGAGGTAGACGCACGGTTCTGCTAGGGAACCGGTGGTGCAGAAGGTGTTGGCCCATTGGTGGGGCCAGTGGGCGGCAGAGAATTCGGCATAGTCGCGTGACTCAGGCCCGAGTTGGGGTTCGTATGGCTATCGCTTAGGAGAGATGCCCCGTCACTCGATTCGCCAATTGTAAGACGTGACGTACACCGAGTGGCCTTAAGTGGCATTCCCTATATACAACATAGGGTGCAACTCATGTAAGATTTAGCATAACAACACTCAATTCCTCAAGCATTCTACACATTTCATGGCAAAAGGAGCAGCATGCACTCCATTCAACAAAATTTGTCATGGTACATGAGATATAGTTTTACATGAACCATGACAGAAGATGCATTTGAGCTAATCTTATAAAGCCTTTTGAACACTAACATACCATCCTCTCTACCCTACTACTGAGCCTATCCAGGTTATAACATAGAAAACAGGAAAACAAACAACAAAACAAACTAAAAGACGACTATACGTATGACTAGTCATCCGAATCTGGTGATGGAGGAGGGGCACCCTTGTCCTGCATGCAGCACAGGATAGCCTTCAAGGTGCGAGACACCTTCTTGAATTTTTGTTTCATGAAGGCCCTATTCTCTTCAAGCTTGGCCCGGGTCTCACTGACCTCCTGTCGCGGGGCGACCTGGCCCTCCTCGATCTGAGTCAAGCGGGCTTCTATAGCAGCCTGATCGTCGTCATGCTCCTGTGTAGCAGGTGGAGAGCCCTCATCAGTGTCTTGGGCCTCCGCTTCTTCTTCTTCACTCTCTCCTCCCTCACTTCCTTCATCTGTCTCATTTTCTTCCTCTATCTCATTGCTTTCTTCCTCTTCGCTTTCAGTCTCGTCCCCATACTCATCGAGTCGGGCTTGACGTTGGTGAGGGTCAATCCTCATGTTGTTGAGCATAGTGTCATTAATGAAGTGGATCGGAGCAATGTCATCCATGTAAAGTCTGTAGGCGAACTCTCGAGCAATCTTGTATATAAGTCGGCCAAATGGAAGTGAGACATCATTCCTAACAGACCGCCCAGTCTGGACTATCTGTAGCAGGGTGAACGTAGGCAGACACAGCTTGTCTCCCTACCCGGCTCTATACAGAAAATCCACCATCAAGCGAGTGCATTCGGTACGCTTGCCCTACCTAGGATACACATTATATGTGAATATGTGGTGAAACAGGCGGAAATCATCTATCAATTCCGTCGATGAGAAGCATCTGCCTCGCTTCCGGTGAGCTAGTCGACCGCAAAGGAACCGCGTGCGGCGATCTCTTTCTTGCATACTCTTGAGATTATTTTCGCTAGCATGCACCTCACCACGTGGAATTCCCATGATCTGGGTCATCAAATCTACGTTGACTGTTGCTTCCCGCCTTCCCACGGGAATGGTGAATTGTAGGGACTCCAGTAGTGGATCCGAATGTGGGCGCAGAATGCTCGCACAGTGTTTTCACATGCGTGCGACTTGCCCTCGGATATGGGACCCCACCCGGCGTCCACCAGGAGGTCCATCACTGGATACAACCCAAATAGCCTTTCATCTACATGAGCTTCAAGCACAACTCCACGGCCACGAAATCGACCCTGTTTCATGCCCGCCGGTAAAACTCCCTCTTGTGGAATTTGGGGATCGAGATCCCGCTTTGACCTTCGCTCTCGGGCGGTGCTTGTGCTAGCTTCAGCGCCCGCCTTCTTCCTTGGACGGGTCGGGCGACTAGGCCCAGCTTCATCTATGGAAGCCCTCTTCTTCCCCATGAGGGAAACAAGTGTGGAAAGAGAGAAGATTGCAACCACAAGCTCAAAGAGAGCCATGGAAGTCAAGGAAGCTTGAGAGATGGAATGGGTCGGTGGATTTGAAAGTGTATGAGTCACAAAGGTAGTTTGGTGTGCTCAAATGAGAGGGATTTAGGGAGATAGGTGGTTGTAGAAGATGAGTCCTTTGAGGAGATGTTGGAGATGGGTATGTAGTGAAGAAGATGTGAGAATGAAGGGGAGATTTAAGAGAGAAATGAAATTTTGAGAAGTTTGGAAAGTTTGGAGGGGTGGAAATGGGAGAGAAATAGGGGCCCCACACGATTTCATGGGCCCCACAGGTGTGTACAAGGGTCGGCCTGACCGGCCCGCTTTGGCCCGACAGGCCCGGACGAACTGGACCGGGGTGTGCCCCGGTCGACGGGGTGCCGCCCCCCCTGGGTGGTAGCCACCCCCTCCTGGGGTGCCGGAGATGTACGGGGGAACCCCTAGGTCCCACAGATTTGCGTGGTTTGGGCCCCCTCGACCGTTTAAGGCGGTTTCGGGTCCTGACAAAAGCGTATTCACGTGTTTGGAGTCATTTGAGTATGGGGTGCGCCGAATTATCATTCAAACCTGTCGACCAATGGTCTGAAAAGGAATCGGGATCATTTCACATGATCACTGATGCATACGGGTCAGATTTCAACGGTCAATTTCGCCGATTGGCGAAACTGGGAATCTTACGACTGTTCCTACGTTTCATCGCTCCCTCCTAAGTCAAAGTATGTCAGTGTGCGTCGTGTTACCATAACCCAGGTCCAGTTTAATCCAAATCATGCTCTGATACCAAATTGTAACGCCCTGAAAATCAGGGGTCGAGCAGGAGCCCAACTCTCGAGTTCCAACGCATCACTTATGCAACATAGATAATGATGATTAAATGTTATCTGTATTAGCACCTTAAACATGAATGAGATTAAGATAAATCAGCATATTATACTCCAGAGACGATTAAATTTAAGCAAATGAAAGACTGTGATAGATATATATACCATATACCTTGTTGTAGGTCTCCAGAGTGTGAACATGTTACCAGGTTAAATATATACATGTATACTCCCAAAATGGACAAAATGAATATACATGTGTGTTCCAAAATATAAAATAACAAGTGTAGTGGCATCTAGTCAGCATCCCTGTAACCCCGTCGATCAGAACATGGTCTACATAGACCCGCTTGATAGCTGCATGTAGGAGAACTCCTCCTCGTCATCATAGAAGTCAGGCTCCGTCACATAAGCCTCGTCATCATCTGCAACTACAACAAGGTCTGGTTGGTGTTTTAAAATACCATCTCAGAGTGGGAGTAAGTGATAAACTCAGTGGAGCTATAAGGCAAAGGTTAACATGTTATCAATTCAGTCAAGTAGTAATGATAAAGCAATACAACAAGCATTCCTAGGTACTCTGGTTAATGCAAGGATGATATGAGTTAATGATGCATGCCCTCGCCTACACTCCCTCTGTGACATCATCTCACGATCGCGGCATGCACCCCTTCCTCCGTGCTCAACTCCAATGCCAAAGGCACATGCAAATGCGGTGCATGTGTATGATTAGCCAAGTTTTTAATTAGACTCATTCATACAGTAGGTTTAGGAAGCTAAGGTACCTCCCTTTATATCATTGACCTAAACGATGATCCATCTAGGGTCGTCAATCTTAGTCAATCACATACAATAGGCAAGTTATAGGGCAACGTCACCCCTGATTTAAAAGCAGTGGACAGACAAGTTCAGGTCACTACGAAGAGGCTCGTCACCTCAACGTAGGCCTTAGTTTATACTCGAGGTTACTCCACCTACGCTCTACCAACTGGCAGTCTATTTTCAAAGGCTCGTCACTAACTCGACTGGGGACCACAGCCAGGCTGCGCCGGGGTAGGCCGACAGCTCGAATACAGTGTCCCATACTGTATTCGGCTCACGAGTTTGGGTTGCTCACTGGTCATTACAGGGAGGCTAGTCACCCTAGCGTAGGCCAACAGCTCGACCACGGTGTCCCATACCACCATGCCCAGCTCATGAGTTTTAGCGGATCGTGGTACCATGGTTGAGATGGGTCTTTACATTGGTAAGGGGTACCTTAGGTTTAAGCAGTAGTATTCATACATGGTAAACACATAGTAGGCCAATCGGGTTACTCTACAAGTTCGATTGGTACGAGCGTACGCTGAATTAATCGACATGGTACCACTGTCGACAATCATCGTACGACTCGGATTCATCGAACGTGTTATATGTGGCGAAACGACCTCGACCACTAATTCGAGAGTCATTGTCGATTGCCTAGACTACGCAATAGTCCAAATCATACTCCAAACACCATAGGCATTCATATGTGCTAGTCGAAACAACATGTGTTAACCAATTCAAATATAAATCTCATATAAGCATTTTAATGAACACATAGAGTACATGTTAACATACATAGGCATTCATCCATAAAACGTGTAGCAGCAAGATAGATTACATGAGGGAAACTGTAACTATAGATAAGGTGATTGAGAATCCTATCTCAATATGTAACGCCCTGAAAATCGGGGGTTGAGCTTTGGGCTCATAATGTTCTACCCCCCTTAAAAATTGTTTCTACTCTCAAGGCTCAAGGATCTACGCCCTGATTCGTATGTCGGAACAAGGTATAATTTAGGACCTATCCTTGACATGAAATGGGAAATATCTCTCAATACATTGGTCTTACTCCCATCGATGATGTGTGCTATGGCATTGGTACCTATGGTCATATAAAGGAGCTAAAAATGATGGGTGTTATGGTTGATTCCAGGGACAGGTGTGAGTTTGTGGTAAGATGTCTAATTCTACCAAAGAAGGACTTTTACTACGGTCCCGACTTACCCTCATTAATCATGTCTAATTTAATACAGTAAGATAATCTATACATTATTAGTACATATGGAATTTGGACAAAATAGGTTAACGGGTAGACTATCCTTCTAAGTTCATATGCACAATATGTATGCCAGAATGGTCTGTGATTCGGGACTTAATTCCTAACTGTCTATTGCCCATTAAGAATTTTCTTGGGCCTAAAAAGGGAAATCTCTATTGGCTATATATTTAACACTTCTTAAAGACGAAGTAATAAACTTTGGTTGTAAGTGGTCGGGCCAACACAAAAGGAAAGTTCTGTAGTGAGTCTGAGCCGGATACACAAGCCTTCTGCCTAGCTATGACAGAAATTTTTTAGTATCAGTTCTTAATCCTAGTTGATCCCGATCTTCTGCTTGATCAGAGCATTGAGTTCATTGGTAACTACCAGGATTGAGAATTTGATTCAAACCGCGAATACTTCGCTTATATATATAGTTTCTCTACTCTGTGTTCCCGATTGTAATAAGTCCTTGAGAAGGTAATTCTAAGGGGTGTATTACCTAACATTAAATCCAAGGGATATATAAGTTTTCTCTGAGTGTGAATAGTTTCTAAATCAGACAAGCTTCCTAAGAGTTACTAAAGAAGCCTATAAGTATTAAGGGGATTTAATGAAAGAATGAGCTTTCACTTCAACCTAATCAAGCCGACTAACTAAGTCTATCGGTCTCTGACATTCCCTATTGTAACCAGTAGCCTAGTCTTAATTTTAGGAGTAGTGGTAATCCACTAGTTGTAATCCACTAGATGATTTTATACCATTTCTAATACAAGAAATTGTTTATCGCTTAGGGTCAAACGTTGTCTGATGAGAATTGAATTGCCTGAACTTAAATTTAACTACACTCGAGCACTACACACATGCTCATACTAGCTAAGAAGGTCCTAGGGTTCACATTATGAATTTGTTGGATTTCCTATACTGCCAGATTTGTTTGCAAAATCTAGGAGTACCAACTCTAGGTTCAAAACTCTAAGGGCCTGTTTGGCCAATGGTACTAGGTTGTATTAAATGGATTGCATTGCTAATCCTACTTCGGGATTGGGAATGACATGTTTGGAAGGAGAATGAGATGGAATTAAAATCAATTTCATAGGCTTTGGAAAATGAGTCTTGTGTTGGAAAGTGTGAGATGAGATTTGTGGGTGTTGGAAAGTTATGAGACACAAAAGTTGGGTTTTGTGCTCATATGGGTGTGAAATGATGAAGCCAAGAGGAGTGATGGTGGAGGGGTGGAAGGAGTTCACAATTGTCAAGTACAGCTCCAACTTATCAAGCATTCTACCCATTCGATAACAAAAGGAGCTTCATGCATTTCATTTAACCCAAAATCGTCACAATACATGGGATGTAGCCTTACATGGCCGTAATAAACTCAAATAGGGCCGATGGTTGCTGGGGGTTGTGTGCCCCACGAACGCAGGGGGTTTCGATTAAAACTCGAATTTGGAAAACCTTAGGAGAGAGAAGAGAGGAAAGAGAGAAAAAGAGAGAGAGAGTTAGAGTTCATCCCTGGGATTCAATCCCATCCTTCCACGGGCTGAATCAGCTCTTTTGTACCGCTCTACCGGCGTTTCCGATCCCGTTCTTAGGTAAGAAAACCTAACCTTAATCTGTTTTCGGGTTTCAGGTAGTGTAGGTTATGAAATAACTAACCCAACTCGTGCTATAGGTTGATATAACCTCGTTGACGAAGCCTTAGAGTTTCTAGCGAATTCGTTATGCTTCTACGGCGTAAGGTACGAACTATAGACGTATAGATTATGGTTTTCAAGGCTTTCAATGTCGGTTAATGATTTATTCTTGACGTGGGTGCTATTCACATGCATAAAGTGATGTCCGTTTCATTTTTTAGTTATACGTTAACTAGGTTGAATATACTGTATTCCTCTTATTTGTAGAAAATACCGTATACATATGAAATTTGAATTTGTGCTTGCCATGATTAATTGCTGTCTATGTATGCTAGATACATGTGTATCAACTTCTGGGCGAACGGATTAGCCTACTACATGTTATCTCGACATACGTTGTGTATGTTATAACGTGTAGCCTAAGAGTTTGTAGAAATGTTCGAATGAATATGGAACTATGATTTATGCTTGCCATGACTATTGGTCGTGAATGCATGATCGTGGTTCATGTGGCAACTCCTTTGTGAAAGGATTCGCTACGACATGTGTTATAACTAGCATATTACAGGTATGTTGGAAGGTGTAGTCTAAGTGTTTGTAAAATTGTCTGAATGAGTAAGTAGTTAGTAAATTGCAATGTATAAGGGTATTGAGATATGATTCTCAACTACTTTAACTATGTGTATGCTTTCCTCCATGTAACGTATATTAGAGTGTCTGTTTATCTATGTAATGCATATGTATAAATCCATGTTTAAGTTGTATTCCATAAAATGCAAAAATAAAGCCGTGAAGGGTGATGGGGGAGTGGTGTAACGATTCCGTGCAACAGCCCTGGCAGCCCTAAAGCGGACATGATTGTATGCTTTGAAATCTTGATCCACTACCGCTTTAACTATCTTCTAGGATATTTTGTTGTAATTGAATGTGATTGGGGCTATTGTATAGTCCAGGCAATCGGTAACAAAGCCTAGATTGGTGGATGATGTTGTTTCGCCACACAGGATGTGTTCGACGAATCCGAAACGTACTTCGGTTATCGACAGTGGTTAGGACACACGGAGTGCTTACGCACTTCATGTCGATCAACCCGATGTGCGCTCGTATTAGTCGAGCTCGTCAAGTAACCCGATTGGTCCTATGTATGTTCACCATGTTTGGACGCTACTGCTTGAACCTAAGGTACCAAACTCACCAGTGGAAACCCTGTTAACCTTGGTACCTCGATCCGCTAAGACTCATGAGCCGGATATGGTGGTATGAGACACCGTGGTCGAGCTGTCGGCCTACGCTGGGGCGACGAGCCTCCCCGTAGTGACCAGTGAGCAACACCGCCTCGTGAGCTGAATACGGTGGTATGAGACACTGTATTCGAGCTGTTGGCCTACACTGATAAGGTGACGAGCCCTTTGTAGTGACCTCGAGCATACTCTGAGTCTGCGGCGAGGCAACGAGCCTTTCCGTAGCAACTAGAGTATAACTAGGACTGACTGATAAGGCGACAAGCCCTTTTGCAATGACTTAGAACCGTATCACCTAGAGCCGTATCATCGTATGAGTTTACTAGGACTGACGACCCTAGAATGGATCCTTGTTTGGGAAGTAATATAAGGGAGGTACCTTAGTTTTCCAATCCTGCTGTATGAAAATGACTAATAAGGGACTTGGTAATCACGTTCATGCACCGCATTACGTGTGCGTTTGGCATTGATGGTCAAGCACTGAGGGAGTGTGGCATGCCGCGATTGTAAGAAGGAGTCGCTGAGGGAGCGTAAGCGAGAGCATGCATCATACATACTGTAACGCCCTGAAAATCGGGGGTCGAGCATAAACTCAACTCCCGAGTTCCAACGCATCACTTATGCAACAAAATGAATGACGATTGAATGTTGTCTGTATTAGTGCATTGAACATGAGTGAGATTAAGCCAAAACAACATATCATACTCCAGAGACAGTTAAATTGCAAGCGAAAGACTGTGATAAATATATAAAATATAAAAACTATGGTAAGTCTCCAAAGTGTGATAAGGTTACCAGGTTAAAGAATTACAAGTACAATTCAAATGATACCAAATGTGTAGTGTCATCTAGTCAACGTCCCTGTAACCCCGTCGATCAAGGCACGGCTTACATGAAGCTGCTAAAAAATAACATATACAAGAAAGTGTCCTCATCGTCGCAGAGGTCTGGCTCCGCCTCACCAACATCGCCATCTGCAATCAGACAAAGTCTGGTGGGTGTTCGGAACACCGTCCCGTAACGTGGGAGTGAGTAGCTAACTCAATGGAACAATAAAGCATAGATTAACATGTTATCAATTCAGTCAAGCAGTAATGATAAAGCAGTACAATCAAACAATTCTAAATACTCTTGTTAATGCAAGTATGGAATGTAGTCATGATGTATGTCCTTGCCAAACCACCCTCGTGCGACACCATCTTACGTTCGCGGCATGCTTTCATCCCTCAGTGCTCCACATCTTCCAGGCACATGCAGTGCGATGATGAGCATGTTTACCGAGTTGTTATTAGTCCATTTCAAACAGCAGTATTGGGAAACTAAGGTACCTCCCTTGTATCATTCCCAAACATGATCTATTCTAGGGTCGTCGGTCCTAGTTAATCTCATACGATGGTGTGTTTCTAGGTCGCTGCAAAGGCTGTCAGGGCTGTTACACGCATTCGTTACACCACTCCCCCATCACCCTTTTAACGGTTCATCACTAAATTTGATACAGGCCTAGTTCATACTCTATTCACTGCGGCAAAACTCGTCGCCTCACCGCAAATTCAGAGTATGCTCGAGGTCACTACAAAGGGCTGTCAGAGCTGTTGCTCGCAATTGTTGCACTACTCCCCCATCACCTTATCAATGTAGGCCGACATCACGAATATAGTGTCCCATACCACCATAATCGGCTCACGAGTCTGGTTGCTCACTGGTCATTACGGGGAGGCACGTGGCCCCAGCGTAGACCGACAGCTCAACCACGGTGTCCCATACCACCATGCCCGGCTCATGAGTCTTAGCGGATCAAGGTACTATGGTTAACGGAATTTCGCTGGTAAGTTTGGTACCCTAGGTTCAAGCAGAGGCGTCCAAACATAGTGAACATACATAAGACAGATCGGGTTACTTGACGAGCTCGGCTAGCTCGAGCGCACAACAAGTTGAACGATATGAAGCGCATAAGAACTTCGTGTGGCCAACCACTATAGCCAACCGAAGTACGAATCAAGTTCGTCGAACATATCTCACGTGGCAAATGAATCTCAGCCACGAATTCGATTCCATTACCAACTGCCTAGACTATACAATAGCCCCAATCACATTCAATTGCAGATAGGTAAAGCAGTAATGAATGAAGATTCAAATCATACAATCAAGGTCTGGTATTATCCGTTTAAGGCTGTCAGGGCTGTTGCACGCACTCGTTGCCCCACTCCCCCATCACCCATGACGGATCATACAACGTAAACATGAATTTAAACATATGCATTACATAGATAAAATCATACAATCAGTTGAGCATGTTATAAAGCACAACACAAGCATGAGTTTGTACATATTAAATTCCTAATCACACAGCTATCCAAGGAAATCATACACATAGTTAAAGGAGTTGAGAATCATATCTCAACACCCTTATACATTACAATTTACTAACTACTACTCATTCAAACGTTTCAACAAACACTTAGACTACATACATCAACATACATTACATATGTTGATCACATAGGTATTAGGCCAAATCCTTTCACTAGGGAGTTGCCCCATGGATAACATGCGAGCACCCACGACGGATAGTCATGGCAAGCAGGAATCCAAGTTCCCTGTTCATTTAGTCGTTTGCACAAATACTTGGGCTACACGTTTTAGTATATATAGTGTAGATTGGCCGTGGCGTGATTTAGGGCAAATCCTTTCGTCAAAGGGGTATCGCCTATACAACAATCATGTATCCATGACAATTAGTCATGACAAGCACGAATGCGAATTCTATACTCATTCGGTCATTTTCACAAACACTTAGAATACACTATTTTAACATACATAGTGTATATTAGCAAAAACATGTATTAGGGCAAGTCCTTTCGCCAAACAAGTATTTTATCCATATATAATATATCAATACGGCAAATAATCATGGCAAACACATTTCCAAAATTTATACGTATATGGTACTTTCTACAAATACCTAGATTATGTAAAATTCCATATTCTCTATCTTTAATCGAAACGAAAAACAGACAGCACTTTGTACATGTGCAATTGCATGCAGATCATGAATCTATCATTATCTGACATTGAAAGCATTGAAAACCATAACCTATACACCTAAAGTCCGCACATTTTGTCGTAGAATCGGAAAGAACTCGATAGATTTGCTAGGTTTTCGTATACGGCAGTTTGGCGACCTATAGAACGAAATAGGTTAACTATTTCATAACCTACAACTATCAAAACCCCAAAACAGGTTAGGGTTAGGGTTTCTTACCTAGAAATGACGCCGGAATCACCAGGAAAACTCTTAGAATGGAGTGGTTAAGCTTGCAGAGCGGCAGGATCAGGTGGCAGGGAGATGCTCCCACAACTCTCACACTTTCTTTCTCTTTTCTCTCTTCTCTCCTAGGATTTTTCTCAAATTCGTATGGCTGAATGAGAGAGGGTTTTAAGGTCCTTATATAGCCTTAAAAGTCTCCAAAATAGACTCCAGGTCAATGTATACTTAGGTTATATCCAAAGTGGGTCAGTTTCAGCTCAACGGAGGACTTCTGGCGGGCCCCCTTGAGCCAAAGGTCGGACTTAAGCTCACTAACACTGGATCTACGTTTAGCTAAGTTTTCGTTTCAGTCGGGATTCCAGATCGCAAATGGCGGACCAGTTTCAGTTCAACGGTCAGCGGATCTCGATCGGAGATTCCGAGTACATGGATATGTTTGGGAAAATATCCCTGATCCGAGGGTGTAACTTGGCCTGATTCTGACGGTCTGGTTGCTTAATACTGATCCGCAAGCGAGACGTGCCAGATTTCATAAATTCATATTTTATTTTGAATTAATTTCACATTTCTCACACTCCTCGCTCTGGACTCAAGCGAATTGCACTGAGACACTATCTGAATTTGATTTCCGAGATGGTTGTCAAGCCCAGCAAGGCGGTCCTAATTCCTTAACTTCGTGTTAATCGGACTTCCGACGTGCAGTCCAGATCTGATACGGAGTTTTGAGATGCTCTCGAGAGCAACCGGGTAATGAGATTGATCCTAGATTTTAGGGTAATGTAGCGTCAATGATTCTACAAATTTTGGGTCTTGCAGATCGTATTTAAAGTGATTGGTGCTAATTTCACAAGTACTCTAGTTTAACACTGGCTATTTCTTGCCTAATTCCTAAAGGATTTAGTCCTAATTAATTTCTGTCTGAGGTGGTACCTGGGCCTTTGTAGTTTGTATCTAAAGTGATCCAAGTTATAATACTTAACTAGTTTAAGATAGTGTCTAGGGTGAAAGTACTTAGAAAAATTGAAAGAATAAGGTGGTGAAGGGTGGGATTTGTGAAGGAAATAGGTTCAAAAGCGGTTTTAGACTTTGGGATTGAGTTCTGACAAGTTAATAAGGTGTTAGAAGCGACCCATTGCCTAAGGACGTCTAATTCCAGGTTGGCAAAAATCCGGGATGTTACACATACATTCCATACTTGCATTAATAAGAGTACTTAGGGATGTGTGATTTACTGCTTTATCATTACCGCTTGATTGAATTGATAACATGTTAACCTCTGCTTTATAGTTTCACTGAGTTGATCACTCACTCCCACGTTACGGGACGGTGTTGTACACACCAACCAGACCCTGTCTTAGTTGCAGGTGATGACGACGCTCAGGAAGTAGAGCCGAACTTCTATGACGATGAGGAGGAGCTCTCCTATATGCAACTCTAGAACATTACACTTTCTCATTTTGTACATTGTGGAACTACACTTGTAAATCTTTAACCTGGTAACATGTTCACACTCTGGAGACTTACACCAGTTTACATATATTTTATATATCTATTACAGTCTTTCGCTTGCAATTTCACTTGTCTCTGGAGTATGATATGTTGTTTTGGTATAATCTCATTCATGTTTCAGTGCACTCATCATAATCATCATTATCTATGTTGCATAAGTGATGCGTTGGAACTCGGGAGCTGAGCTTTGCTCGACCCCCGATTTTCAGGGCGTTACACAATACCCTCATTAAATACATTTCAACAAACATTTTCTCATTCAGGCATTTTATCAAACACTTAGACTACGCATATCAACATACATATAATGAATTAGTTATAATATATATTATAGCAAATCCTTTCACAAGGAGTTGCCACAAGTACAACAATCATGTATTCTCAATCGAATAATCATAACAAGCACAAATCATAATTCCATATTCACCTAAACATTTCAACAAACACATGGAATGCATTATATTCAACATAGTTTACATATATATGTAATATACGGAAATCATTGCATCTAAGCACATGTGATAACAATCAAGTCAGTTATAAATCATTAACTGACATTGAAAGCCTTGAAAATCATAACCTAAACATTTATAGTCTGCACCTTTCGTCAGTAAACTCGAATTGAACTCAGTTCGAACATTACGCCTTTGTCAACGGCACAATGGCTACCTGAATCACGAAATAGGTTAGTTATTTCGTCGATTCTTCTACTTGGATACCTAAAATAAATTAGGGTCAGGATTTCTTACCCAAAAATGGATTCGGATTCGACGGTGTAGTGACACGGGAGAGATGATTCGGCCCGTGGAGAGGTGGGAACGAATCCCAATAATTATCTCTCACTCTCACTCTCTCTCACATTTCCTCACTTTCTCATTCTCTTTTCTCTCTTCTCTCTCCTAGGGTTTAGGAAAATCGTATGGAATGGGAGAGGGGTGGGTTTAGGGCCTTATATAGGCCCAAAACTGATCTCAATGGCCACAGGGTCATGGTATACTTAGGTTATAGCCAAAAGTCGGCTGTTTCGGGCCAACGGAGCTCATCTGGAGGCTCGTTTTCTTCATACGGTCCAGAGAAAATTCCCTGACATTGAATCTAGGTCAGGTTAAGTTTTCGGTTCGATCGGACTTACGGATTGACCGCGGAGGATCAGTTTTAGTTCGACGGTTATCGTCACTCGATCAGGGCCACAAGTATACTGACTTGTGTTGGAAAATTTTCCTGATCCATGGGTATATTTGGGTCAGATTCTGACGGTCTAAAATCTTAGATTTGGCCTACAAGCGAACGATCCAATTTACTTAAGTTTGAGTTTTTTTCTAAAGATATTTGCGTTTCTCACACACTTTACTCATGACTCTAGTTGTACGTTTCTGGACACTATTCGGGCTTGATTCCCGTGTTGGTTGTCAAGCCCAGTAAGGTGGTCATAATCGTATAGTTTCGCGGTTATCGGATTTTCGACGGCGGTACAGGTCCGATACGGAGTTTCAATGTGCTCCCAAGAGCAACTGGGTTTTGAGATCGATCCTAGGTTTTTAGGTAATGTAGAGTTAGCGATTCTACGAGTTTTGGGTCTTGTAATTCGTATAGAAAGCGGTTCAAGCTAATCTTCTAATTAATTTAGTTTAATACTTAATTAATTTTCGTCTAATTTCTTCATAATTTGATCCTTAGTGATTTCTGCCTAAAGTGGTACACGGGTCTTTGTACGGATTTTTTCGGGACGTTACAACATATATATGGCAATCAAGTAGTTTGTTGTTCCATCGGACATGAGAAAAACTTATTGCTGCTGGTTTTCGACAGTTGAAATGCGGGTGTGCTAGAATTGAATTCGCGGCTCAGACCCCAATCGTTGAGATAGGCAGATACGCAATATATAATCGAGATCGGATGCCTATTTAGCCACTCACTTAGTGTGTAAAATAGGATCAGCCGATATTCAAATGGTAGGGTTCATCTTTTGATGATGGGTTACACCTTTATGTTTTGTAGAAATGACTTTTTCGGTACAAATAAAAGAGAATAGAAAATGATTCTTACAGTTGGTTGCGGAGAACAACTGCGAAACAACTTTCCGAGTAAATAATTAAATTAAGCACATGAGCATAAATTTGAATTACAAGTAAGATTACCAGCTACTTGATTAACATGCTAAGGATTGTACTATGTATGTAAAAAGCAAGTGGAAAGTAAATGATTACACTAATAAATAAAATTTACTTGAGACAAAAGTAGAAATGATTATACTAATTGAAAGTATAATTAAAATATGAATTTGGTTTGGTTTGGTTGGCGTGAGAATTCTTTTTTTTAATGTATTTCTATTTTATTTTACAGACTTCTGGCCTTTTGTAGACTTCCTTGTAGCCAATCTTAATAACTGCTTCATACCTTTTTGCTAACTGGACTGAATTCTACTCGGCGGCTTACATAATGTTGTAATCTTATTTTATGCGTTACAATACAATCACAAATCTTCAAATGCATCACGCGGATTCATTCATATCACACGTAAATGGCTCACATTGGTTCCCGCAGGAAATGTTGACAGTTGGATGAACAAAGACAATCTTATTCTCTAGTTCGTATATTTTCAACGGTTATTCCTGCTTCTAGTTTGACGGTTAACCGTGTGTCGTCTATAATTTTTCAGAAATAAACCATCCGTGTTAGGGTCCTGCACATGGGTGGACCTGATTTGCACACTACGCTGCCACGTGTATCTTAGAAATGGACACACCTTATCCACTTCTGCGGGCTCCACTGTATCGTCTCCTCATCCAAATAAAGATGCTGGTGGGGCCCATTAGCCTCAACAAAAGGCGAGGTGCACTCCTCCCCGCCACTCACCCATTACATATTCATCCCATTTGAATCCACCAAACATCCAAATTCCCACTCAAATTCCAGAAGAAAAGAAGAAAAAAACCAGAATAAAAGAAAGAAAGGAAAATGGGTTGGGCGCTATTCTCTTCTCCTTTTCCTCCCAACCTCCTTCGTCCACCGCTCACCTATTCTAAAAACAACGATGTTCTGATGATGGCATTGACACCCAAAAGAAAAATTCCGAGAAGACAACTCCTGATAGTCTCTGCTACTTCTTCCTCTTCCGACGAGAAGAAAGGCAGTCAAGGAGATGACGACAACCCTTCTTTCAATCCCTTTGGTTTTGTCACTGATAACCCTTCTAGCCGTAGTGCAATTCAGCTCCCTGAATCCCCTGCTGAGGATGGAAACGTCGGCCAAATGCTCTACGTATGTAACCAACTATTCGAGCCATGAGTTGCTATAATCCACAATGAATTCTTCGTATTTTGCCATGATCATGGCTGGCGGTTGGATGATCACAACCGTTTAAATAAGGGCCTGCAAAATGGATGGTAGGACTAGTGCTGCAACTTGGATCTGGGTCAAACCGATCCCGACTGACCTGAACCGAGTTTGAGTCGGATTTTCAAGGTCCTCCGGTCGGTTCAGTCTGAAAAACACCAAACCAAATTCAGTTTGGGTTGGGAATAATCACATGTATTTGGGTCGGCTTGGTTGGGACCAACACACCCAAGTTGCAACCCTAAGTAAGACCATCTTTTTTAATTTTTTTCTGTCCATTTTGCACACCCTTTAATAGTACGGCCATGATTATCTATTCATGGTATGTTCTCAGACATGTGGAATCTACCATCATTCCTCTATCTATTTTTGCGTTTCAATTGAGGAAAGTTTTGATACTCTGGCAGAGTGTGATGTTTACTACATTGCATGGGCAATTTGAAATTTAAAATTAGATGTATGCAAATGGAAGTAGATTGCCCAAATAGCAGGTATCTGCACTTTAAATGCCCTTGGTGGATGTCTAGTGGATGGTTAAAATGAAAAATAGTGTTCAACAAACAAATGTCCATTCAAATTAGATGTTAGGATTGTCTAATTAATCTGGTGTCAGGGTCATGGCATATCTACAGTGGATCACATAATTTGGGTGGTTTAATTTGAGTTATGTTTATGCCATGTGTACTAACTATTTTATGCATATGAACCATCACACCATCCCTCAAGGCATGCCAACACATCTAATGATCTGCTCATCTGCACCCAATTGTAGTTCACGGCACATGCACCTGACATTTGGTCTGTCTGATTATTGATCTTGACTGTCCAATTGGTGCATATCATTATTTATGGGCCACCGTGCTAACATTGTACTGATAAGATTATCCTAACCATCTGATCAAGGGCCTGAAAATGGACTATCCAGCTCAGCTATAACAGAAAAGCTCTACTAATTTATCTAGAAGGTCCATTGGTCACAGCTTGGATTGCCCATGGTACTCGTGTGTCAATTTGATGGCTGCTAATCATCCATTTGACATCCAGTGAAATGCGCAGTTTAAAAAAAAAAAGAAGAAGGTCAAATTCAAACATGGTTTTGGAATTGTGGTCCACAATGAGTGGAATGGCCAGATGGAAGGTTGAAATTTATGTTTTAGACTGTCCAAATATTCCACTATGCATCCGCAGGTTTGTACAGGATTCTTCCTCATGTATGTAACAATCTGATACATTTCATGCACACTATATTACAATAAACATGAGTTGTTTTAGGCATGTAGACATTCCAATCATTGATCTGGATCATATGGTCAACGCACTCTCCATCGACCATATATCCTAAATCACATGATTGGACAATCCTAACCATCTGGCTAATGTCCTGCAAGATGGACAGTCCAGACTAGTTGCAACTTGCAACTCAGAAAAGGTCCCATTCCCATCATTGATCTGTGGACTGTAAATGTGGGGGCTTAACCTTTGATTTTTTCTCAACAGTCCTTGGATTAGTCGACCTACACATTTGATTGGCGTTTTGCAAAGTGGAGGTTACAACTTACAATAAAGAGGCCAATAGTCAGATGATTATGATTGTCAGTGATTTAGGTATTGAAGCCAATAAAGATCGGGTTGGACTAGTTGAAAGGTCAAGATTGAGGATTGGAACCAAACATATCATATTCACTACAATATCATGTACATGAGATTCCCCTGATATATATTAGCTTTTCTTCTTTGTTCATTTATGGTTTGCTTCAATGTGAAAATTAACCATGAAAGCATAAAATGCGGAATTGCTGCTGAATTGATTCACCAATGATTTGGATGTTTCATTTTGTTCGACTGCATAGTTCATTGATTCTCTTAGACAAACTTCACCAATGATTTGGATGTTTCATTTTGTTCGACTGCATAGTTCATTGATTCTCTTAGACAAACTTTCACTTACTTTTATAATACATTGCTGTGTTTTGTTATGCAGAGAATAGAAGACAAAGGGAAGGAGAATGGTTCTTATGTCAAATCTGGGAAATTTAGATGGTTTGTTAGAGAAACGGGTACCTTTTCCATTATACTTGCCTTACAAAGATACATGTAATAATACTAGATGAGTGATATAGAAAGAGAAAACAACAAAAAGGGAAGGTGGAGATTGGGCATTGGGCAATGATGTCTACTGAGTTCCATCATTCTCAATTTTGAGTCCTAGTTAAAAATAATTGATATCTCAAGCTATTTTATTTGTTAAGTGATGTATGCAACACATTGGATGGTCAACCACTTATGTTTGTTTTCTGATCAACCTATCTCCATCACTCAAAGAACTTAATGTTGAAGATATAAACTCAGCTCACTTTTTTTCTACTTATCCACACACTCACACCCACACACACTACATGGGTCACTCGAACCCACGGCCTCAGTGTTGAAACGCAGAGTCTACCACTTAGCTATGAGCAGGGACCCATATAAACTCAGCTCACTCACTACCCATTGAATTAGTTGTTAGGATCGACTCAATCTGTGTATCTCAATTACGCATAGGAGTCTCGTAAAGTCCTTCATGAACTTTCTAAATAAATCTATTGATTTCTTATTTCCTCGTTTGTGACTCTTAAACATGTGTTAACCAAAGACCGCAAATATTTTCTAGTTTTACAAAGCTTGTGGAAGTTTGAAGTAGTCAATAGTGTTTGACATCAAGAATAAATCATCATCATCATAATTCATAACCTTGTCCTATCTATCTGGGGTTGGTTTTGTGGATTCTATTTTTCCAGTCACATCAGGTTATATGACATTACAATAAAATATTTATGTTATGCCCTGTTTGGTTGGCACTTAAAAATGATTTCATCTTATTTTATTTAATAATTATGTATTAGAAATCATAGTTTATACAAATTACGGGCTATCAAGGTCCCAAAAACTCTAGCATGTAGTTACTTTTAATTAAAATAAGATGAACTCATTTTTAAGTGCCAACCAAACAGAGGCTTGAACATATGTAATATAAAACTAATATGCAAATTCATAATGATAATATTTCAATAATAGTAGTTTATTTTGCATGCCACTCAGGATTTATGTCAGTGAATAATGTTATTGTGTTAAAATATAAATACTTTGATTCAAGTATGACATCTTATATAATGCAAAAATTTGAATGGCATTGCTAGAAAATTAGGAGAGAATCACAACTACATAACAGGGTCTGAATTTCGGTCAAAATCCAAAGATGAATGATGATCAAAGATTGAGAAAATGGAAGAGAAATTAAGGTGAAATAAAAATAGGGATGGCTTGAAACACTTGAAGTCTGTTGTGGCTTCCAGAGCTTAAATAAAACAATGGATATTGAAAAATTACATGTATGAGTTTCTCTCCATCTTGCCATTCACCTTTGTTGGATTGCATTAGCTTAATTGAAAAACACTTTAAGTTTGTTGTGCTGTGACCATGGCTTAGTGGGCAATGGACCTCTGGAGATTTGAGAAAGAAATGTTGTGTTTGATCTAGGAGGCTAGTGGATGCCTTTGTAGGGTCCTATGGGCCAACATCCAGTCACCTGGCTGCATTGATTGACCCTACTCTTTAATTCATGTTTGAATAGAGAAGCAATCAACATCAAATGTCGCAACCCATGATTAGGCCATGTGGGGGTGCCTTATCTATGGTTCATAGTATCCAATCTAAGAGGATGCCAACAAGCACCACGTGACCACATAACATTCAACTGTTCGGACCCTAACTCGAGGACAAGTTCTCTCCAAGAAGGGGAGTCTATGTGGGAACGTGGCCGTGGTCTTGGCCTACTTGGATTAGATTGCATTACCCATGGCCAGGCCCCATGAAGCACATGTGGGATAAGGTCAAGTGGGGTATTTTTATTTTTATTTTTTTGGTTAATTTTGGAGTTTGGAGGGTATCTTTATAATTTCCTTCTTGTATTGTTCTAGTTGCTAGTAAGGGAATTATAGAATTTGTTAAAGTTAGTTTTGGGTTTTTGGGGTTAGTTGTGGTTAGCAAATAATCACCACGATTAAGTAGTGCTAGTCTTGATTAGTTTGGAGTTTGTTGGAAGTTAGTTGTGTGTGTGTGTGTATATATATATATATATATATATATATATATATATATATTTGGATTCAATGTCCTCATTGTGAGGTTCCTTTGTTTATATAGAAACTCTAGGCTAATTACAAGGCTGAATTGCAGCCATTAACATCAATCTAGGCTAACAAACAAGGAAACAATAACTGTACAAGATATATACAATCAATAACTGTACAAGATATATGCCATAAATAGATGACCTAATTATGGCTAAATATGCTGTCCCGATTGACACAATCATGCCATAATTAGATGACCTATTTATGGCTAAATATATGTTGTCCCGATTGACATCCCCCCTCAAATTGATGTTGGTCGATCAAGAAGCATCAATTTGCCCACAGGGAGCTGATGGCGCTGTCGTGTCATGGCCTTAGTAAACACGTCAGCTATCTGAAGGTCAGTGGAAACATGAGGAAGAGAAATGATAAGAGTGTCTAAAGCTTCCCGAATAGAATGACAGTCCACCTCAATGTGCTTCGTTCGTTCATAGAAAACGGGATTAGCAGCAATCTGAATGGCACTAGCATTATCAGCATGGAGAGGTGTAGGATCAGACCGGGAAAAACCAAGCTCAGCCAGAAGCCCACGAAGCCAGGCAATCTCAGAACAAGCAACAGACATGGCACGGTATTCGGATTCAGTAGAAGATTTAAAACCACGAGGTTGTTTCTTACTCTTCCAAGAGATCAAGGAATCACCAAGAAACATGCACCAGCCTGTGACAGACCGTCGAGTATCAGGACATTCGGCCCAATCCGCATCACTATATGCAACAAGGCGAAGAGGAGAGCCGGTTGGGAAGAACAACCCACGGCTAGGGGACCCTCAAAGGTATTGGATAATACGACAAACTACAACCAAATGTAGATGGCGTGGAGTCTGCATGAATTGGCTAACCTGCTGGACAACGAAGGAAATATCAGGCCGAGTAATAGTCAAATAGTTCAAACTGCCTACCAGCTGTCGAAACAGAGTAGGATCAGACAGAAGATCACCCTCCTCACGACGATACTTCGTGTTTACTTCTAGAGGAGTATCCACAGAAGAAGTATCCTGAATACCAGCTAAAGTAATCAAATCCTGTGTGTACTTATGTTGATTCAGACTGATACCAGAAGGATCCGTGTGAACTTCCAACCCCAAGAAGTATGTAAGAGGACCAAAATCCTTCATATGAAACGAGGCTAGAAGATGCTGTTGCAGACGAGTGATCAAGTCTGAATCCGTCCCGGTGATAACAATATCATCAATGTAAACAAGAAGAAGAACAATACTAGCAGAGGTCTTACGAAGAAACAAAGAGGAGTCATATTGACTCTGCTCAAAGGAAAACTGAAGCAAGGTAGACCGGAACTTATCAAACCATGCCTGGGGAGCATGTTTCAACCCATACAGAGATCACTTCAATTTACATACATCAGAAGAAGAGGAGGAGGTCAAGCTAGGCAGCAGGGCCATGTAAATTTCCTCTTTGAGATCACCATGAAGAAATGCGTTTTTAACATCCATTTGATGAAGTGGCCAGCCTTGGGACGCTGTAATAGAAATAACCATCCGCACCGTAGTCATCTTGGCGACTGGAGCAAAGGTCTCCTCATAGTCCACCCCATATTCCTGTCTGTTACCAAGTGCAACCAACCGGGCCTTATAGCGATCCAGAGTACCATCAGAACGCAGCTTAATTGAGTAAACCCATTTACAACCAATGGCTTTAACATTCGCCGGACAAGGAACAACATCCCATGTGTGATTGTCCCGAAGAGTCCGAAGTTCTTCGGCCATCGCCTCACGCCAACATTCATGCTTAACAGCCTCGGAATAACATGATGGAATTGAAATAGAGGACAAAGCAGCATGAAGAGATGTATGATTAAAGCCATACCGATTAGGAGGACGAGACTCTAGTAGACCGGCGATGAACAATGTCAGAACCCGGATCAGCCGCAGAAGGAACAGTCGGAACAAGCTCAGATGTCGGGTCAGGCTCAGGAAGGGGTAAAGTCGGTCGTCGGCGTTCATACACAAATCCGGGTTTGAATCGCTCAGGAATAGGAGTCAAGTTATTAAAATGAGGAAGAACATTGATCTCAGGTAAGGAGGCAACATGAGTGGAAAAGAAAGACTGATTTTCAAAGAAAACAACATGACGAGAAATATGAAATCTGTGAGAGCATGGATCATAGCAAACATAACCTTTGTGTGAATTACTATAACCCATAAAAGCGCATTTAACAGATTGGGCAGAAAGTTTGTGTCGTTCATGTGATGGTAAATGAACAAAACAAACGCAACCAAAGGTATGCATATCAAAATAGTTGGGATGCTGATGATGAAGATGATAATAGGGAGTTTCAAAATGCAAGACACTTGAAGGCAATCTATTAATTAAATAAACTGCAATGGATAAGGCTTCCACCCAAAATTTAGAAGGAACTGAAGATTCAAGCAATAACATTCGAACAACCTCCAACAGGTGGTGATTCGTACGTTCAGCAACACCATTCTACTGAGGTGTATAAGGACAAGAATGCTCAGAAACAATTCCTTTCTGCTTGAGAAAGGCATGAAATTCATGAGACATATATTCACCACCCGAATCGGACCTTAACACTTTAATGCCTGAAGAGAATTGAGTTTCAATATAAGCCATAAATTGTTGAAACACAGAAAATACCTCAGATTTAGAATGAAGAAAATAAATCCAGGTATACTTACTATAATCATCAATGAATGTGACAAAATATTTATAATTTGCATGAGATATAACAGGAGTAGTACCCTGCACATCACTATGGATCAAATCAAAACAGCTTTCAGCACGACTACCATGAGCAGGAAAGGAAAGAGACTTACTCTTACCAAATTTACATGTTGAGCAATCAAAAGAGAGATGAGAGGAAAATTGATCTTTATTACCCAACAAACCAAAGTTTACTAAATGAGATAGAACAATAGAGTTAGGATGACCCAAACGTTTGTGCCATACTTCACCCTTATTTTTACAGTAGTACAAGCCAAAGAAATGCAAGAAGGAATGGAAAAATGTAGAGGAAACAATCGTCCAACTTTAGGCCCCTTCGCGAGTATCTTCCCCAGCACCTGATCCTGCACAATACAACCATCACGAGAAAACCCAACATTACAGTTGTTATCAACCAATTGTCCGACGGAAATGAGACTAATAGAAAGCTCAGGAGATACAAAAACTTCTTTAACTAATGAATTAATATTCCCAACAGCATGAATAGGTAACTGACTACCATCAGCAATCTGAATGTACGATGAGCCACGATAATTCCGAACATTGGTAAGAGTGTTGGAGCAACTAGTCATATGATTAGACGCAGCAAAATCAACAAGCCAAGGTAAAGATGGTAGTGTACTGTTACCTTGAAGCCCTAAGGCTGAAAAGGCTGAAATAATCATCTGCTGAACTGTTTCAGGAGTAAGAACAAAGGGATCATCAGTTGCAGAGGAATTAGCGGAAGCAGAAGTACCCACCGCAGCTTGATAGCCATTAGTGTGGTGATTCTGGAGACGAGTCGGACAGTCTTTGATAATATGTCCTGGCTTCTTGCAATAATTGCAAGATTTCTTGGCACAATGAGTAGCAATATGCCCATATTCCTTGCAGCTGAAGCATTGGACCTTCCACATATCCCTACCCTTGCCTTTCTCGTGAGCTGCATAAACGACATCATTAGAGGTCATGTGGTTCTGCTGAAAAGTAGCCTGTGTTGCAAGACGCTGCTCTTCACGAACTAATTCCCCAAAGCACACATCCAAAGAGGGAGGAGGATCACGATTCATCAAATTGGAGCGAGTTGCCTCAAATTCCAGCCGTAACTTCATTAGAAACTGCTCTCTCTTGCTCTGTTCATGAACCTCTTGAACAGTAGCGAGAGATGCGGCTGGTATCTTAGCATAAATAATGTCAGCAAATTCACCCTACAAGTTCTGAAACCCAGAAAATAATCTTGTATGGAGAGATCGCCCTAAGTGTAATTGGTGATCTCATATTCCAACTGAAAGCGTTTGGCTGTGTAGTCCTGATTGTAAACCTTCTTTAAATACTCCCACATATCGTTTGCAGTCTTGTACGGCCTCAAATTTAGGACAATCAGAGGATCAACAGATCCTAAAATCCATGTCATGACTCTAGCATCTTTCACTTTCCACTGAGCCAATGTAGAAAGTTCAGTAGGAGCTAGATCACTTCCATCTATGTGACCCCATAACTCTTTCCCTAGAACAAATAGGCGAAATTGAAATTCCCAGGCAGAATAATTCTTGCCCGTGAAGCGCACACCAAAAGAATCCGAGTTGCTAGTAGACATGGTGCCCGGAACACAGTAATAAAGACATAATACTAAATCCACCTCACCCCTAGTCCAAAAACAAGCCTACAACTAGCAAGCCCAAAACAAAAGGAGACTAAAATGAGAGTTTCCAGCAAGAACTGGACACGCCGACAGCTATTAATCACCACAAAACGGAGTTTCCAACAAGAAAGAAATGTCTCACCCTCAACAGAAACTGCCAAACAGCAGTTTATAACCCATTAGAATTGTCTACACCTTCCTTTGAAGGTATCGACAGCCAAGGAGACTAATAGATTAGTCCCAATCCAACCCAGAAATCTCAGAACAGGTAATAGAATATATATATATATATATATATATATATATATATATATATATATATATATATATATATATTGGATTCAATGTCCTCATTGTGAGGTTCCTCTTTTTATATAGAAACTCTAGGCTAATTACAAGGCTGAATTGCAGCCATTAACATCAATCTAGGCTAACAAACGAGGAAACAATAACTGTACAAGATATATACAATCAATAACTGTACAAGATATATGCCATAAATAGATGACCTAATTATGGCTAAATATGTTGTCCCGATTGACACAATCATGCCATAATTAAATGACCTAATTATGGCTAAATATATGCTATCCCGATTGACAAGTTGCAGTACCTTGTGACAATCATTGTAAGGTATCTTTGGCTTTTATATTAGAAATTGAGAGAGAATTGAGAAGAGAGGGCTTTCTTTTTTGTGTTGAGTGTTTTGGATGCCAAATTGCATTCCATTTCCCTTTTAGATCCCAAAATCTTTCCTCCTTTTTCTAATTACAAGGCAATGCTCATCCATAAACCGCCGAAGCAAGCAATCTAGGTCAAGTTAGCCCCTCATAGTTCTAACAAAATGGGGAAAAGTACAGGGATAAAAAGAGTAAAATGATCCGTAGTACTAGATAGTACAAATGCACAATATAAGTACACTCTAAATGTACCATGTGCTCTTTCAAGCTCCCCCTCAATTGATGTAGGGAGCCATGCAACATTAATTTTCCAATGATAAATGCATCACAAAATATGCTCAAGCTTTAGTAAAACAGTTCCACCCGTCGATCATGAGAAGAAACATGTGGTAGGTCTGTAGATATGTCCTACAGAGAAGTGTTGTTGGTTGAAATGGGAATCCGGATCCATGGACTTAGTGCATTCATGAAACATTGGATTCGAGGCAATTAAATGTTAATTATCCCATGTGTGGGCTTTGTGATGTTTACTCAACCGACACATTTTGCACTCCAAACTTGACACCTACGGAAGGGATGGAACTAGAGTCTGTAGTTTCTGGAGAGATGGATGACCTAAACAACGATGCAACCAAGTTGCAGGACCCTCACGATGCACTGCAACAATACTGATTCTATTTTTAGATTGTACAGACCATTCTTGTGACGACCTCCACCAAGCGTCTTGCTTGTCTTGAGGTTCTGATGCAGGATGTGACACAGATACATTCCTAGCATGACTGGACCAAAAGAAGGCCAAACGAAAGCTGAAGTAGTCTGTCAGATCTGGGCCCAATCCTACGTAGGGCATAACGTAATTGGGCCCAGGCACATTCGGTTCGAAGAAATTCATTCCGGATTGGGAGAAACTATTGTTGGAAGTGTGAACCATAAATCAACCATAACTTTTGATCCGGGTATCGTTACAGGATGCACGACCTATCAATCTTTACTGTAACTGGTCATTGTGGTCAACTGACCCATAAAGTGGGTCGCGTCAACCCGTTTTGCGAGAAAACGTACAAAGAAAAAATAAAACCCTAATTTGAAATTACCTAAAATAGCAAAATTCTAACCCCAATTGAAAGTTACCCAAAATAGTAAAACTCATGTAAGTCTAATTAGCCAAAAATAGAAAGTCCAAATAAACTTTACTGGAGGAGTCCTAACATGATTACAAGTAATTTCTAAAAAGAGATGGAAATCTAAAACTCTAAAAATAAAGAAATATGACAAAATTTGGAATTACTAAAAATATTATTTTTTCCTAAAATCCCGATTTTGATCTCGAAGCGTGTGTTTTCTCGCGAAATGGACAGACACGACCCACTTTATGGGTCGGTTGGTCGGTTGACCCCGATGACTCGTTACAGTAAAAACTGATAGGTTGTGCGTCCCATAACGATACTCAATGAACTAGTATATTATCACCCACTACAAAAACCTTCCATCGCCGATGTTTCTCAGCATCTTTCTTATACTTGGCATTGGACTACCGCAGCTTCTTCTGGACATTGGCATTCGAGTTTTATCTCTTTTTTCTTGTGGATTCAAGGCCTTTTAATCACTTGAGGAAGACAGCGATCTTTCTCATTATCTCTTCACTCTCTCCCCTGCTTCAGGTTTTGAAAAACATAGTGAGATGGAAAGAAGGTGACGGAACAATTTAAAGATTTCGTTAGTTTACTTATAGTTAAAAGATGAAGGATTTGGGGGCATATAAGATAGATGTTAAGGGCACAGATACAATAGGTTGAGTAGTACCATGTCCAACAATGTTGGATGAAGTGCCATCAACTAACATAACATAAATATTGGGTGAAACAAGATTAAAGGAAGAAAAAGAACTACAGTCACTAGAAATATGATTTGATATTCCATGATCAATGATTTAGGGAGTGGAATCAGACAAAAAAGAGACTCTTTACTTGACTGGGCCAAAGAGACTATAAAGGCGGAATGTACGTTAGATGTAGAGCCACTAGAAGAGAGGAATCACACATTTTCTTTCCATGATAATATTACATTAATATGATCGCCATTGGCATTCGACAAAGTAGTGGGTTTACCATAACTAGAAACATTATCAACCACAAGTGCTTTATTGGCCCTCGGAGATTTTCTATGAAGATACTTACAAAATCCACATAATGATTAGTCAAGCTATAATGAGTGCATACACGATCTCCTCTACCATTGTGACCACCTCTACCTCGCCCCGACACCCTACCATTCTGCCACCATGGAAAACACCGTGACCAGTTTGTTTGCCATGACCTCCACCCATACTAGTGTAACCAGAAGTAGCCAAGTTGGACTTATCAGAACTAGTAACACGAGGACTATTGGAATCATTTCCAATAGAAACTCTCTAAAGTCCATCATAAACCTCTGTCACTGAAGGGATTGACACATCGCCCAAAATTTGATATTTAGTTGACTGATATTCCTTTGGTAGGTCGGACAAGAGTTTTACAACTTTCATGTTTTCCATCTGCTTCTTCATAAAAATTATTTTTGAAGTAATGGGATGATAGATTTAGAGTTCTTCCCACATAGCAATTTATTTGGCAAAATATTCACCAAGTGATTTATGCCCCTTTTGGAAAGAGAAAATCTCCCCGTACAATTGGTACATCTGGGTGATATTCTGTTTAGAGTAAATCATTTTCACAGTATCTCATACATCCTTCGTATTATTCAAGAGAACTTCAGTGTCCATGCTATTCCACAACCAATATCTAATTTGGGCATCATCACGCATTCAATGTCTATACTTAGGATCAAATTCCTTAGTTTGGGTTCTGTGAGGAAGTGATCCTTCTCTTGGGCTAAAAGAAACACTTAAACAAATAGCCCAAAGTAAATAATTTTTCCCATTTAGTTTCATGGATGTTTTTTTCTTTTTGGGATGACTATAGGGTGTCCCCGCCCCTTTTGAAGTTTCGTGGATGTTATTGATGCATTAAATGAATAACTACGAATTTCTCCCAGTGATGAGGGATCAAAACCACACATTTTGGGTCCATAACCCACTTGAAATCGATTTACTTAAACTTACGGAAAAACTCTGATCTATGATCAGATTTACACACAACCACACTCCACGACAATAACAAATATGAGTTTCTAACCTTCATCATCTAGGATTCACTCCACCATTAACTATGCATCTCAATACTATGTCATGGATAGCATAGATCTACCAAAAACCTGCTTTTCAAAATAATAGTGGAAGAAAACCACTTTAAACATCACCTTTATGAAACAATCAACAACCCTTCATCCCAAGCTTACATGTTCCCTTTGTGAGCTGTTGCATTTACTTGATGAAGAATGTGGAAAACACCGTGTCTTTTGCAAGAAAACAGTGAGAAATACTCTTTTTTAGAGGTCCGATAAGCACGCTAGGGTTTTTGGGGCTCCAAGATGATGTGGGCATTAGGGTTTAAACTGAAGAGGTTTGAGATTTGAATCACACGGATTCACTTTGATACCATGTAGACTTGTAAAAAGGATAGAAATAAGGAAAATAAAAGAGAGAAAAAGGAGAGGAGGGGAATAGACAGAGGAGTGGAACTGCTGTTGTATCTCACCCTTACACGTCATCATCCCTTTTTATTTTATTAGGGCTTCAGTTAATGCTGAAATTACAAAATTACCCTTCTTGCTTAAGTAACTTAAAGAGAAACATATCCATGGGCCTAAAATTCTACCCAAACATTCACAAATTGAAGCCCAACAGCCCATAGAGCCCGCATGTTGGACAATTTAGAATTTAACAGAGGTAATTTGGATAGTATTGGTATTGTGTACATGGAGTTGTCAGAGTGGTCATGGTTACCTCAAATTCCTGAGAAGTCGCAAGCCAAATAATATCACCATTTGTTGATGACATTGCTCAATATTCAGCTTCGACCTTCAGCGAAAGATTTTGAAGAGATTCCCCAGTCTAGCCCTGTGCTAGTAAAAGCTATCTAATGCGTTAAAGTTCATGGTGTACTGAGTCACTCCCTGTTGAACTATATCCCCCTAACACTTCTGGCCCTTGTAGCCAACAAACAAGGGTGGCCATATATGAAGTTGGTCACTCTCCTTGTAACCTCAATGGTGGACCTGACTGAGTCTCTCTACCCTATCGACTGAAGCATGAGGTCTATGCAGTGATCCGCGCACTGGGTCTAATATAAGTTGTACTTCTTGATCAACTTCTTTAGCTCTTTGACGAACGCACTGCCATTGTTCGTCACAACCTCAACCGCATTCTTCAGGCCCACCTCTTTGATCACTCCCTTTAGAAGATCATATATATAGGACTGATTCTTTGTATGAGTGGAAGTATCAATGGACCTCAAAATATCAATTTCTCTTTATAGTAAACTATGAAGTTGATAATCGACAACTTCATGGGCCTCGTCCACCCATCACACATCACTATCAACCGGTAGGTCTCCCAGTTCAACTTCAAGTCCTTTACCTAAGCATGCATCTCTCTGTACTCTTGATTAAGGTAGACACCCAAAATCTCCTCCGGCATTGGAGGTTTCACGCCTTGGTCAACGCATTGGATAGTGTTGATCATGTTATGGAAGTGTGGCTGGCCTCATTTGTGCTGATATGTGGCTCGAAATGAACCACCTAGCGATAACACTCCCCATGGTCTTCTTAAATCCACCTTTCCTTTATAAGTCCTTTAACCTCTACTTTCTACCTGCAATGGGTGCATCTTGCACATGAACGTTCTGAGTATGCTGTAGGCTAGCCTTGCTTAAACTAGAACCATCACCCCCTTACCGTGCTCTCACCCCCTTTTTCTCCCATCAATCTCATGTCCAGAGCCCTTAAACTTCGGCCTAGTTTCCTCAAGCTGTCACCTCTACTAATTATCCCAACCTATAGCCAATGACTCGTGCAGAGCTTGTCTGTACTATATGTCCTCCCCTCTCAATACCACAATCCTCAGGATATGCTAGGCTCACATCATCATCATTATCATCATGATCTTGCTCCTCAATAGTCCCTAGACATTGTATAGGAACACAAAACTCATCCCTAATCTCCCTCTTCCATGCTTGTTGTTGCTGCCTGTGTGCCTTACCCTCTCTCAGTACCTTCCCTATCTCCATTCTCACCTTCTCTGGAATACATGCAATCTTTCACATTCTTGTACTCCCCTGCAAGTGCTCCTTCAACCTTGAAAACCCCCCACTCCTCAAGGTATGCCCATAATAGTTATAGATTGTTCCATATCTAGTCCCCTCCATTTGTTGTCCACGTTTCCACCTGACATCCCTTGTTCTTTTTCTCGACATTTTAATTTATGCTACCTTTATAAAAATAAATAATATTCTTAAGAACACGCCTTTCAAAAAAAATAAAAAAATGTTAAGAACACGAACATCACTTGGTGTTTTTAAAACAAACATCCATCTATACGTCCATGCATGAATACATACATGTCTAACCATCCATTGATCCATCCATTTATACATACAAACACACACTAATGCAACCACCATCCACATACATTAATACATCCAAACATGGCCATCCATCGGTCCATCTATCGATCCATTGATCCATCCATCCATGCATACATACATTAATAAATTCATCCATCCATCCATACATGCATAGATGCATACAAACATACATCTATCCATCCATTTTCATACATACATTAATCCATCCATACATGTCTATCAATCCATCGATCTATCTATACATATGTTCATGCATATAAACATTAATACATCCATCCATACATGCATACATACATTAATAGGTCCATCCATCCATCTGTCCATGTATACATGCACATAAACATACATCCATCTATCCATGCATGCATGCATTCCATCCATCCATCAATGCATACATACATACATACATACATGATCCATCCATCCATCAATACATACGTACATATAGACATGATCCGTCCATCTATCCATGCATACATATGTACATACATAATCCATCCATCTATCCATGCATACATATGTACATACATAATCCATCCATCTATCCATGCATACATATGTACATACATAATCCATCCATCAATGCACACATACATACAAATACACACATAGTGTTTTAAGTATCGATGATATCGGCCGATATATCCCATGATATATCTTGTATCCCACCTATGCGATCTGAAATGCACAAGTAGTGGGATATATCCCATATGTTTGATCAATTTTTTTTTATTTTTTTATTTTCTATAAATCATGTTTTACATGAAAAATCATGGATTGGGAGCTTCGATTTTGAGATTTAGAGGAGATGGGAAGAGTTGCGGAAATTTGAAAAAAAAAAAAAAAAAATTCAATTTCTTAAAAATCAGTTGCAATCTGTGTCCAAACATAAAATCAAACATGTAACATGATCTAGTGATTCTTCTTTAACTTTTGAATGTATTTCTTGTGTTTCCACATGTCTTCACTTTTATAAATTATATGAATAGACTTTGAATATACTTGTATCACTTCAGTTAGACATTACATTGATAAGGATCCCATACAAAGAAAATCTATTTTGTGCACTTGTTTTTTTGTAATGTTTTAATTTATAAGTGTGTATTGATGTCTTTTTTAACAATCACTGAAGTTTCATTGAAAAATTCGACCAATTTTGTTTCCTCATGTTTCCAACAATAGCAATACATTACGTGATACAACTGATCTATCCCATGTGATAACCAATACATATCCGTATCCCAAGGGTGTGATACGTACCGCGATACTGACATTTCAAACACTACACGCACACACACATGCATGCATCCATTCATTAAAAAATGCACCACACATACATCAAGCATCCATCCATACATTAAAAAAATTTACAAAATGAAAAAAGTTAATTTAAAAATAAACAGTTTTTTTTTTTTTTTTTCATAATTTTTAAATCATTGAAAAAGTAATCTTTTTCTCAACAAATGGTAGACATCATTCATCAACATCCATCCATCAATAAAAAACAAGTGTTTGATGAAACAACATTTTTTTTTTTTTCAAATAAAACAGATTTTTAATTCAATTTCATAATTTTAAATAATTTAGAAAAAAGTTTGAAAATTGAAAACTTTGATTGAATCAATTGATTGGCCAACTCTCAATCATATACTAAAATTTCACTCCTCAATTGCTAATTTTAGGGGAGAAAATGGAGAAAAAAAATAGGATTTTCTCAATTTCTCCCAATTTCTATTTCCAAATGTTAATGTTTTCAACTCAAATCCATGTCAATACATGAGAATCATGCATAAACAACTGAAATCCATTCTAAGATCTTAAGGGAAAAAGAAAATTTCGAAAAATTTCTCACATTTAAAGTTCCAGCCCAGTTTTAGCCAATATGGGCTTGTATCATTCAATTCAGTTTGATTCTCCCCATCTTGTAACATTTTTGGGCCTGGTCGATATGCCCACTGATACCATTATTGAAATCATTACTTCCCTCAATTCTGCTTAATGCCTTCTTCTTGATCCATGATTGATAGGTTTTCAATGTTAATGTTATCTTTCTCACATCGTTTGCAAATGCATAGGTGTCTTCCCACCCATCTTGTATGGCTTCGATCACATTTATTGTTATTATTATTATTATTATTATTATTAATATTATTATTATTATTATTATTTATTTATTTATTTATTATTATTATTATTATTATTATTATTATTATTATTATTATTTTTATTTTCACTATCAATCTGACATGCATTGCACCTTAGTTCATCCCCATAGGTATGATTAAAAACCATCAATTGCAGATGAGAGGGGAATGTTTGACCTACATCTCAACAAGTGTTCGAAATATCGGTATCGCACAATGTATCGCACCCTTAGGATACAGATACGTATCGGTTATCGCACGGGATATATCGTTTGTATTGCATAGTTTATCGCACTTTTTGTGAAACATGGGGAAACATTAGCAAAATGGTTGAATTTTTTTTATGAAACTTCAGAGATTATTTAAAAAGACCTTAATGCACACTTTTAAATCATAAAATATCAAAAAAGAAGTGCACATAATAAATTTCCTTTGTATAAGGTACTAAGTTATGCGTTATCTGATTAAACTAAGGTAAATATATTTAAATATGATGCATACCATTTATAAATGTATAAAGATAAACATCAACTGGAATTCATTTTAACATGTCATTTTAGGGCACGGGCCGAAAAATAAGGTAGATCCAAATTTGAGGTGGACCACACCACACAAAATAGTGTTCATTGAATGATCACCATCAAACTATTTTGGGGCTATAAATTTTTTGGATAAAGCTAATATTTATGTTTTCCCATCCAGGTTTGTCAAACCTCATGGATAGATTGGATGACAAATAAACATTACGGTGGGCCCTAAAAAGCTTCAATGGTGGACATCATTGCCACCACATTTTCTTGTAGTATGGTACACTTGATTTTTCATCGTCTCCTTTTTGGGCTCATGCCTTAAAATTACTTATGAAAATAGATGGAGGGTGTGGATGGGCTGGTGTACCACATGAGGTATGGGCATGTGTCGCGCGAAGATGGGACGCAGATTTCCTACTAAATCCTTTTGTAGGAGTGGGGCACACTGTGATGTTTGTGAG
Source organism: Magnolia officinalis (assembly GCA_021015155.1). NCBI lineage: Eukaryota > Viridiplantae > Streptophyta > Magnoliopsida > Magnoliales > Magnoliaceae > Magnolia > Magnolia officinalis. The sequence continues at coordinate 36,798,439 of JAJHSJ010000011.1, forward strand.
AAATCTACTCCATCCATCAGTTTTGTGAGCTTATTTTAAGACTTGAGGGAAAAATTGAGCAGGATCCAAGACTCAAGTGGGCCGCACTAAAGAAAAAGATGGGTAGGGAAATTCCTACCCTTGAAACCTTCCTGGGTCGACAGTGATGTTTACATTCCATCCATACCGTTCATTACGTCATTACTACTGGGATGAATCGAAAACCCAAATATTAGACCGATTCAAAACCTGTGGCCCCACGAATATTTCAACTGTGAACCTTTAATCCTCACGTTTTCGTCCTACTTGAGTCTTGGATCCGGCTCATTTTTGGCCATATGTCTTAAAATGTGCTAAAAAAACGGATGGACGGAGTGGATTTCTCACAAACATCACGGTGGACCCCACCTAAGTTTCCAGCGCATGTACTTCATGCGCCCAGACGAGCGCACCTCTGAGTTGTACAAACAGTTCAAAGGAGATCAGAGTTACATGGCCCCACCAATAATGTATTTATTATATCCCCACCGTTCATCCATTTGGAGAGATCATTTTAGATCACGAACCCAAAAATGAGTGACATCCAAACCTCAATTGGACCACACCACAAATAGCAGTGAGGACAATGATTCTCACCGTTATAACATTCGTAGGGTCCACCATAACGTTAGTTTTCCTTCCAATCTATTCATGAGGTCACAAAGACCTTGATGAATAGGAAAAACAAATATCATACAATCCAAAACTTTTGCGACCCCAAAAGGGTTTCAATGGTGGACGTTCAATATCCCGCTGCTTTTTTCCAGTGTGGTCCACTTGATCTTTGGATCTGTCTTATTTTTCGGATAAAGCCTTACAAGGAGCTCGCCAAATGGACGAACGGTTTGGATATAATATATACCTCATGATGGGACCCACATAACTTGGTGACGTCAACACAGTCGGATGGTGCGCGATGCACCATCCATCCGCCTCCTCTGAATAAGGGCTCGGGGCCCTTTTTTTTCGAAGCAGAGCGGGTTCCGGACGCCGGAACCCTAAAATCTCTCCCAAATGCCGATTATTTCGACGATTTCGATGGATTTCGCTGCCAAATCTCTCCAAATCAGAGGCTTCGATTCGAATGGCCCATCAAACACAGCTTCCGATCAGGGCGATCTTCTTTACAGGTACCGAAATCTACCGTTGAAAGTTTTTTTTTTTTTTTGGATAATGATGCTCTCCCAGGTGCGATATCGACGATAATATCGGCCGATATCTGAAGTTTTGGATTTTCGGTATCTTCCGAGAGTTATTGGAGGAGTTTCGTCTCGCTAGGGCCCGATACTGATAATATCGGCCGATAGTATCGATATTTGGAACACTGATCTCAACACACTTCACCTAAAACCCGTCCATCTGACCATGTGTTTATTTCCTTGATATCAGCTTACATTTGATGAATCTTAGTACCTTATTAGACGAAAACATTGCTGCAATACAATTATTATCAAGTATCACTTTTGTCTAATATAAGCTCTCTAGACTGCTCATTTCATAACTTGTGTTTCTATAGACCATGGTACAACTAGTTTATTCTACAAGGCAGTTGCAGGCAAGGTTTTACGCATCGTTACCATTACATGTATCGCAATTCTGGGATATGGAAACATGTACCAATATCATCAATAATATTGTGTATACTGGGTATATCATTGATTGAGGGAAATATTAGGAAAAGTGTGGAGATTTTAGTGAAACTTCGGGAGATAATAAAAGACACATGATTACACACTTAGGACTCAAAATATTACAAAAACAACTATATATAATAATAGGTTTCCATTGTATAAGGGCCTAAACCATGCGCCGTCGAACAGAAGCAATGCAATTACATCCAAAACGAGTTCATGTCTTTCAAATATCATATAATACAATAACAATATTGTCCTTTTTTAATAAAATTTTAACTATTTAAAAAATAAATTATTTTTTTTCTAAAAGTATGATCATACTCTTTAATATTCATCAACATATATTTTTAATCATCATCATCATTACCATCTATGCCTTATCCCAATTAATTGGGGTCGCCTGCATGAATCCTGTTCTGCCATTTAACAGATTTTTATTTTTATTAACTTTTAATTATTTTGGAAACATTTTCGTTTCCAAAAAAGGAAAGAGTGTGGTCAATCCATAGATCAGACAACGCTCATCAACATATCAATTTTCCACACTTGCATTACAGTTTTAAGGGGTGAAAATGGATAAAATTAGGATTTCCTCAATTTCCTCCATTTTTCATGGTTCCAAATCTGATCTTTTCCCCTAAAGTCCATGTCAATGCATGAAAGTAATTCATAGACATGGATTTCTACTAGAATCCATGTTAACATGTGGAAAGAAAACTAATGTTCTAAAATTTTTCTCCCATTAGAGTTCCAGCCTGTTTCCCCTCTCCCCCAAATTTGTTATTTGATGTGAGACAACTTGAGTGGAGCTGGTAAAACATCCCTAAGAAGAGATCCCCCAAAATTTTCACCCAAAAAAAAAAAAAAAATGCTTTTTTATTGTTTCTTGAATTTTTGTTAAATTTTCTGTTCACCTGTAATTTCTCTTGAGTCATATCGGCGATAACTTACATTTATCACAAAAGGGATTGTGCCGGTATCTATCGTGAGATATTGGTGGTGGTATTATTGATACTGTTGGCGATGACTCATAAACTGTGTTATTACCCGTAGTATCTGTATCACTGAGGTGTGATACATATAATGTTGGTCATGTTATTGAATAGTGGCAATATTTTGAATACTGATCACAGGTTCATGGTTTTGCTGTACTTTCTTGTCTTCAAAATTCATTGAGTGGCTTTGTAGGGGCACCTTTTCCCTTCTCTCTTATGCTTTTGCTTTTCCATTTATACATTGTATCTGAGTTAAGCTAGGTTCAATTTGGTCACTTTATCATTCTTTTACAATTATAATTAAGCTGGAAAGGATTCTGTAATAAAATACTAAAAAATGACATCGGAAAAAAGCACACAAATCTCTCTCTCTCTCTCTCTCTCTCTCTCTCTCTCTCCATAGTTCATTACACAAATTCGTCTTTCTATTGTTCTTTTCATTTTTCGTGATATCTTGCCCTTATTAACTTCATGTCTATTAGGATGACATTTTGTTATTATTTTGGTTCAATTAGTTCATGTTATTTGACCTAATGACTTAATATTTTAAAGAGCTACGAGCCATCTCAAGAACTTTCTATTTATGAAAGAAATGCACATTGTTCTTCTTGAAAATGAATTCATTCGCCTTAATGAAAATAGGTATTTTATGTACAAACTTTAAAATCCAATAAATGCGTGGTTGCTACTTTGAAGCTATATGCACACTTCTAAATTCCAGTTTTACCATAGTGCAATGCCTACTGAAGTTGCCATAGAAAATGTTGAAGTCCAATATATTTTGTTGAAAGTGAAAGGTGATTTACTTTTATTTTATAATTCCCATTACAAAAACGTTATTTTGAATCCAGTTCATTGCCCTTGACCCGTGCAGGCATATTATTTAGAAAACTATCTTAGCTGACATCACAGCTGAACCAATATATCACTGTTAGTTAGCATAGGTAACCTTTTGGTTCACTCTCAGATTCCCCCCCATGTGTATATTCTTGCATCCAGATGGTAGCAAAATGTCCCCTTTTTTTTCAGTGTTGACCCTTCAAATTCTAGGAGCTCAATCAATTTCTTAAGAATTTCTTGGTTGCTGAAAATATCCATCCAAAATGGTAAACTCATATCCAATTTCTCTGGCTCCCCTGCAATCATGTCCCATTAGCCCGTTTGAATGCTCTTGTGAAAAAGGGAGTTTCAAGCTTGTTTTTCGGTCGACTCAGTGAAAACCAATCCGATTGGTTTTCATTGTGTCGGCATTTTAACACTTATTTGTCAAGTGGATGGTGAAACGTGGGTCTGTGAAGTGCATCCGAATGCACATTAAAAACCCTGGTTTGGCTCAAAAGGGGGTTTACGCGTCAAATGCCCCTTGGAGGGTGTCCAGATGGGCCCCAAGTTTTTCAAAGTCTGCCTATTTTGTTTACAACATATGGTATATTATACCCTTTTCATGGAAATGGTGTTGAAGTATACCAATTCTAAACGATTTGATTACATCTTAGAAAACAATATGTTTAGAGATCATTGTTCATGGTATTTCTTAGTAGACATGCACTGGTACTTTGCTTCATTTAGCATGACTCATAATTTTTATTTTTATTTTTTTGGTTTGATACCATTGCTATGATAATTCAGAATTGTCCTTGTAGGATCCTCGGAGAGCCGACGTGGCACCATTGTTTTTATTCACGGGGCTCCAACACAATCTTTTAGTTATCGAGTGGTTATGGCTCAGGTTTAGTTGGTGGTTCTCCTTTTGGCTAATATAGAATAGCTCCAGTTATATCACATTATGTGGACAGTTTACATTCCACTATCCATATAATTGTTTCTACTTTCTTCACCTCATTAAATGAAGAAACAACAAAATCCTTCTTATATTGGTAAAGCTTCAATTAAAGGTACTGACTATTGAGAGCTTATATCCCCCTTGTTTAGTGACTTCGCGATCATTTGTGTTGCCAATATATTATAGTCTTTCCATAGTTTTCTTATATGGAAAGGATAAATTCATAAAATCTTCAATAATTCTCTGGGATCCATTTGGTCTCTGCTGTTTTCCCCTCATGTATTATCAAATGAGAATGGTAAAAATCATTTACCGAATTGGCTATCTTTTGACCACCTTGATTGCAACTGTTTGGCTCAGATGTGGAACCTCCATGGATTTTAGAGACTTCATGTCCATACAGTACAGGCTACAGACCTTTTCTGAATGCTAGAGAGGGTTTCTGTAGCTTAAAGTTGTACTGTCTTGTATTTACAAAACTAAACATCAAACAAAAAGAAACCTTTGTTTCTACTTACTGCTTATATCAATTGTTCACCCTTTAGCCCAAAGTATTCGAATCATTTACTATTCTCCCTTTTCTATTGCAGGGACCATAATGCCAACGTTTTCAAAGTATCCATGGTGCAAAAAAAAAAAACCCCATTGAAATATTTGCTGTATATCAGCATAGTTTAAAATTTATATACAAGTGTGAATAAATTTGACTCGAAAAATATTACCCAGTTAGAACTTAGTCATGCTTACTTTTTATAAATAATCGTTGGATTGTATGTAACTAAAGCATATAATATATGTTGGTAAAGTTTCATACTCTTGTATAGTTTCATTTAGACGCTATTACTATTCCTTTTTTTTTTTTTCTGAAAATTATTGTGTTAATTAGATGGCAGATGCTGGCTTCCACTGCTTTGCACCTGATTGGATAGGATTTGGTTTCAGTGATAAACCCCAGCCAGGATATGGATTTAACTACACGGGTTTGTTCAACTTTTGATTAAGTGATTCCCTTGTTACTTCCTTTATATTTCTGTGCTCCTAGACATCAAAATTTCCAAATTTCAACATCTTTGTTGCTTAAAACACAGAAAAGGAGTTCCACGAGGAATTCGACAAGCTTCTTGAAGTGTTGAGTATCAAATCTCCATTCTTTCTGGTTGCTCAGGTTAAGATAAATTTCATGATCATAATAAATTTATTATGCACCACTAACAGAACCGGTTAGGTGAAGACTTTTGTATTCTTCTTGTAGGGATACCTTGTAGGTTCTTATGGATTGACTTGGGCTCTGAAAAATCCAAGTAGGGTGTCAAAGCTCGTGATTCTGAACAGTCCATTGACTGCTGCATCTCCCATTCCTGGATTGTTTCAAAAGCTAAGGTTCAACCTTCATTTTCTATTACATTTTCCCCTGCTGGTGGCAACAATAATGCATTTGGGTCCGGTTTCATATGTTCATAGATGCATCATGCAGCATACTGAGTTCGAACTAAATGTTGGTAACTATCACTTGATCAATTCATCATGTGGCCATTTAGTTCAGTGATGGCTTGTGAGTATTTTACTTCAGGAGTTGTGTGACTAAGCTGCATCATTTAAATGGGCAAGTGACATATTAAATGGGAGTCCCAATATTTCAATTATCAACGATATTATCAATAATATCTGTGTTTGTGGGTTAGCAATACCGAATCCCCAAGTAAATAGAAAATGTATAGATACCGGCGATATTTCAATAATATCGGCAATAATATAATATCGCAGGTGTTTCTCTTGAGCCCAGTATATATCTTCCCTAGTATTGGCCATACTGGTGATATTGTCGGTGATACCTGCGATGTCATTGCCGAAACTAGGGAGACACCCAGAAATTTATGAAAAATTCCCCAAAAATTGAATTTTCATCTCTTTTTTTGTAGGATTTTTTTGGGTGAATTTATTCTTTAGCTGATTTTGACTACTCCTTTTTGTTTATGTTTTATTACTTGCATTGTATTTGAGTGATGTAAACTCATTTTGGTTATAGTTGCACTGGTCTTTTCCAACAACACATGGTTTAGGCTTTTATTAAATAGAAACTTATTACGCATAGTTGTTTTTTGCAATATTTTGATTCCTAAATGTGCATACATGTGTTTTTTAACATCTCCTGAAGTTTCACTAAAAAATTCAACCTTTTTCCCCATGCTTCCCTCAGTCAGCGACATTTTTTCGGGTATCAGCAATAATATTGGCAATATCGATACATGTTTCTGTATCCCCCGTCTTCAATACATGTGACAATACTGATACTCTGAATAGTGAATACTAATTGGTACTGAAAGGAGAATTCCTCGAAATGGTCAATTGCCTATTTTAATCATAGTCGAATGCAAGCCATGCTGCAATTTTCATCTCACTTTCATAGTTTTACTTACACTGAGAATGGTAGCTGCTTTTCTGAATTAGTATTTTGATGATAACAAAAAGTATCTACGATTGTTAGTCTGGAGAGGTGTATGATGATGTAGATGTTAATGAACTGCCAGTTCCTCAGATGGTTGTCTTGTATTACCTTTCATCTGTGTTTCAGTTCATTTTTAAGGACATCTATACTTCTGCCTTGTTCTGTTGTTCATATCTCAAAAGTTTAGGTTCCTTAGTTCCAATTTTCTTTAGAGTGCAGCAGTAAATCATTGAATCTTTTTGTGTTTTTAGTGGATCTCATTTGTTATTTCATCCATTCTGCAATGTCTGTTATAAGTTGTTACCAATGCAAGGCCATTTTCACACTGGGCTTGAGTGGGGTGGCCTGTGGGATGCAGGGGCACACTTGGGGTGGGCGGCCCATGTGAAGCGGAACCCATGTGATGTGGGGCCCACAATGGGGGTTCGGCCGAGGACCTAATCCATGCGATGTAGGGCCCACGAGGGGGGTTCGACTGAGGAACTAACTCATGGGATGTGGGGCCTGGGCTATGAGATAAAGGGATTGATTCGCTGCGCTCTATCAGTTCGAGCTTTTAGAGCAAGTGGTTAGTTGTCTTGCATCAATTACCCTCTGCATAACACACCTGTTAGGGATTGCAAGATTTCTCTTATGAGATTATTGGTAATGAGATTTTCTCAGCAAGAGCAGTTCACCTGTAACCTTGAACTCGAGGAGGAACAGGCTGCCACACTTTTGCAAGCAGCAGTGAAACACCTTCCAAATCTGTCAAAGCAGAGAAGGATTTGGAGGAGAAAATCTTGGTTGACTATTTCCAGATTTTGTACCTTCGGATGATGAATCAACACTTATTGTGTACAATTTACTCCAAGGCCCTTCATAGTTGTTTTTTTGTTTTTTGGTCTTCACATGAATTTCTTCAAAGAGACATTCCAAGATATTGAGCTGTCCAAACAATCAAAACAGTCTGATGCCTTTGCTTCCTTGTTCACAGAAAGAGTAAAAAAAGGGAAGGCTCCAGCCAATGGACACTCCTTAAGCCAGATATCCAGCTAAAACTGACCTTGTCACCTCTTCCAAGTTCCAATAACAGACTCCAGATGTTGACACACTGATCGATTTGAAAGAGAGGTTGCTGTTATTTGCATTAACTAGTCGTGCGAAAGCACTGATGCTTTCCACATGTTTGAACGAACCCCATTGGAGGTACTATACTTTCAATGAATTACCAAGCTTCCAGTTCCTTGCCAAACCCCCACCACCACTTCTCTAACAACGCGGCCCAATTCTTTTCTTTGACCCTTCCCAAACTGATTATACCATCTCTCTTAGACTTTTGCACATCCTCCCACTGCACGAGATGGAATTTGTGCATCTTGTTTCTCCTTTCCTAATAAAATCTCTTTGTAACTTCTTAATTCTCAAAGCCACAACAGCTGGATCTTGAAAAGTGAAAGATAGTATGCTAGCAAATTAGATAGAGCTGGAGGGATGCTGGAAATTAGACTAGCTAGGGGGTAAACACAGAGCTAGAACTATGGAGGGATGCTTTAGAATCTAAAGGTTTTAAAATTAGCTGGACAAAAATAGAAACATGGAATGTAATTTTAGTGACAATGAAGTGGAAACGAGGAATTAGTTAAGAATGGTGGCCAAGAAGTATGCAAAATGACTATTTTTTTATTTCTCGGGTTGATAATTCTTGTGAACAGGGACTGAGAAGGATGTTGCTAATAGAATTAGAGTTGGGTGGATGAAGTGGAGATTTGCCTCTAAACTTTTATGTGATCACCACATACCAATCAAACTCAAGGGGAGGTTTTAGAGGACAACTATAAGACCAACCATGCTTTGTGGGACAAATTGTTGGGCAATAAAGGAACAATAGATTCATAGAAAGAGTGGGGCTGAAAGGAGGATGTTGACATCGATGAGTGGCAAGACAAGGAAGGATCAAATTAGAAAAGAATGCATTTGATAGAACAGACTAGTTACACCTCTAAATAATAAGATGAGACGAAGTAGCCTAAGATGGTTAGGCCATGAGGATTGGAGACCAAGAACTATACCAATTAGGAGTGAGTTTAGCTGGTTCAAATTGAAGGCTATAGAAGGGCAAGGGGGAGGCCCAAAAGGACATGGATGGAGGTAGCAAGAAAAGATTTTATGGCCTATTGTTCAACTGAGGATATGGTCTGTCATAGAGTGGACTGGTGGAAGAAGATATGTAGCTGACCCCTATTAGTATCGGTAAGGTTTAGATGATGATGATGAAGGTTTACGATTAGCTGTTTGATACATATACCTAGAACAAGTTTGATATCTTTGAATGAGTTCCCTTCTTGATATCTCTACAGCTCTTGATTTGACATTTGGATATATGTGATCAAAATCTTCTTGATGGTCTTCATGATTTTGCTGTTATTTTAGTGGTAACATCATGTATTTTTTTCTTGGAATATAGGAATATTGACAGGCAAGAGTATTTAGTAGATACAATGAAATGAATTATATAGGAATGGACAATAATAGAAATGGGGTAGGGATAGTGGTAGATAACGATTTAAAGGATAAAGTTGTAGATGTTAGGAGAGTAAATGATAGGATTTTATTAATAGAACTTATTTTAGAGAGGAGATAATCAATGTTTTTAGTGCAAATGCACCACAGGTAGGGTTACAGGATAGATCAAGAAACAATTCTGGGAGGATATGGCTGAACTAATGCAAGAAATTCCGAATGGAGAGAGGATATTTGTAGGAGACCTAAATGTTCATATAGGAAAAGAATGTAGAGGATATGAGAGCATATATGGATGATATGGTTTTGGAAGAAGATATGAGATGGGGGATACTATCCTTGATTCCTCTATGGCATACAATGTAGTTCCAGCAAACGCATACTTTAAAAACAGAGACAAACTTTTAATAACTTTCAAAAGTGTATCATATGCAGGCCAAATAGATTTCTTTGTACTTACAAAAACATAACAATCAATATGTAAGGATTGTAATGTTATACTGGGAGAGAGTAAATGTTATGTGGAATAAGAAGTAAAGCGGAATGTTGAGGAATAAGTGAATGTTATGTGGAATAAGATGGCTGACTACATTAGGAAAATGGCAAGAGATGTTTTAGGAATATCTAAAGGGAAAAGCCTTAGGGAAAAGCCAATCATATAAGGCATCTCGGTGGTGGAATGACAATGCACAAAAAGTTATTCACAAGAAATGTTCATGTTTTAGAGCCTAGAAAGGGACTAGAAATGATAAAAAATTTGAACAATATAGAAATGCTAAAAGATTGTTAAGTAGTGAGGCTAAACGTAAGACTTATGATGATATTTACAATAGATTGGGAACAAGAGAAGGTGAGAAAGATGCCTTCATACTTGCAAAAATGAGAGAGAGGAAGAGTAAGGTTCTAGTTCATTTTAGATGCATTAAGGGTGATAACTAGAAGGTATTAATAAAAGACAATGAGATCAATGGAAGGTAGAGAAGCTATTTTCAAAATTTGTTAAATGACAACCATTATGAGAACATAGTAATAGAAGGAATCATAAACTCAAATGACCTTGAATACCATAAATACTTTCGTAGGACTAGGATATCTAAAGTGAGAAAGAAGCTTTGAGAAAGATGAAAATAAGAAAGGTCCTTAGACAAGATGGTATACCAATAGAGGTTTGTAAGTGTATGGGAGATAATTGGCTATTTTGGTTAACAAAGTTGTTCAACAAGATTGTAAGATCGAAGAAATTGGCAAAGGAATGGAGGGAAAGTGCCATGGTACCTATTTCTGTTAATAAAGGAGGCATGTAAAGCTGCACTAACTATCGTGGGATTAAACTTATGAGTCCTACTATGAAACTTTGAAATAGAGCAATTGAGCAAAGACTAAGGCATGAGATGAATGTATTAGAAAATTTGTAACAGCTCGACCAACACAGTATGATATTGTCTGCTCTGGGCTTGCAGTTTTGTTCTTAGGGTTTCCCCCCAAAAGGCCTCAAATATGAAGGTGCTAACTCCACATATAACCACTACAACTTCGGCCAGCGCTTTCGATGTGGGATAACGTTCCGCCTTCACTGTGTACATAGTAGCCTGCCAGCACAGTAGCCTGCCAACTACTGGTAGCTTGCCCAGGCCCCTAGGCCCCGCCCACATCAGCGTCCGCCCACATGTGCAACAGTGACGGGGCGTCACACTATCCCCCACCGAGGGCAGAGCCGTCCTCGACTCTGATACCATTTGTAACAGCCCGACTAGCATAGTATGATATTGTCCGCTCTGGGCTTGCGCCCGCACGGTTTTGTTCTTAGGGTTTCCCCCAAAAAGGCCTCATACTACGAAGGTGCTAACTTCACATATAACCACCACAACTTCGGACAACACTTCCGATGTGGGACAACGTTCCGTCCTCACTATGTACATAGTAGCCTGCCAACCATTGGTAGCTTGCCCAAGCCCTTAGGCCCGGCCCACATCAGCGTCTGCCCACATGCGCCCGCCTACATGTGCAACAGTGACAGGGCGTCACCCGCCTACATCAGCGTCCGCCCACATATGCCCGCCCATATGTGCAACAGTGACGGGGCGTCACACTATCCCCCAATGGGGGATAGTGTGACGCCCCGTCACTGTTACACATATGGGTGGGTGCATGTGGGCGGGGCCTAAGGGCCTGGGCAAGCTACCGGTGGCTGGCTGGCTGGCTACTGTGCTGGTTGGCTACTGTGTACACAAGGAGGGCGGAACGTTGTCCCACATCGGAAGCGCTGTCCGAAGTTGTGGTGGTTATATGTGGAGTTAGCACCTTCATAGTATGAGGCCTTTTGGGGGGAAACCTTGAGAACAAAATCGTGCGGGCGCAAGCTCAGAGCGGACAATATCATATTGTGCTGGTTGGGCTGTTACAAATGGTATCAGAGCCGAGGACGACTCTGCTTTCGGTGGGGGATAGTGTGATGCCTCGTCACTGTTGAGCATGTGGGCGGACGCAGATGTGGGCGGGGCCTAAGGGCTTGGGCAAGCTACCAATGGTTGGCAGGCTACTGTGTACACAGTGAGGGCGGAACGTTGTACCACATCGGAAGCGTTGTTCGAAGTTGTGGTGGTTATATGTGTAGTTAGCACCTTCATAGTATGAGGCCTTTTGGGGGGAAACCCTAAGAACAAAACCGTGAGGGCGCAAGCCCAGAACGGACAATATCATACTGTGTTGGTCGGGCTGTTACAAAATTAGTTTGGCTTCATGCCTGGGAGGGGTCTAACATTGAAGCTATTTTCTTACTTAGACAACTAATGGAGAAATTTGAGGAGAGAGTATCTGCTCATGACGTAGAGAAGCATACAATAGGTTCCTTAGAGAGTTTATCTCATTGGTGTTGGAAAAGAAAGGTGTTTCAAGAGTATATATTGACATGATTAAGGATATGCATGAGGGAGCGGTAACAAATGTGAGGACCACTGGTGGAGAGAAATGATTCCAATTACTATAGGCTTGCACTTGGGGTTGACATTGACCCCACACCATTTTGCATTGGTTTTGGACGAGTTATCGAGGCATTTGCAGGAAGAGATCCCACACTGTATGTTGTTTGCAGATGACATAATATTGATGACTTGACAAGCAAGGGCGTAAACAAAAAGCTAGATTTATGGTTGGGTGCATTAGAATCTAAAGGATTTAAAAAATTAGTCGGACTAAAACAAAGTATATGTAGTGCAATTTTAGTAATGATAATTGATAGGAGGGAGAACGAGGAATTAGTTAAGATTGCTAACCAACAAGTTTTCCAAAATGACCACTTTCGATACCTTGGGTCAATAATTCATGAGTGGAGAGATTGAGAAGGATGTTGCCCACGCTGGGTGGAAGAAATGGAGATGTGCCTCTGGAGTTTTATGTAATTGTCATGTACCACTCAAACTGAAAGGAAATTTTGTAAGGAAGCTAAAAGACAATCCATGCTTTATGGACAGAATTTTAGTCAGTTAAGGAACCACATGATGTTTAGATGGATGAGTGGCAAGCTGAGGAAGGATAGAATTAGAAATGAATGCATTCATGGGAGCTTAGGGACAACAGGTCTAATTTAAGGTATGACCCTTGATAGAGTGGAATGGTGGAATAGGGTTCATGCAGCCAACTGTAATGAATTGGGATGAGACTTGGATGATGATCATGTATATTTTCTTTGAGCAATTTGACTTAGATTCACCCATTTACGTCCTATCTAAATGCTTTTCTGCATGGCTTGATGGATCAATTTCTGAGAAATATCTGGATGCTACTGCTATAATCCTTCTACATTGTCTTGTATTTCTTAAACGATTCACTTCGATCATTAAATAAGAACCATCGCATGTTATTCATGATGTTTAATGATTTTGAAGTTTTGCATCGATGTGTGTTGCAATTACAGGAAAGGTATTTCCTTTATATGAACTGCAGTTTTACGTAGAAATATATTGCAATAACAGGAAACAATTCACATCATCCATTTTTTCTTTTACAGATCTGCAAGCATTGAGTAATCTGTTTGAGTTTTGGATTTGCTATTATATTTTATCTGTAACGCATAACTGTTACCACCATTACCGTTATGTAACTATTTTGGAATACCTTGTGTATAACTTACTGTAATTCTGGTGTTGTGGCTTTTCCATGACAACAAACTTTTCATTCCTCAGAATTCCACTTTTTGGTGAATTTACTTCCCAGAATGCTGTTGTGCCCGAGCGCTTTATTGAAGCAGGTAGCCCGTATGTATCCACAACTACATCTCTGCAGAAGCCATAAGTTTCATTTAAGTTCTCAGTTATAGCCAATGTCAATAACCTCATTACTATTTACATTGAATCATGGTTTTGCTTGAAACTATCCTGATGAAGAAAGAAAAAGCGAAGTATATTCATTGCTATATTAGAATTTCATTTCGTACTTTGACACAAAATGGTGAAATGATCACTATGTTCTTCAGTTCTATCATCAGTGAATGATGTGATTAAAAAAAATCATGAAAGAATATTCAATTGGCAAGATCATAAACTATCTCTGAACAGACTAGCCTTGGTTCAATCAGCTTGCTAAACATTACCAATGATGAGTAGCAAGCAACTGAGTGTTGAGTCAGACTATATAGGGCATATATAATTTCTTCAAAAAGTATACACGAGTCAGCCATTTTAGTTCTCTTAGCCATTTCAGATCTCCTGTTGAACAAGTATGTTTAACGTAGGTACTTTGTTCAATCCCTTTTGTAATACAAGAATCCTACGAGGCAAAATTTAGTAGTAATGTTGGTGTCAAAGAAGTGGAATGGGTTATTGGCTGCAATTCAAAACTTTTAAGTTCACTAGGTTTACTAGTGTTATTCCCATACTAACCAATGCATATATGTCACATAGTTTATTATGCTTTCGTATGCTTTAATTAAAGTTTAGTAGTTCAGTCCATGAGGTAATTGAAAAGAAGGCGGCTCTATAGAGTGATTTTTCGTTTATCTTTGATTAGTATACAGCATAATTTCCAAGAAACATTTCAATGAGCGAACACGCATTTCATTAGAAATGATTTCTTGAAACTAGCCTGGAATGGTTTTCATTACAATCATGAAACCATTCCAAAGGAGATTCATTTCCTGTTTTCAGGGAAACACTTTTTTGTTTCTGGAAAACCCCCTTTTGGTTTATAACATGTTTACTCATTCTTGGATTGTAACACGTTCTTGTTTAATTAATTAAAAAATAATATACTTAAACTTTAAAGTGTACAAGAAACCTTTTTCCTGTTAAATGAATTAAATTTAATATGTTTTGACTTTATAATCGTAATATGGATCTAGTTACTTCAAGAAGGTGCACGATTCTTTGATGTGGAAACTCCATTTTGTTGAAGTTTATATGGACATAAAATTTGGAATTCTATATCATGATCAGACGGGTGGGTTACAAATCATGGGCTAGATATTGCTTAACATTATCTAACTCAAAAAAATAAAAATAAATTCTAGCATCAACTAAGTGTGGACCACTTTATGAAACAGTCTCACAATTGACAACACATCGCTTCATTTTATTTTTTTTTCATTATATTTATCTAGGAAAATCTAGAATAATCATCGACAAATGAAATTAAGTACTCATAACCAAACATGGGAACAATTGAAGCAAGGCCCCACACATTAGAATGAACTAAATCAAAAGGAGCAACAATCTTATAATTACAAAGAAGATAAGTAGTTTGGCAATGCTCACCCAACTGACTTGTATCACGCTGAAAACTAATATCATTAGAAAGTTTAATTGGAAATAACAACATAAGCAACCTAACTGACACATGGCCCAGATGCGTATGCCATTACGACACACTCTTTATTACCAATACGATACTCTCAGACAAACACAGTAGGAGTATGACTAGCATCAAACCGATACAACCCTTTAACTTAACATTCACCACCAATTAGGGTTGTCCATGGGTAGCCAGACCCATGGGTTTCTGAGGGATCCGGCCTTGTTTAAATGGGCCGTGGTCCGATTTCTGACCTGTTTTAAAAGCCAGGACAGGTTTGGGTCCACCGCCTTTCACCTGTCTAGAAACAGAGTTTGCTCGGGTCAGGAGAGGGGTTTTTTTTTTTTTAATCTGTAACTTTCCAAATATAATATATAATACATAATTAAATACTAATATGATTAATGGATGTATTAAATGTAGTTTTTTGTTGAGTCATATTAGGAAGAAGAGCCATAATAAGAATTTTTGAATTAAGAGAGGATTTTACTAAGCTCAATGATAATGTAATTATTGCTGAAAATCATGTTTTCTTAGCGAGGCTGGTTCCTCCACAAGGCTTTGTAGAATGAGCTTATTCTGTAAGGGCCACACATGTGCCCCACTGTCTATGCATATGGCGTCTTGTGAATTTGGAGGTTGTTGGGTGGTTGCAATTGTTTTCTATGTTGTGGCTCGCATGATGATTGAAAAGGCCTTATTTTTGGAGCATCCATCATCACGATGGGGCTCACTTAATGCGTGGGTTGGATGAAATACACACACCACGTTGTGCCCTTACTGTGTACTAGTTAGTCATGGCTGATCTCATTTTTTATATACTGAGAAACAACTATGGTTGAGAGTTTAGTTTGTCATTTAGATTCCTTGTGTTTCTGTTAAATTGTTTCTTTGAATATTGTCTCTGTTTGCTTTGTAGCCCTCATGATTCTTTGTAGGGCTGGCAATGGGCCAGGCTCCCAGCTGAGCAAATAACATATTCTGAAGATGCCTGCCCTGATAGGCCTGGCAACTGTATTAAAATTTCAGGCCTGGGATCTTTCTGGGCCTGACAACTGCCACCCCTATATTAGAACCTAAGGTGAAATTGAGTAGGTTTTTGGATCAAATGTCTGATATGATGTTTCATCTAGAGTTACAGATGCATAATTGATGCATTTGCAAGTTCATAATACTTGATAAACTAGATAAAAGCAAATAAGTTGTTCTCTCATGTCAATTTTTTCTTATAATGCATCTTGTCTTTTTACAGTTATGTATTGAAGAACGAAAAAGCAGATGTATATCGCTTACCATATTTAGCAAGTAGTGGACCTGGATTTGGTTTGTATTTGACCTTCGTTCTCTGAATTACTAAGCTTTATTCTTAGAAACTCTTTCATTATGCTGGGAGGTCCTTGTCATGTTTTATCCATGTTTGTATGAATCACATTTCAGAATTTCCTCATTAAGTTAGATATTTAATAAATTTAAATGCATCTATAAGCCAAAATTTATGTTTGGAGCAGTGCTCAAAATATCGGTATCGCGTTACATGTCGAATTCTTGGGATACAGATACGTATCGGTTATCGCATGGGATATATCGGTCGTATCGTGTAATGTATCGCTGTTGTTGGAAGCATGGGGAAACATTGGGAAATTGGTTGATTTTTTCAATGAAACTTCGGTGATTCTAAAAAAAGACATCAATACACACTTATAAATCAAAACATTACAAAAAACAAGTACACACAATAGGTTTTCTTTGTATGGGGTCCTAATCTATGCGTTGTCTAATTGAATTGATGTAAGTATATTCAATGTCTATTCATATAATTTATAAATGTAAGAAGACGTGTGGAAACACAAACAATGCAATCAAAAGCAAAAGAAGAATCACTATATTATATTACATACATGTTTGATTTGATGTTTGGACACAGATTACAAACGATTTGTGATAAATTGAGAATTTTTTTTTTTATTTTTTTCAATTTTTCGCAACTCGCCCCACTCCAATTTTCAAAATCAAAGCTCCCAATCCATGATTTTTCATACCAAACATGAAAAATCATGGATTTATAACAATTTGACACCAATTTAACATGATTTACAGAAAATAAAATGATCGAAATTTGAAAATGCTCACCAGATCGAACATGTGGGATATATCACACTACTTGTGTGTTTTGTATCGCACTGGTGGGATACAAGATTTATCGTGGGATATATCGGCCGATATCGTCAATATTTAAAGCACTGGTTGGGAGTGATTCTTTTCACTTATTATTAAACAAAGAATGCATGTATGATGAAAGGTAAGGAATTTGATATCGTGCAATTATTGTTGACAGGTAACTTTAATCTGTATTCTTTTTATAGCAAATCAGATTGTTATGTGCAAATAATCTCAAGTTCAGCATTGCATATTAAGCATGATAACAAGAGTAATATGAGAAAATATGAACACAACCGGTAGATAGTAAAATTGAGACACTGTTGATGTGGTGTTGGCACGTGATGGATGGTCAAATCTTTGCATGATTTCTATCAGATTTGTGGTGTTTGCTGGTTAGTTATTATCTGTATTTTATTTCACCTTCGGTTATATCTACTTTGTTATATTGTGCATTCGAAGTATTCCTTTTCTTGGAAACATTTATGTTCTCCTTGATCGATAGTAGAATTGAGCAAACAATACCATTTGATTCCCTCTGAGTCTTATGGATTCCAACTATCATCCACATAATTAAATGGTGTGAATTACTTCAGTGGCGACAACTGTTGAGGTTTTTCTGACTAGCTGGTGCAAGTTGAAATATATCACGTCATCTCAACATCAGGAAGCTACTGCTGTTTATAATGATTAGGTGGTGGAAGATGCCCAGATTCATACTCTTTTGTGGAATAGTATGGAACCCAACATAAGTGCCAATGTTTTGTTAAAACCTCAAAGGAAGTGTGGAATACTTTAAAAGAAATGTATGAGGGGAGAAAAATATAAGTTGGACATATGAGTTGTATGAGAGAATATTTGAACTCAAACATGCTGATAGAAGTGTTGGAGAGTATTCCTCAGCTTTTTGGATCTATTTTCTTCTAGGATGCACTTATTCATTCAACAATTCATTGATCATCCACTATCAATCATTAGGGTTATAGTTCATGATAAAAGTTTATAGGACTTGAGGAGATGGTTTATGATGACAAATACAATGAAGTCATTGTCAAGATTACACTTTCTTCACTACTCACTAATGCATTCTCAGAAATTTGATTGTGAGATTGAGCTTTTCGGCCTTAGATGACCCAAAAATTCATCTAGAGATTTTCAAGCAACATGATAAACCTGTGCTAATCCCTTCAAATGGGGTGGTTCTGGTAATGACTAACTTAACCAATTTTGTTAATTTTATGACATTTCTGATACTGTTCCCCATCAACCTAAGTCAGACCCATTGGTCATAATCCTGAAACACAAATAAGGCATATAACTCACATCCACTTGAATTAATTACCCTTAGGCAATTCTTCAACCTTAAAGAGTAGGTTAAGGCTACCATTTCCATCCCTACTACAAGCTTAGTAGTGTCTATATTACTCTACTGCAGCCAAGGTATCCCGTATCGATATCGGTTGGCGTAACGGTGCCCTCCGATACCGATACAGATACGGGGGTGTAATGGCAATACGGGGGTGTAACGGCACGTAACGGTGATTTTTATTATTTTTTTTGCCAAAAAAATATGAAAAAATATGGATTAAATCCAGAATATTCTAAGCATTCCAAATATACATTCATTTATAAATTGGAACATGTTTATGGTAGTGTAACGGTCCACTCTTTGGTGAGAAGTTGTATCGGACTGTCTGATGAATTTATGAACCAGATAACCTGAATTTGACTACAAAATTCATATATTTAATATTCTAAATATCAAATTTATATACTTAGCAATTTGATATCATTTCTCCCAATAGTTCTTTAAAAAAATGAAATTAAATTCAGGTAGATCGCGTTGCCAATTTGGGGTTGACTTGGAGGACCAATCCATGCCCCAAATCAGCCTCAAATTCATGCAATTTATTGGCATTATCCCACTTGTGAATTGGTGGACATTTATTGGATAGTGAATCATGAAAAAAAATAAAAATCAAAAGGCCCTATTTTAAAAAGTAAGCGTCCATAAATTAACAATTAAAACTATTCAAACAATTTAATTTTGGCATTTTGAGTAAGCAATTACAGTCCATAATTTAATTGGTAAATTTTAAGTTAATACATGTCTCGTGTACAATTTTTTAAGGGCCCAAATTAGGTAGGACTCGGATTGTGAAGTGTAGCACACGAGTGTCAAAGTTTTTTGGACCCCACTCGTGATGAATGTGTTATATCCACACCATCCACCCATTTTGCCAAATAATTTTAGGGCACGAGCCCAAAAATGAGGCAGATCCAAAGCTCAGGTGGACCGCACCATGAGAACCAACAATAATTAAACGACTACCATTAAAAATTTATTGGGGCTACAAAAGTTTTAGATCAAGCTGACATGTGTGTTTTCCCTTCATCCACGTCAGTGTGACCCTATTAACAGGTTAGATGGAAAATAAACATTACAGTGGACCCTAAGAAATTTTTAATGGTGAGCATTATAAACCACTGTTTCCCATGCTGTGGTCCACCTGAGATTTGGATCTTACTAATTTTTTGAATCATAACCTAAAATGATGTAGCAAAATGGATGGACGACATGGATAAAATACATACATCATGGTGGGGCCCACGTGGCACTTGTACATTTTATTAACTTATGCGGCGTGCTGCGTAACTCGTACGCAGTCAATTCATTTGACGTCAACAAGTCCTATGGGTATGATCATGAGGTATGTGTTATATCTAAACCGTCCATTCATTTGAAGAGCTTATCTTAAGGCTTGACATGAAAAATAATATAGATCTAATTATCAAGTGGACCACACTGCAAAAAGCAGTGGAAGATTAAACGTCTACCATTGAAACCCTTTTTGGGATCATAGAAGTTTTGGATCAATATGAAATTTGTTTTTCCTCTTCATTCAGGTCTTTTTGACCTTATGAACAGATTGGATGGAAAATAAACGTTATGGTGGGGCTACGAATTGTTTAACGGTGAAAATCATTATCTCCGCTGCTATTTTTGGTGTGGTCTTAGGATATGATTCATTTTTTGGATAATGCTCTAAAATGATATCTAAAAATAGATGAACGGTGTAGATATAATAAATACATCACTGTGGAGCCCATGTAACTTTGATCTCCTTTGAACCGTTCGTACAACTCGGAGCTCGAGGAGTGTCAGTGCTCGTCTTAGCATGACACGTATCTACAGCAGCTATATAGCTGGTGTGTGATGCACCAGCCAATCCCCTTCCGATTTTCTTTTTCGGATACGAAATGAAAAAGAAGGGAGAGAGGGAAACCGAAAAGAAGAAGAAGAAGAAGAAGAAGCCCGCAGCCGCAGCAGGCCGAGAAGAAGAAGGAGAAGAAGAAGAAGAAGAAGAAAAGAAAGGAAAAAAAAAAAAGGTATGGTTTTTTTTTTTTTCCCTATTTTTTTTTCTCTTTTTTTTTCTTCTTATTTTCTTTAGCCCGTAACAGCCGTTACGGTCACAAAATCGGGGGGGGGGGGGGGGGGGGGGGGGGTGTCGGCCGTTACCGTTACGTATCGGCCGATACGGCCGTATCGTAATGGATACGGGACACCTTGACTGCAGCTATAGTGCAATTAATTTAGCTGACTCCAATTTGTTTAGATGAGGCTTAAATGATGATGATGATGATGATGATGAGTAGCATTGCAATTAATTGTTATAAGATGTACACATCCACATTCACTTATATGATGACTCTAAATCTAAATCTAGTGTTTATCTTTTAAATCCCTTAGTGAGATGTTACAAACCATGAACTTGTCAATTATAAACAAATATGGCTTCCCAAACGACGAAAGTGAAAACATGTGCCCTTCGTGCTGCACATCCTAAAGGATTGATGTCATATATATAACTCTCACAACCACCATTAGTGGTCTTACTCTTTGGGTTAAGTCCACTATTGGTGTTTTATAAATAAGTGCAAAACTCATTCTAATAGAAAGTCAGATCGTCTAAGTGGTTAATTGTCCTGCATCAAAGTGGTATCAAAGTGGGAGGTCTCGTGTTCGAGATTCCTCACCGGGGTTGATTAATGCAGGGCATTTTCACACCGGGCTCGAGTGGTTTAGCCTGTGGGATGCAGGGGCACCCTTGGGGTGGGCAGCTTATGTGAGGCGGGTGGCTCGTGTGAAGCATAACCCATGTAAAGTGGGATCCACGAGGGGGGTTCGGCCGAGGTCAACCTATGGGATGTGGGGCCTGGGCTATGAGATAAAAGGGATTGATTCGCCATGCTCTATTAGTTCGAGATTTTAGAGCAAGTGGTTAATTGTCCTGCATCATCATCTTTGGCTGATCATCAATTCTTACTATAGTGGGTATTGTTAAATATTTTAATTTAGTTTAGCATATTTTAGCCTCATTAACCAAGCATCATGGGAATCATTTGCTGATTATCTGGATCAAAATATTTGTGACTATGAGCACAATATCATGAATGTGATATGATAAACAACATATTATAATGAGTAATGATATGCACGTTGTCCCCTCTTTCCTTCAACCCACAAAAATATACTACCATGGGAAAGGTGATTATGATGTTAAGGTAACAGGGGTTGACATTTCTCCATATCCGGTGGCATGGCCGAACTCAAACCCCTTGCTGAATGAATATTCACCTCAGATTGTAAAAACACAAGGCAATGTTGTGTCCCTGACTTAGATGAAAAAACAATAAAGAAGAAGAACAAGACAAAAGATGAAAAAAGGAGAATAAGAGCAAGAGTAGATTATGAAAGGTATTTTCTTTTCTCTCCCTCAAGACTTTGGAGAATTATTGTGGGGCCCATTCATGCGATCCACACCGTACATCTATTGGGCTTCGCAGTCAATGGTAAATGTAAGAAAATCCAAGTTATTTTGTGTGAACATTTGTTCTTACTTGTAATTGTTAGTAATGGTCATTTTCATTGTTTTATAAATATGGGGATGTCATTATTTAACTGTTGTTAACGGAAGTTGTGAAAAACCAACATAATGTGTGTATTTGCAATAATGGAAAATTAACTGTGTAGTTATTTGCAAAGTCTTTATATATATATATATATATATATATATATATATATATATATATATATATATATATATATATATATATATATATCTGTGGGTATTTGCTCTATTATTGAAGTGGAAATGCAAAACCCCAAAAAGAAAACCTGCATGTTTTCATAATATATGTTTGGGCATGCTTTTTTATTGGTTATGACCATACATTCAATTCTTAAACATGACTACTATAGTTAAGTATTCCTAGGATAGACTGTGTACGTATGAGGAACGATTATCCACTTAACTGAACAATGACAATGACTCTCTCCAAGCTCCAAGTTTGTGGAGTAAAAGGATCATAATGGAGTGCTTCAAGGATGATGGACGAATGGATGTGGAGGAAAAAAAAATCACTTCAAATCATATAGAGATCAACCTTATTACATGATAACACAGATGAAAGGAAGGAGGCAGATTATGTTCCGTGATTGTGCAACAAGGAAACGTTGCGCGGTCGCGCAATGAGCAGAATTGTTAGGAGAAGTGGTTTTGAAGAAGATTGATTCTGAATGAGAGAAATGCCCATTGCGCTGGTATGTATTGCGCGAGCGCGCAACGGGTATGTTGCACGGATCCAGCTCTTCACACGCGTGGTGGCCTATAAATACCCCCTCTCATTTGATTCACTCACAAGTGCAGAGCTCCAGAGAAGCCAGAGAAATTCCAAGATTTCTTCAAAGCCTTCTTCAAGTATTCTGTGGCGCAATACAAGAGGAGAACAAAAAGAAGAAGGGAGCTTTGAGTTCCAGGCCAAGACCTGTTGCATGGTCGCGCAACAGGCAGGAGGCACCCATTGCGCGATCGCGCAATAGGCACATTTAGTGTGCATTTTGAGGGTTATTGGTATTCTGCCGTGAGATTTGAAATCTTCCGCGAGTTGATCTTCCGCAATTGCATCTTAAGCATATTGGTGAAGGAGTCCTTGGACCCGCACAACTTCTCTGTCATTGCAACGGATGTTTCGCAAGCTGAGATGCTACCGAAATCACCATTTGAATCGCTTTCTTTCTTTTATTGTATATATTAAATGCACTTTGTTTTTTGGAATCAAGAGAAACATGAGGATGTAATCGGGACTCAAAATTAATAAAATTAATTGATGATGATTATTCTTCCGTCTTTCCTTTGTTATTATTGAATGTAAATAGTCCAACTGAGATACTTTTTTTCTTGTCGAAACAAAATGGCGACTCTGCTGGGGATCGAACCTAGAATCTTTGGTTGAAATATCTATGTTTAATACTAACTTTGGAATGAAATCGGAAGAACACTTATCATCAATTGGTGCCAAAATGGCGACTCTCAACGGGAACATCATTCCCTTCATCTCCAAAACAAAGTGTATTATTGCTTAGTTCATATTACTAATGCACTATCATTTGTTTTAGAAACTTCAGCCTTTCGCTACTATGATGAATTCTTTTCCGATCAACATGGTCTTTTACTTCATGCCTAATGGATTCGCCGTTGATTATGTCAATGACGTATGAACATCACTCAAAAGCTTAGTAAAGGTCCAGTCAACTCCGATTAAAGGCAACAGGCCATGGGCAATGACTGGGGTGGTTTCTGTGTCACCAATTACACAGAACAATGAAAAGGAATGGACAATTGTGTCATCCAGAAGAGCGAAAGCTCGATCTCC
Organism: Magnolia officinalis; assembly: GCA_021015155.1. NCBI lineage: Eukaryota > Viridiplantae > Streptophyta > Magnoliopsida > Magnoliales > Magnoliaceae > Magnolia > Magnolia officinalis. Next base: position 36,822,475 of record JAJHSJ010000011.1, read on the forward strand.
TCCAACAAAAGTCCGATCCCACTGCAGACAGTTAGAGGACCCATTACGCGCCACGCAGCAAGGCAGAATCTTGCGTTGGCCCCGCCTCCACTTTATCCATGGCAGGTTGAGACTATCTCCTTTACTTCGCGGGATTTTCCGGCCCTCCTAGTTGCAACTCCACGATGGACTCATAGAGAAAAGGGGAAGTCTCCCTTGATAAACGAACCGTCTTCGCCAGGATTTACTTCAACTACATTGTTGCCTGCACTGACACCGGATATTCCCTCGCCCAGGTCACCAGGATCGCGCGGGAGTGCTAATGGGTCTAACGAAGGTTCCTTTTATCCGAACTCTCCTGCGGCAACATATTATCCCTCCCCTCTGACAACTGGGCAATCAACAAGTGGGGAAGCGGCCATTTAACCGGCGGGGACCAGACAATCATCCGCTGTCTACAGATGAACGTTTAGTTGAAATGGCTCACGCACAAACCGCTCTCATGGAAGAATGTAGGAGTCTCAGGGAAGCATTAGCTATATTGGCTCATAATGTAGCCCGGGTCGTCGCCCCTCCCATGATGATTGCGATAAACGACAATGATCAACAAGCAGAGGGCTCGCAACCGCCAAGGGCAGGATCGCACGGGTCAACACCCACGACTCATATGATAACCTAGGATGAGATACGACAGGTGGTGGCCGAGGCCGTCGGGACAGAAAGAGAATGGGAACACCCTGAGAGGTTCCGCTTCAGAACGTCATACCCTCGCGAGGTCGAGGATGTGCCATTTCTGGCAAACTTCAAATATCCGGACTTCTAGAAGTTTAATGGGGACAGATCGCCAAAAGAACACCTTTTGTACTTTATTACGACTATGGGCAATTTCTCTACTGTTCCACAGTATTGCTTGTGATCGTTTGGGTCATCGTTGATAGGAAAAGCCTTCAGATGGTATTCTAGCTTGGCGCTAGAATCTATACGTACATGGGACCAGATGCAGGATACATTTATGGTGAATTTCTTCTCATCTGACAGAGATGTCAGTATCACCGAGCTGGCTTCCGTGCGGCAGCGGGAGGGTGAACTGGTAGAGAACTTTATTGACCGATGGAAGACTCTGGGGCATCGTGCCGGCAGCTCCCCCGGGAAAAGGAACAGGTGAAAATGTGCTTGAACTCCATGGAGACGGGAGTTGCATTCGGACTGACAAGCGCTGATATACGAACTTTTTGTAACCTCGCTACAAAAGCTATGCACTCGAGGCCATGACCAGAAAACTACCCGCTTTTCAAATCGAAATAGTAGGCGGGGGCCGAGCCGAGGAGTAGCAAACGTGGCCGAACAAGAAAAAACAGAGGGAGGACCCTCGACTGGCAAAGGATAGACAGGAGAGAAGACATGGATCATTACAGGGATAGAATGGCCGACAAGAGACCTAGGCAGTATGACTATCATGAAGGATACACGTTCGAAAAGGAAGACGTGCTCCCCATGATGGATCAGCTACTGGCCGCCAGAACGATTAAGTTGCCCCATCCAAAGCGTCCGGAAGAAGTGAAGAAGACGAAAGAAAAAACTTACTATCACTATCATCGCATGCTAGGACATCTGACCGAAAATTGCTTCATGATAAAGAATATACTATAGAGAATGATCAATCGGGGCGAGATCATGATGGAAAAGGACAAGGAACGGAGTAGGAAGGCAACCGCAAACACGGTGTCTGCATGGAGCACTAATGAGAAGGCCGAACATAAAAGGATAAAACGAGAGTCGCGCAAGCCGCACGTACATGATGTTCAGAAAAGCGAGAGTTATAACGTGATCGTCGTCAAGTTGTCTAATGAACTAGCTAGGTCGCCATCGGCAAGCACACGTAAGGCAACGTTAGTCACGTTGTGTTCAGGTAAGAAAATAGCTAGCCCTTCCCGAAGACAAGAACTTGCGATAGCGTAGAATAAGGCCCCGAGAGTATCACAAGGGAGAGAACCCTCGTATAACAAAGAAAACCAAAGGAACAAAACGTCAGTCGGTGAGTCCTCGTTAACTAATAAAGTAACATACGACGTCGTAAACCACTTGAAAGGCATCCCTGCTCGACTAAGTATATACGACGCGCTACGTTTGTCAAAGAACTTCCGTCAGACGTTAATTCAGGCTTTATCAAATGATACTGTGAGAGAAGCACTACTTGTCGAAATGGAAAGTACGAGGGTGGAAAAGGAAAACCATATGGTACAGAGTGATACACCTGAAGGAATGGAGGCAAACAACTGCATGTCTGTTATCACCATCTCTAACGACGATTTAATATTAGGTGAAAAGGAACACAATAGGCCATTGATGATCGTCGGCTATATCCGCGAGAAACAGGTCAAGTGAATAATGTTAGACAACGGCTCCACAGTAAATTTATTACCGTTGAATATGCTCAATAAATTGGGTATCACCATTCGATCTGCACACCAGCGGAATGATGATTCAAGGATTTAATTGGGATGGCCAAAGAGCGCTTGGGAAGATCACGTTGGTGTTAGAGATAGGTGACTTGGTAACAAACGTTGTGTGCCATGTAATTGATGCGGTGACAATGTATAATCTCCTTTTGGGGCGGCCATGGATGCACTAGTATGGCATCGTACCATCCACCTTGCATCAATGCTTCAAATGTTACAAGGACGGTCTCCAGTATAAAGTGATGGCCGACACAAAGCCATATACAGTAGGAGAATCCTTCTTCGCGGACGCAAGCTACTACAATGAATTCACGATAGAAGAAGATGGAATAGAAGGCAAAGGAGACCTGACATTAAAAGTCGACAAAACTCAAACAATAGAAAAGAAAGTCGCGTAAGTGAAGTTGTCTGAAGAAATAAGCAATAGATAGTTGAATAATCGAGGACCAAATGCAACGATCGATAAGAAGAAGAAATTTGACTCTGTCCTGAAACATTTGAGGCAACCCGGCCAGTCCCCCTTAACCAGTGTTCGTAATATCGATACTATCAGCCGATATTATTGGTATCGATGGCGAGCGATACGAAACCCCTCAGAAGGCCCTTGAAATATAAAAAATTCGAAGAATCTTGTGTATCGTGTGATATATTGCAAAATATCGTGAGATATCGCAAAATATCGTGCAATATCGACATATATTATCACTTCTACCATTTTTTATTAGGGATTTTAACATTTTCTTTGCAATTAAAGGGACGAGATTGACGGAAAAATCAGAAAAAAAAATCGAGACAGCCCCAGAAAATCGAAAAATATAAAAATAAAAAGGGAAAACTTTCAAGAGAGTGTATTTCGGTACTTGTAGAAGAGATTGCCTAATCGGAAGTTGCATTTGGTGGGCCAATTGATCGAAGCAGTGCACCATTCGTAGGTAAGTGCGAAAAAATCTTCGATTCCCTTCGATTTCGGCAAATAATATGAAAAATCCGGGGATTTGGAGTGTATTTGAGAGAAAAAGAGATTTTCGAGTTTTAGGGTTCCAGGCAGGAAGGACCAAAACCCTCTTTGGTTTCGAAAAAAAGGCTTTGGATGCCTTTTTACGGACGCAGATTTGCTATTGACAGGTTTGAGTAATCTTCACCCTTTTCCTAGGGCGATTCTCGACTAGAGGGGAATGAGGATTTGCAGGTTCGAACTGGTGACAAGGAATTGTTTGAGCCTGTGAAGTGGCGAGGTTCCTCTTAGTTCTGGCCATTTGGAGGTTATGTTAAAAAATTCAGCAGAGTCTAGGTACTTGAAGGGATTCGCTGCTGAAGCAGACTATTGCGCGGCGCACAAAGTATATTAGTTGCACGTGCGCGCAATGAAGTATGATTGCGTGGTCGCGCAATGGAGAAACAAAACTCGGGGGAAATAAGAGGCAAAAGTAAAACCGAATGAAGCTGAAGTCGGTTTATATAAGCGAGCGGGACCCGATTACGCGTTGTGGACCCGATCATGCAACAGGTATTGCGCGTGCGCGCAATGAACGACAATTAGTTTGTGTGCAAACTGGAGATTGATCCTCCGTTTAATTTCTATTTATGAATCAAAGAAGGATCAAAGGGGGCATTTGTTGGAGCACAAAAATCACTTCAAATCATGTAGAGACCAACCTGATTGCACGATAGCACAGATGAAAGGAAGGAGGCAGATTTTGTTGCGCGATCGCGCAATGAGCAGAACTGTTAGGAGAAGTGGTTTTTTGAAGAAGATTGATTCTGAATGACAGAAATGCCCATTGCGCGGTAGAACAATAAGTATGTATAGCGCGAGCGCGCAATGGGTATGTTGCACGGATCTAGCTCTTCACACGTGTAGTGGCCTATAAATGCCCCCGAAGCCAGAGAGATTCCAAGATTTCTTCAAAGCCTTCTTCAGGTATTCCGCGGCGCAATACAAGAGGAAAACAAAAAGAAGAGAGCTTCAAGTTCCAGGCCAAGACCTGTTGCGCAGTCGCACAACAGGTAGGAGGCACCCATTGCGCGACTGCACAACAGGCACATTTAGTGTGCATTTCGAGGTATTGTTGATATTCTACCTCGAGATTTGAAATGTTCCGCGAGGTGATCTTCCGCGATTGCATCTTAAGCATATCGGTGAAGGAGTCCTCGGACCCGCACAACTTCTTTGTCATTGCAATAGATGTTTCGCAAGCCGAGATGTTGCCAAAATCACCATTTGAATCGCTTTCTTTCTTTTATTGCATTTATTAAATGCACCTTGTTTTTTGGAATCAAGGGAAACATGAGGATGTAATCGGGACTCAGAATTAATAAAATTAATTGATGATGATCATTCTTCCATCTTCCTTTGTTATTATTGAATGTAAATATTCCAACCGAGATACTTCGTTCCTTGTCGAAACATGATGTATCCCAATTCTGATATTAGATCAGTTTTGTATGTGCAACTAATTACAAGTTCACCATCATAAATTAAGCATGATAATAGTAGTTAAAAGAAGAAAATAGGAATAGTTGAACACAGCTGATTGTAAAGTTCAGATTGTTCAAAAGTTTGAGGTTTTGGATGCTGATAAACTGGAATGACTAGAATGGATACTCTGGATTCACAATCAGATCCTAGAAGGGGTGTCACTCCACCGATTACAGATCAATGGCATATCTCTGCCTGCCTACTGAAAAGAAAACACTCGACTATTTGAGCTTCTGTTATTGCACATGAATGTGTATCTGATGAATGCCTTTTGGAGTACAAATATAGAAAAGGAAACACCAAGAGACCAACCTGTTTTGGAGTCGTAGTTGCTCCATCAGTATTGCAATTCCAGACTCCAAAAACATGTAGCCAATGCCCTTGTCATGGCTACATTTCTATCTTTAATTGAGAGAATATGATTAGGATAACCAATATTTGCTAGTCAAGTCGCATGGTTCCTAATCCTCCCATTCTTATTAGGGTCATCATGTCCCTCACATGAGTGTACCCAGTGATTTAAATATCAGTGCCGATGCATGTATCACACCCTTGGGACATGGAAACTTGTCTGTATTGCATGGGAAATATCGCACGTACCAACGAATATGTCTCTGTTTGAGGGAAACATTAGGAAGTGATGGAATTTTTGAAAAAGTTAGAATACAAAAAGTTTAAGGGAAACAACGCACTTAGAATTCAAAAAGTCACAAGAAACAAGTATGCAAAACAAGTTTCCGTTTATATGATCCTAAACTATGCGTTGTTTGATGCAATCACATCCAAAATGAGTTAATATAATTCATAAATCATACACTACAAGTATAAAAACAGATTCTCCCAAATAAATTTAAGATAAAATGGATTTTTCTGGGGGCTTTTTGCAATTTTTTTTTGAATTTCCAATAGGGGAATGTACTGCAATGTATCACCGATACATATTGCAATATATCCCAATGTATTGACAATACGGGGGAATTTTATGAAGGGTTTTTGGCAAAATATCACAATGTCTCAATATATCGGAATATATCGGTGATACACTACAATATGTTGTACGATATATGGGAATGTAATAACTCCCCCTGTATATTGTATCAGCCATATGCGATATTCATAGTATCGGCCGATAGTATCAATATTTAAATCATAGAGTGTACCTGAAACGAAATCTACACCATCCACCATATTGTAGTGTATCTAAACCATCCATCTGACAATCTAACAATAGGACATAATTAGGAGGTGTTTAGCGTGTTAGCAGTAGGTCAAGCCAAGCGACCCGGTTCCTGATCCTCCCATTATTCTTAAGATCATCACACACCTAATGTGACTGTACTTGAAGCAAAGTCCAAGCCATCCACCATGTTACACATCCCATGATCCAACAATAGGACATCATGCACTCTCACAAAATCTAATCCAATGATCAAATGGCCCACACAATGCCCATATTTAAACTAGTTCGAGAATTACAATATTAACCATCTGATTGGCTACATCCTACACTTTGCTTGACTATTCCTAAATGGGACCAAATTACTACCTCATCATTTAGTATGTTGTTCTTTTTCTTCACTATTCCCCATGAACAATAGTAACTGTAGATGAGTTTGCCTTGTTTGCAGCTTTGCTTGAAGCTGCAAGAAAAGCTAATTTCAAAGATATTTCAAGCCAAATAGCAACTGGATTTTCATCCGGAAGGTAAATTTCATTTTGCAAACATTTCTTATCTACAATAGTGACTTATTATCTCCTTCTAAATTTGAATTACATCATACATTTGTTGGTCGTTAACTTTTTAGTTGCGTACGCAATTTTTTTCCTTTTAAAATGTATGGTTTAGGACATTATTTTAGGTGATTTTGTTTTTCATCTTGGTTGTGTTGATGTGTTGTTCAAATTGCCTACTAGAATGTCTTGAAATGAATTCATGCTATTGAAAGAAGCAATGAAGCATGTCTTACAGTGTGGTGGAGTTGGAATAAGTTTTTAACTCATTCATGAACCTCAAAATTATCATTATCCTTAGTGTGGATGAATTATTGTCACAAAATGGGTGACCGGCTGCACCATTTTTGGGGTTTTTTACAATGCATACACCGACTGCACGGTGTATATTCCTATGTTCTGTGTTGTTTAATCTCCATCTATTGTTGTTCTCTATATTCATTCTCCTTGTTTCTCCTTTTTTATTTGTATTTATGGATTCCAAGTCTCTTGGACATGGCCTCGATGGACCACTTTCAATTATGTCTACGAAATTTAACGGAAGTAACTTTTTTTCTTTTCTCTTGGGTTGTTCGGATGTATATTGTTGGCAAGGAAAAGTGTAACGTCTCGGAAAAAATTCGTACAAAGACCCGAGTACCACCTCAGGCAGAAATCACTTAGGACCAAATCCTTTAGAAATTAGACAAAATTAACTAAGTGCTAAACTAGATTACCAGTGAAATTAGCACTAATCATTTTAAATACGAACTGCAAGACCCAAAACTTGCGAGATCATTAACGCTACATTACCTTGAAATCTAGGATCAATCTCTAAACCCAGTTGCTGTCAGGAGCACATAGAAACTTCGTATCGGACCTGGACCGCGTGTCGAAAGTCCGATGACCACGAAACTATACGCTTATGACTGTCTTACTGGGCTTGACAACCATCTCGGAAATCAAATCCAGATAGTACCCAGAAATGCACAACTTGAGCTCGGAGCGAAGTGTGTGAGAAACGGGAATATCTTTAGAAATTGAACTCAGATTTAAGTGATTTGGGCTGTTCGCTTGTCGGCCAAATTTAAGCTTTCAGACCGTCAGAAGCTGACCCAAATACACCCTCGGATCAGGGAAATTTCCTAGCACAGGTCCGTGTACTTGTAGCCCTGATCGAGTGGCGATGACCGTTGAACTGAAACTGGTCCGCCACGGTCGATCGGTAAATCCGATCGGACCGAAAACCTAACTCGACTTAGATTCAACGTCAGGAATCTTAAGTTCGACCGCACGCAGAAAAGGGGCCTCCAGAAGTGCTCCGTTAAGCCGAAACAGATGGGTTTTGGCTATAACCTAAGTATACCATGGCCTTGGGGCCATTGAGCTCACGTTTGAGCCTATATAAGGGTCTTAAACCCTCTCTCTCCCTTCACATACGAATTCGCAAACCCTAGAGAGAGAAGAGAGAGAAAAGAGAAGGAAAGAGAGAGAAGGAGAGTGTGGGAGATTGTTCTCGGAACTCAATCTCGCCGTTCCACGTGCTTATCCACCATTCCTGTATCGCTATTCGGGCGATTCCGATCCCGTTCTTAGGTAAGAAAACCTAACCCTAATCTGTTTTAGGGTTTCAGATAGTCTAAGTGATGAAATAGCTAACCTAATTCATGCTATAGGTTGTCATTCTACTGTTGACAAAGATTTAGTGTCTAAACTAAATTCGTTACGCGTTTACCGACATAAGGTGTGGACTATAAACGTTTAGGTTATGGTTTTCAAGGCTTTCAATGCCGGTTAATGATTTATAACTGACGTGGGTGCCATTTCACATGCTAAATGCGATGCCTGATTCGCTTTACAGATATATATGAACTATGTTGAATATAGTATATTCCATGTGTTTGTCGAATTGATTGAATGCGTGTAGAATTTGGATTCGTGTTTGACATGATTATCCATCGTGGATATAGGATCGTTGTATATGCGACAACTCCTTGGTGAAAGGATTTGCCCTAATACATATTATGGCTAATATACGTCATGTATGTTGTAGTGTGTAGCCTAAGTGTTTGTAGAAATGTTTGAATGAGTATGGAATTTGTATTCGTGCTTGCCATGTTTATCCGTCGTGGATACATGGTGGTTGCGTGCGTGACAACTCCTTGGTGAAAGGAGTTGCCCTAATACATGTTGTGGTCGTATGTCGAAGTGTATAGTCTAAGTGTTTGTAAAAAGGACTGTATGAGTAAAGTATTTGGTAAATTATACTTTACATGGGTGTTGAGATAAGATTCTCAACTACCTTAACTGTGTGTATAAATCCCTCCATGCAACTTACATTATATTGTCCGTTTTACGTATGAAATGCATATGTGTGAAATCATGTTTATGTTATGTTTCATGAAATGCTCAAATGGTTGATATTACTTGAAGGATTAGTTTAATGTTGAGGTGCCTGTTCATATATGATTCCTTGTTATGTTTAAGTGCGGTTGAGACTATGATATAGTCCAGGCAATCGGTAACAGATTCTAATCGGGTGGTTGAGGTTGTCTCGCCACACAGGACATGTTCGATGAATCTGAGCCGTACTTTGGTTGTTGGCAGTGGTTAGGCCACACGGAGCGCTTACGCACTTCATGTCGATTAACTCGAGGTGCGCTCGTACCAGTCGAGCTCGTCAAGTAACCCGATTGACCCGATGTATGTTCACCATGTATGGACGCTACTGCCTGAACCTAAGGTACCAAACTCACCAGTGGAAACCCCGTTAACCTTGGTACCTCGATCCGCTAAGACTCATGAGTCGGACATGGTGGTATGGGGCACTGTGGTCGAGCTGTCGGCCTACGCTAGGGTGACGAGCCCACCCGTAGTGATCAGTGAGCAACCTAAGCTCGTGAGCCGAATACGGTGATATGGGACGCTGTATTCGAGCTGTCGGCCTACGACTAGGTGACGAGTCATTCGTAGTGACCTCGAGCATACTCTGAGCGTGCGTTGAGGCGACGAGCCTTTCGGTAGCAACTAGAGTATAAGCTAGGCCTGTATTGAGGTGACGAGCCCCTTGTAGTGACCTAGAACCGCAACATCGTATGAGATTTACTAGGACTGACGACCCTAGAATGGATCATTGTTTGGGAAATGATATAAGGGAGGTACCTTAGTTTCTCAATCCTGCTGTATGAAAAGGACTAATAAGAACTTGGTAATCACGCTCATGCACCGCATTGCATGTGCTTTTGGCGTTGGAGTTGAGTACTGAGGAAGTGATTGCATGCCGCGACCGTGAGATGAAGTTCGCAGAGGGAGTGCAGGCGAGGGCATGCATCATTAATACATACCATTCTTGCATTAATCAGAGTACTTAGGGATGCTTATCATTACTGCTTGACTGAATTGATAACATGTTAACCTTTGCTTTATAGCTCCACTGAGTTGATCACTCACTCCCACATTCTGGGACTGTGTTTTAAACACCAACCAGACCCTATTGTAGTTTCAGATGATGCCGCAATCTGCGAGGCGGAGCCAGACTTTGAGGATGATGAGGAGGCATTCTCATATATGCAGTATTCAGGCGGGTTTATATAGACCGTTCTGATCGGTGGGGCTTCAGGGCTTATACTTTGTAGTGGACTACCACATTTTGACATTTTATATTTTGAAACAATACTTTAACTATTTGACCTGGCAACGCGTACATACTTTGGGACCTATAGTGGTTTTTACGTTCCATGTATTTCTCTTAGTCTTCCGCTTGCGTAATTCGACTGTCCCTAGAGTATGTTTTGCTATTTTAGCTTAATCTCATTCATGTTTTATGCACTAATACGGATAACATTTAAATCATCATTATCTATGTTGCAGAAGTGATGCATTGGAACTCGGGAATTGGGCTCCTGCTCGACCCCCGATTTTCAGGGCGTTACAAAAAGCTTGGGTATCTTACTGGCACGAAAAAACAGCCTTCATCCTCAGCGAACACATGTGATTCCTCCAATGTCATTGTTATGGGCTGGTTACTCAATTAAGTGGAACCCAGTATTGCTTTTGGACATTTCTTTTATGAGATTGTTTTTTTTTTTTAATTTTATTTATTAGCTTGTTATTACACCCCACTGTCAGTTGACACTTCATTGTTAGCCACCCCCACTAGGGATCAATACCAAGACCTCAATGTTGAAACAAGGTATCTTTCTCTCAGTCTACCACTTGAGCTATGGATCAGGGTGTCTTTTATGAGATTGCTGCTGATTTATGGAAATCACTCAATGACACTTATGGAACGGTCTCCAATAAGCCTCGCATCTTCTAGTTGAATACAGACTTGTATGTAGTGTTCAATTTGTCATTGATAATATTGATAATCTCTATATTATCGATATCACAACATGCGCGATATTGAGACCACAATCTTTCGTTTCCTTTCCAATTGTTGATGATTTCTTGGTGAAATATCATGTGTTGTTGATATTTTGCAATACCGATGGATGTTTGGGTGGAAGGTTGGGTGGTTTTATAGGCTGGATGGGATGGTTGGACTGATTTCTTACAACAACACATGCTTTTAAGGCCTCATTAAATGGAAACTTGTTATGTATGCATTCTTTTTTGCAATTTTTTAATTTCTTAATATGAAAATATGTACATTTTAACATCTCCTTAAGTTTCACTGAAAATTCCACTGTTTTTTCCAATGTTTCCCCGCATTTCCGGTTATTAGCAATATTATCGGCGATATCGATATTGTTTCTATATCCCTAGCCAACGAAACTTGTAGCAATATTGATACTTCGAACACTGGTCCTAACCCATGGGATGCAGGGCCTAGGCTATGACATAAAGGGATTGATTTGCCATGCTCTATCAGTTTGAGCTTTTAGAGCAAGTGGTTAATTGTCCTGCATCAAGATATCCTCTAGATTACTGGCTACTTCATTTGTCAAATTTACAAAACAACTGGTAAACATGTTTACAAAGGCTTTCAACTCTCCCATGTTCCAAGAAATCTCTAGCAAGTTGGGTATGACAGACATTCATACACCAACTTGAGGGGGAGTGTTGGAATATTAGGTTAACAGGGTCATTTATGTAAATATGATATTAGTGGGCTGTTATGATGTAATAAAGGAAAAAAAAAAACCCTACATATATATTGAATAAGATAAGAGAGGTCCCACGTTCTCTCTTTCTCCAAAGCCTCTCTCTTACATTTTTCTCCCATCTCTCTCACATTCCTCCTCTTTGGTTCTTTCATTCTTCACTAGTGACCCTATGAACTGGTTGGATGGCTAATAAACATCATGGTGGGGCCCACAATCGGTAGGTCCCACAAAGGAATTTGACTCAAGCTGATTTTTGTATATCCCCTTCATCTATATACGTGTGACCCAATGAAGGGATGGATTTCGCTCAAACTCAACGGTGGGGCCCACAGTCAATTGGTCCCACATCCTCATCTCAACATCATGATCATCATCATCCATACCATAAAAATAAAAGAATATGTGAAAGGGGGTGTACTCACCTTAGTTGTTGGTATGGATCTCCTTAGATGGTGTTAGATGGACTTGATCTATGGTCTTGATGTGTGGCCCACTACTCTTATCTCTCTCTCAGCTATGAAAGAGGTTAACAAGGGTTGGAATTTGGGTACTAAGGTGCCCAAATTTGTGTTAGAGAATGCTTATTTATAAAGGTGGAGGTGATTAGGGAAGGAATTTATAGATTAAGGGGTATGTGGAATCACCTCCTTATTTCAAGGGTGATTGGTCTCACTAATCCTTAACTTAAGGGTGCTAATGATACCCTAATAGCACATGGGATTTCTTTTCTAGAAAGTGGGGGACAAAACACTTGGTCCCCCTTAAATTATGGAAAAGAAAGTTGGCTTTTGGTGTATGGTCTTTATTAAGCTTAATATAAACCTTGGTTTGAGCTAATTAAGTAGACTTATGGGACCTTAATTGTGTTTAGATCATGGCTAATGGTTTCTAGAAAAGTTGCGTTGGCATTCTCCCCTTAATTTAAGGGATTTAGTTGACTTTTGGTCCATACTTCTTTATTAGGCTAATTAAAGTTACATTTATTCAACTTAATACATTGATTATGGTCCTTAAGTATGGTTAATCAAAACTTAACCATTTTCTAGAATAAATGAGTTGGCACTCTCTCCTTAATTTATGTAAATGCATTGACTTTTGTGAAAAATATCCACTATCGTTATTAAAAGCTAATTATGATGGGTTAATCTAGTTTATGGCCATATTATGGCACAATTAAAGCTTGATGAAGGGGCTTAGTGAGCTCATGGATTTTCTAGAAAAAGGTGAATTTGGGACACTATTTTAAGGGTCCTAAAGCTCCTTGCGCACATGAGCATTACCCGTTCTTCACACGGTAACTCGATTCGGGTCAACGCATCGACATGCAAGAGGTACCATTGGATTCGTAACAACGACGCAGTCGCATTGATGTTGGTCGCGGGTTCTCGAGGTTCTGTTCACTCGTGTGTGTACTTGCGCACTCGATTCGAGTCCCATCGGAAATGTTGGATGACCCACTGAAGGTACCGTAGGTGTACGGTTCAAGTAGTATTAGGTTATTGGTTTTACACTGGAAGTCGCACACATGTACTCAGAAGGGCACCAGAGATACGGAGTATTACATGATGTGTGGGGATTGGCTCGAATCCCTAGTTTATTAGGTTTCAAGTACTTTGTTCTTTTTATTGATGGTTTTTCTAGGATGACGTGGTTATATCTAATAAAGCACAGGTCAGAAGTCTTTCATGTATTTAAGAATTTTCATAATGAAATAAAAACTCATTTTGGGGTTAAGTTGTGTGCTCAGATCGGATAATGGATTGGAATTTGTTTCTCAGGATTTTCAAACCTATTTACAATGTGATGTAGGACCAATGCATGAACTCAAATAATGTGAGAGATCAATCAACGAATTTAAATTAATTAATGAAAACTATAAATCTTGCTACCATCATCACAAATATCAAGATTCTAAAAGGAAATCATGCATAATTTAAGCCTAGGTTGCCAAGCATCATCCTACAAGACTATTAAACATGTGAAATTAGGATCTAATGGATGTAGAAACATCCAAATAACATAGGTTAGGCCTATTTTGAAGGGAAATGTCTAATACTACATAGGGTTTACTAGATTTGGGTGTGGGTGAAGCTAGGGTTAGGAAAGCTTGGGGAAAAGATGAAATTAAGGTTAATGTGGGGAATTGAATAAAGGGATTAAAGTATTTAAATATTAGGAGATGGGAATTAAGGTTTTGGATATAGGGAAGTTAGGGATTTTAGGTTAAGTGAAGGATTTGAAGATCTAGGGTTTGAGAATTTGGGAAATTGAGAGATTTGGGATTTTAAGGTTAGGGTTAGGGTTTTGGACAAGGGAAGATTTGGTTTTGGAGGAATGGTTCAAAGAGGCAAGGGGGACTAGAGGAGTGGCCTTACTGCTGATGTTACCTTTTTTTGAAAATGTTCCATTTTATGGTAATAATGAGTGTATTGTTGAAGCCATGTCTGTGGAAGTTCCATTGCCTAATGTGTTTCCTTCAGACTATGATGTTGGAGTGCCACTACCATAGAAAGATTTTATGCAAGCATATTATAGAAAAAGGAGAAAAGACCAAGCATTATGGACTTTTCCTTCTCAGTCTACACAATTGGCTACTGCACCCACTTAGGTTCTAAGTTCTTTCGAGTCTTTTGATGTTGCCAATGATTTACCTATTGCTGTTTGAAAAGATAAACGTTCTAGTGTGTCTCATCCAATTTCTAATTATGTCCACCTTTAGCCATATGTTCATAAATTATCTTATGTTTGCTCTTACTTTGTTTGTTGTCTCCATTCTTAAGTTAGTCTAGGAGGCATTGTTGGATAAAAATTGTAAAAGAGTCATGGATAAAGAGTGGAAGCCAGTACTCCAATGATACCTGAAAATTGACTGATCTTCCATTAGGTAAGACTCCAATAAAGTGTAGATGGGTTTACGCTATAAAATATCTGCCTGAGGGATCAATTGATCGTTACCAAGCCATGATGGTCGCTAGGGGGTATGCTCAGGTTTATGAAGTAGATTATTTGGACACTTTTTCACCAGTGGCTAAGCTTAATTCAGTTCAGGTTGTTATATCAATGGTTGCTAGTTATGATTGGCTTCTCTTTTAGCTAAATGTAAAGAACGCGTTTCTACATGGAGAGTTGCTCGAAGAAGTATACATGGAGCAACCTTCTGGGTATGTTGCTCAGGGGGAGTTGTTTAAAGTGTGCAAGTTAAACAAGTCGATATATGGATTGAAGCAATCACCACGGGCCTGGTTTCAGAAGTTCAGTAGTGTGATAGTGTGACAGTGTCATTTAGCTTGAAAAGGAATAAAGTGGATCACTTTGTTTTCTCAAAGCATTCTTTCTCTAGCTGCATAATACTTGTTGTGTATGTGGATTGTATTATAGTGATAGGTGATGATTTGGAAGGTATCAAAAAGTTGAAATTGTATCTTCAAACTAGTTTCAAGCCAAAGACCTCGGTCTTCTTTTTTTGGCATTGAAGTGGCAAGATCTTGAACTGGAATTAATATATGTTAAGAGAAATATGTTTGTGATTTGTTGGATAAGACAAGTACGTTGGATGCCAAACTTGAAACTAAAGAAGGAGAATTGTTAGAAGATCCTAGTATGTACAGAAGTCTCGTCGAGAAGCTCATCTATTTGACTATTACGGGGCATGATATTGCTTTTTTAGTCAGTGTCGTTAGTCACTCTATGCAAAGTCCTAGATCACCATATCTAACAGTAACAATGAGGATCCTCAGGTATTTAAAGGGTTCACTATTCTATACAGGTCTTATGGTCATCTACGGGTAGCTGGTTATTTAGATGTAGATTATGCTTGGTCCACAACTGGTTATTGCACCCAATGTTTGAAATATTGGTATCGTGTTGCTTGTCACATCCTTGGGGTACAAATACATATCGGTTATCGCACGGGATATATCGTTTGCATCGGGTAATTTATCGCACTTTTTGGGAAACATGGGAAAAATTGTGAAAATGGTTGAATATTTCAATAAAACTTCAGGGATTGTTAAAAAAGACCTTAATACACACTATTAAATCATAACATCTCAAAAAAGAAGTGCACATAATAGGTTTCCTTTGTATGAGGTGCTAAGCTATGCGCTGTCTAACTGAACTAATGCAACTATATTCAAATTGAATGCATACCATTTAGAGTGAATGTGATTATCATTTCATCAAATACTCCGAAATACTTAGAAATTAGTCTCAATTGATAATTGGTTGAAGGAAATTTTCAAAAAATAAAAATAAAATGGAGAACAAGAATAACCAATGGATATCGAAATCAAAGTTCCAACTCCATGATTTTTCATGCAAAACATGAAGAACTAATGGATTTATAACCATTTGACACTGATTTAACATAATTTCAACAAAAAAAAAAGGTTTAGAAATTCAAAATGCTCACCAGATCAAACATCTGGGATATATTGGCACTACCTGTACGTTTCGTATCGCATAGGTGGGATATACATCGGCCGATATCGTCGATATTTAAAACATTGATTGCACTTGGATAGTAATGTAGTCACTTAGAAAAGTAAGAAGCAAAATTTAGTTGTCAGGTCCAGTGTTGAAGCTGAATATAGGTCGATGGCTCACGTAACTTGTGAACTTATTTGTTTGAATTCTCTTCTTGAAGAGTTGGGGTTCGTGGTTTAAGTTCCAACGCCTTTACACTGTGACAATCAAGCTGCAATACATATTGTCAGCAATCCAATGTTTCATGAGAGAACGAAGCATGTAGAGATCGATTGTCATTTCATTTGGGCCAAGATATCTCAGAGGGAGATCCACACTCATATCTCATCTCACGATCAAGTTGCAAATTTATTCACCAAAGCCCTTGGGAAGTCTCAATTTGAAAAGCTGATCTCCAAGCTAGACATTCAAGGTATCCATGCTCCAGCTTGAGGGGGAGTGTTAAATCTGTAAAAACATTAGGATATATTGTTTATATTTGTTATTGGAATTGTTGGCTAGGTTTTACTAGAGTTTGGGTCCATGAGTTACTGCTTTAAGTCATTGCTTAGGTAAGAGGGTATTTATGTAATTTTCAGCATATTGCTGGGAGCCCTAATAAAATAAGAGGCTGGAACATGTGAGGGCTGAAAACAGTCTAGCGGTTCTCCTCTTTTCTTCTCTCTTCTCTTCCTTTCTCTTATTTCTTCTTCTTTTCTCTATTTTCTCTTCTATATTTCTGTTTGATACCAGTTTATACCCACGATCCCCCAAGCTCTCCCTTGTTAAAATTTGGAATACTACCTCCACTGAAGACATCATATCATTAAATGATTTATCATTCCTTTATTCCAATATGGACTATACCATTACGAGGAAAGATACTTGCCGCAAAGTTGATTTCTTTTTTCCCTTCATTCCTCCAAACCAAGAAAGAAAATATTTGTTGATGGATCCTAGGACCATCCAAGAGATGCCAAAAAGGGCCCAAAGCTTGCACCATAGCTTATGTACAAATGGGCAATGGATGAAAAAATGTTCCACTGACTCCTCCACTCAATGGCACATGATACAACCATTAGTCATCACATTCTTGTTGTGAAGATGATCAATAGTCAGGATTTTATTTTTGACCACCATCCATCCAAACGCAACCACCATTGGTGGAGCTGGGATACGGAAAACGAGAGCTAAGGCCTCCTTCGGATTACCCTCCTCGCCTTGTTTTAAAAGACAATAGAGGGATCTAACTAAGAAGCTTCCCGAGGAGTCCAATTTCCAACCCTATTTATCATCTTTCATAGAATTCAGAACCACACCTCGATCTTGATCTTGAAGTTGCAAGAATTCTTCAATTTCCTGCTCTGTTAAATTTCTACACAACCAAGGGCTCTAGATATGCCCGCCTTCCTCAGTTGAGGACCTAGATTGAGTCTCTCTTTTTTGTGCAGAGACACTATACAACCTTGGAAGCAATTGGCATAGCGGCATATACCCACACCTTGGAAATAATTAGAAACTTATCACCCTTCACGATTGCTGCATCGATAGATGAACCGTTTTGCATACCGTATGTGCCTAAACTCTTTCAATCCATGCATTGAAATCTATCACTTGATATATCAATCCAGAACACAAAGGCTACCTCACCATATCTCTCCTTTAAAAGTTCTTTATGAATTATGAGAAATGAATTGGTCTCGAACAGTAATCCAAGTCACTACTTGCAAGCAAAATATCATCCACCCACAAGACCAAGAATATAAACTAACCTCCACTGACCTTCAGATATATGCACTGATCAACAGTGTTTTCCTGAATGTCCAAGCCCATCAGATATATGACAGCATATGTGAACTTTCATATGCAGTTGCGACTTCTGTGCCAGCATATCAAGGATGTTGAACATACAAGCCCTGTAAAGGGTGGACCGTATATAAAAAAAATCACTTAGATAGGTTACATTTATTTGTATATGGATAGAGAATATTGTTGCGCAGCACGCCAACAACGCAGTGAGCCTAGATCCAATCTAAGGCCTCACCCACAAACGATAGACAAGAAGAAATATAAACTAGAAATAGATCAAAGCAATCCAAAACAAACCACAAGACAAGATATACGTGGAAAAACCCTAAACTAGGGTAAAAAACCACGGATGCAAAATTCCACTATGAAGAGAAACGAAGATTACAAGACAATATACTAACCTCTCTCTTGGAAGTACAGAGAAAATCCCTTGCCCACACCTTAGAATAATTTCCTAGAATTCACCTTAACCTAGAATAGCCCTAGGGACCCCAATTTATAGTTTTGGCAACTTCCCTTTCCGCATCCCAGTTGCGAAAGGACTTGCGACACGAAATCCGCGCAACCTCGACTGGTCATGGGCGGCCCCAGATGTGGCTCCACTTCTCAACAATCTCCCACTTGGAGACACATCTCCATAAACCTTTGTTTTCTTCATCCGGAGTGCACCACCTCCCCGTCTTCAAGCCTGAAGACCAATCAAAGCTGAACAGAGCTTCAGCTTCTCCCTTGTGACTGCCTTGGTCAGCATATCCGCAGGATTCTCACTTGTATGAATCTTCTCCAGAGTAATCGATCCATCTTCCAGTAACGAACGTATGAAGTGATATCTGATGGCAATATGCTTGGTCCTTGAATGAAAGGCTGAATTCTTAGCCAAGTGTATTGCACTCTGACTGTCACTGTACAGCTTGCAATCTGCTTGCTTCTTATCCAACTCTTCCATAAAACCTTGCATCCACACCATCTCCTTGCATGCTTCTGTAGCCGCAACATATTCTGCTTCTGTCGTACTGATAGATACTATCTTTTGTAACTGAGAGACCCAACTGACTGCAGCACTACCCAAAGTAAAAACATAACCTGTAGTGCTTCTTCTGCTGTCGATATCTCCTGTCAAATCTGAATCCACGTAGCCTTGTAACTTGATTTCCGATCCACCATAGCACAGCCCTACGTCCTTAGTACCTACCAAGTACCTAAGGATCCACTTCACAGCTTCCCAATGTTCCTTCCCGGGGTTGTTCATGAACCTGGTAACAACTCCCACTGCTTGAGCAATGTCTGGCCTCGTGCTCACCATAGCATACATGAGACTCCCAATAGCTGACGCGTATGGGACTTTAACCATGTAGTCCTGTTCCTCCCACGTCTTTACACCTTGCTCCTTAGATAGCTTGAAGTGGTTGGCTAATGGAGTGCTAACCGGCTTAGCACCTCCCATATTGAATCGATCAAGTACCTTGGCTATGTACTCTGCCTGTGACAAAATTAATTTCTTGTTTTCCCTGTCACGCTTTATTCTCATGCCTAGGATTTGTTTTGCAGCTCCTAAATCCTTCATGGCAAATTCTCTAGACAATTGTCTTTTGAGATCTGAGATGTCCTTCATGCTTGAGCCAGCCACAAGCATATCATCAACATACAGAAGAAGGATGATGTATGACGTATCAAACTTCTTCAAATAACAATAGTGGTCTGCATGACATCTCCTAAAACCGTTTCCCGACATGAAACTATCGAACTTCTTGTACCACTGCCTCGGGGCCTGCTTCAGGCCATATAGACTCTTCTTCAGTCTACACACCTTGTTCTCATTACCTGGTGCCACGTATCCTGTCGGCTGATGCATATATATCTCTTCTTCAAGGTCCCCATGAAGAAAGGTTGTCTTAACATCTAGTTGTTCTAGATGTAAGTCCTCTGAAGCCACTATACTCAAGACCATGCGAATCGTAGACATTTTCACTACCGGTGAAAATATTTCAGTGAAATCGATACTTGCCTTTTGTTGAAACCCTTTCACAACCAATCTGGCCTTGTACCGTTTCGAACTATCGTGCTCCTCCTTCAGTCTGTAAACCCACTTGTTGTGAAGAGCTTTCTTACCCTTGGGTAGAGTGACTAGCTCCCATGTGCGATTAGACTCAAGAGAGTCCATCTCATCATCCATGGCCTGCTCCCACTTAACCCGTATATCTGACTGTAACGCCTCTTCAAAATACTCTGGCTCACCATTATCCGTCAGTAGTAGATAATGTAAGGAGGGTGAGTATCGGACCGTGGGTCTCCTCTCCCGAGTAGACCTCCTCACAACCGGTGTATGCGGCTCTGCCTCATCCTGTGGCGTTGTAACACCCATGTCCGGTAACTCTTCCAACTCTACGAATTCCTTTTTCTCGGCCTTATTTTCTTGCACACTGTCCTTATGCATCACTTTTTCATTAAAGACTACGTCCTTGCTTCTGATGATTTTCCTGTTTTCTGCATCCCAGAACTTGTAGCCAAAATCATGCTGCCTGTAGCCTATAAACGTGCACCTCCTAGACTTCGCATCCAGCTTGTTTCTGTGCTCTGCGTCAATGTGAACATATGAAGTGCAACCGAACACTCTGAGATGTGCAAGGTTCACTTCCTTCCCAGTCCACGCTTCTTCTGGTAACCCACCATCCAATGGTGCTGAGGGACTTCTATTGATGAGATATGCGGCAGTATTCACAGCATCTGCCCAAAAGGTCTTGGGCAACCCTGCATGTAATCTCATGCTCCTGGAGCGCTCAAGGATAGTTCTGTTAATGCGCTCAGCCACACCATTCTGCTGTGGTGTCCTTGGAATCGTTTTCTGATGTTTGATTCCATTTGCTGCACAATACTCCTCAAACCTCTTATCACAATACTCTCCCCCATTGTCAGATCTGAGACACTTTACTGCTTTACCTGTCTCATTTTCTACCATAACTTTCCACTTCTTAAATACATCAAATACATCAGATTTGTGCTTTAAGAAATAAATCCACAGTTTCCTACTGGCATCATCAATAAAGGAAACAAAATAACGTGAGCCACCAAGAGATGATACCTGTGCCGGTCCCCACACATCAGTGTGTACAAGCTCCAACAAATGCGTCTTTGGAGCGCATCCAGTCTTCTTGAAACTTACCCTTTTCTGCTTGCCATACACGCAGTCCTCGCAGAATTCCAAGTCAATAGACTTCAGCCCTGGTAGCTTCCCTTTTGATAATAGCACTTTCATCCCTTTCTCACTCATATGTCCCAGCCTCTGATGCCATAGCTACCCATTCACTCCAGTTGATGCGACTGTGAGTGAACTATACGATCCTGAAGTCACGTACAAAGTGCCTTCCTTTTTGCCTCGAGATATCACCAAGGCACCTTTTGTGATCTTCCAGGAATCACTGGTGAATGTCGTCACATAACCGGTATCGGCCAACTGCCCCACAGAGATCAAGTTACGTTTCAAACTCGGTACATGTCTGACATCCTTCAATTTCAAAGACGTTCCGTCTTTCTGATTTACATGAACGTCCCCCTTTCCAACGATGCTGCACGGCTCATCATCACCCAGGTAGACTCTCCCAAAGTCACCTGACACATAATCACATAGAACTTCCTTACACGAAGTAGCATGAAACGAAGCACCCGAGTCTATAACCCAAGACTCATTCCTTGCATCAAGAGACAAGATCAACGCCTCTGTGTCACTCTCCTCAGATAGATTCACTGAATCCTTCCCACCTTGAGAGCTTCCTTCTTGTTTCTTGACCGCCCTGCAATCACGTTTCATATGCCCCTTCTTGCCGCAATGCCAACACCCGTCTTTGTCTTTCGGTCCTTTGGACTTATTCCTTGACTTAGAACGCCCGTGTTTATTGCCTCCTTTGTTCAGCGATCTTCCTCTTCCTTCAACGTTTAGAGCATTCCCTGAATCCCCTGAAGTTCCTGATGCCTTCCTTCTAGATTCTTCGCTGAGAATTAGACCGGCCACATCATCAAATTTCAGTTTTGTCGATCCTGAAGAATTGCTCACAGCAATCACCAAACCATCCCAACTGTCTGGCAAACTGGATAAGATCAATAACGCCCTGACCTCATCCTCAAAAGCAATGCCAACGGATTCCAACTGGCTCATGACTATATTGAACTCGTCTAGATGTTCAGCCACGCTCCCACCATCTGACATCTTCATGTTGAATAACTGTTTCATAAGATGAACCTTGTTGGATGCTGAGGGTTTTTCATACATGGTGGCTAGGGCTTCCATTAATTCTTTTGTAGTTTTCACCTTGGATATATTGAAGGCGACGCTCTTAGACAAAGAGAGTCGGATCGTTCCTAAAGCCTTCCTATCCAGTAAAAACCATTCATCATCTGTCATCTTTTCTGGTTTCTTCTCTTTTCCTCCTAGAGGAACATAGAGGTCCTTCTGATTCAGATAATCTTCCATCTGCATCTTCCAGAAGGCAAAGTTTGAACCATCAAACTTCTCAATTCTAGTTTTTCCATCTTCCGCCATCGCTCCCAATAGAACTAAACCAATAGCTCTGATACCAGTTGTTACGCAGCACGCCAACAACGCAGTGAGCCTAGATCCAATCTAAGGCCTCACCCACAAACGATAGACAAGAAGAAATATAAACTAGAAATAGATCAAAGCAATCCAAAACAAACCACAAGACAAGATATACGTGGAAAAACCCCAAACTAGGGTAAAAAACCACGGATGCAAAATTCCACTATGAAGAGAAACGAAGATTACAAGGCAATATACTAACCTCTCTCTTGGAAGTACAGAGAAAATCCCTTGCCCACACCTTAGAATAATTTCCTAGAATTCACCTTAACCTAGAATAGATCTAGGGACCCCAATTTATAGTTTTGGCAACTTCCCTTTCCGCATCCCAGTTGCGAAAGGACTTGCGACACGAAATCCGCGAAACTCCTTTCGCATCCTAGTTGCGAAAGGACTTGCGACACGAAATCCGCGCAACCTCGACTGGTCGTGGGCGGCCCCAGATGTGGCTACTCTTCTCAACAAATATCATGCTGAATGATCATATACATGTAACGTATGTGAAGTTTCACATGCAGCTCCGTCTTTGCTACCAACATATCAAGTATGTCGAACATCCGAGCTCTACGAGTGGTAGGTTATGCTAAGAAGAGCACTATCATACATATTGTGAATTGTGATGAATGATCTCACACACAAATGCATGTGAACTTTGACGTGTAAGCTCTATCTTTGCTATCAATATATTGTGTGTTGGACATCTGACCTGCATGAAGGGTGAGTCACAGACAATGTTTTAAATAGATTAGCGAGTAGCGTGTAGCGTAAAGTTCACCCCTCTGAAGTGTGAGGCGTAAGCTACATAGAGTGTAGCATAAGCTACACACTAATTCTAGATTTTAATCAAGGTTGCGCTTAGTTGATTTAATTTTATGAAATTTTTGTTCCAAATTAGATTGATTAATAATGAAAAATAACAAATTTTCATTATATTTGGTGCAACCAAACGCAACTTGAAGAAATAGGAAAGGGCAGGTATAGAGGTAA
This sequence comes from Magnolia officinalis, assembly GCA_021015155.1. NCBI lineage: Eukaryota > Viridiplantae > Streptophyta > Magnoliopsida > Magnoliales > Magnoliaceae > Magnolia > Magnolia officinalis. The sequence continues at coordinate 36,846,061 of JAJHSJ010000011.1, forward strand.
AGAAAGAGCAACGGAATTGATTTAATACTATTACTTATATTATTTACTAAAACTATTGACAAGATTAACTAATTTCTATTAAAAATAGAAAAATGTAATAAATCATTAAAAATATTAATTGATTTTAATGTTGTGGTGAAAAATAACTTGTAATGTGAGTTATGTAGTGTGTAGTGTCTGTAAATTATCATGTAGTGTAGGGCCTGAGGGGGATTATTTCAGGGTCATTTCCGACTAGATTTAAGTCAGATTCAAAGATCGAAACTTGTTTTCTTTCCGCATCAAATCAAATGATCCAAAGCTATCGGGCCCAATTTTGCAAAAATTGAAAAAGAATCCTACCGAAACAATAGTATAAACCATTTTGATTAAATTGTGGTTGATTTGATCTTGATTTGCTGTTTTTTATTATTATTTTATTTACGCACGAATTTTCTGAAAATTTCAAAAAAAAAAAAAAAAGTTTTTTATATTGATTATTGTTATGATGCTTATTATTATTTTCTATAGATTGTTGTTATGATGCTTGAGGAATCTTATAATTCTATGGGTCTAGTGATTTCTCACATGCATGGACTTAAAAAATATCTTCTACAATTTTTATATTTTCCGGTTAATTTTTTGGGCATTTTCTGAATTTTCTTGAAACTAACTTTAGGGAAATGATATGATAATGAATGATATATCTAGGTTAATATATGCTTGTTTTGAACATGGATCTTCCATTTACAGCTAGATTTAGTTTTTTTTTTTTTTTTTAATTATATTGTGAGCCATTTTATCCATTTTTTAGGTACTAAGTTGATTTTTTGTCTTCCAAATTTTATTTGGTGGAATGATAGGTCTATCTATGTTATTTAAGTTGTTTTAACAAACATTTACAATTTAAAGGCTGTAAATTTTTTTAACGTATTTTAGCTTCTTTTTTTTTTGGCAATTTTCAAAAGTTATTTTTATTGGTTTCAAAAATCAAATTCGATATTACTTTTATTAATTTTTCAGCTCTTACTTGTATATTAGTACATTTTATACTTATACTTTGGCAATTTTCAAAAGTTGTTTATTGGTTTCAAAAATCAGATTGGATATTTACTTTTATTAAAATTTCACCTCTTACTTGTATATCAATTTACTTCTCTCTTCATCTTATAGTCCTAAAGTCTTATTAGGTAAAAAATGTTTTTAGTTTATTAGTTCATTAATCATTACGCAAATCTATTACAGTTCATATATCAACAATTGATATAAATATATATATATATCAACACCACACCTTACAATAGGTCAACCCGTTGGGACAACATTCTTACCAAAGGATAGTCTAATACACCATTGCATATATGGTCAAAACACGAAAAAAATATGGATTCTTTGATATCTTATTTTTCCCAATTTGTTACTATTTTTTCGTAATTTTTTGCTTAAAAAAAATTCTGACCGATATAGGCTGATATGGCCCCAATGCTGATACACGATGTTTTATTGTATTTTTTTTTTGCCAGACCAATACCGATACATGACATCGTATCATATCATTTCTTGGCAACTTCTCTTCTTCCTCTTCTTCTTTAAAAAGAAAAGAAAAAAAAAATGGTTGTATTGACCTATATCAACTAGAGAGGTCAATATAGCCACAAGGCCCTTTTTTTATTTTTTATTTTTCCATTTTATCTTTTGCTTTCTCCACTTTTTTCATTTCAACCATTAAGGAAGCTTATAAAGTAATTTAGGCTAGATCTAGGCTTATTTTAAGGATCTAAAAACAAGATTTGAGTGGGACTCAACAAATTGAAGTGGAATGGTCCATTGTGGCCAAATCGAAACGAGGCATAAACGATCACCATTTTTTTCATCTTTTCTTTTTTAGGTAAGAGGCCCTAATCCACCAAATGACACTTGATTTGTATAGGGCCTATTTAGTTGGTTTTCAGTAGGGGAGAGAGATAGAGAGAGCGGCGGGGGGGGAGGGGAGTGGAATCTGGTTTTCAAAATTTTTTCCTGTTTTCCTGATGATTTTCCAAAACTTCAACCACAAAAATTTTGGGCCCTACATGCATATACCGTCTAATATGGGTCTGAAACAGTCCAATACACCACATCCCCAATTGGCTACCATTATCTAGCCTAGAGCTATGAAACAAAGTTGAATAAAATGATGAAGAGAAGAAAAAGATGTAGCACTCTCTAGGCTACTGGCTCTTGCTTGCAACAGGAAGTACACTTGTAATACACGTAGTACAATTTTACAGTTTTCAACTATACACAATAGAATGTTCTCCAGTTGTAGCACTCATTGTTACACATTAATACTATTTTCCCAATACAATATAAGCCACTGGACTATCACCCAGTCAAATAGATTTAGTTCTCACCTGTTATTTTATTTGTCACTTGCTTGTTTGGGAGCGCTTGTAATTGGAGGTAAAATGGGAAATGGAATTGGGAATAAATGGCTTACATAGTTGTGTTTGGATGGGAGTAAATGAAATGCATTTGAAATCCAAATATTCTGTTTGGATGGGAGTAAATGGGAGGAATTGGAATGCATTTGAATTTTTTGGTATAATCGCAGGAATATATGCGACATCCCAAATCAGCTTTAATATCCCAACTTAGTGTACATATGCGATATTTAATAGAATGATTGTAATAAGCCCATTGAAATATATACTTTAGCAAAAAATGAGGAAATTTGGAGCCTCGAGTAAGCCACAAATGTAAGGATCACAAACAAGCAACTTACCAACTTTTTTAACCGTCCATTTATATGGCCATCCTTTGGACAGTTTGGATCATTCTTTTGGTGTGATTTTAGTAATGTAGCCAATTGTTGGATTATTTCAAAGTATCATTAGCATGACACATGTGGCGGACATGTGCGTAATGGCACCTTTGTTTACACGTGCGACTCTCCAAGGGAGCTAAAAAAGGCATTTCACCCCATTTACTTCCAAATCCTCTCTTGTAGAGAGGACTTCATTTACATGCATTTACTCCCATCCAAACGCACCTCAGTTACCATTTACCTCCATTTACTCCGTCCAAACGGCCCCTTAGTAATAAGATGTCCATCAATGTCAATTTTGTCATGGAAATTCCAGCCTGTTAAAAGACTCAAAGACAACATGTAAGCATTTTTGCTGCAGATGACCCCATGGGCATTGCTTTTCAAATTATTAATGAATAGAGCTCTTCATTTCAATGTTTTTCACAACGTTCCGGTTGAAGTGATTTTCTATATCTTAGAGAACCTACCTGCATATTTCCCTGACATTTATTTTCCCACATTTTGATGGTGACTAAATTAGTTCTGGCCTGTAGATGGGACAAACCAATACTGCTTGCCTGGGGAGAATCAGATAAATATTTAGCTAAATCAGAGGCAGAGGAGTTTCAGAAAGGAAATCCTTCTGCTGTCAAGCTTAGGATGATAGAAGGAGCTGGTCATATGCCACAAGAGGATTGGTAATGAAAGACCCACAATGCAACTTGTTTTTTTTTTTTTTTTTTTTTTTTTTTTTTTTTTTTTTTTTTTTTTTTTTTTTTTTTATATTTTGGCATTCATGTGTAGTGTGCTGATAGGATTCTCTATTTTGCAAGATTCTCCTGTTTTCCGTGAATCTGTTTTTATCTGTCTCAAATTCCTCATTTTCTACAATCATGTTGACTAGCATACCGTACATGCAGGCCGGAGAAAGTTGTTGCTGCTCTGAGAGCATTTCTATAAATAAAAAATGAATGGACGATGGCCTTGTAATTTTTTTATTTATCTCCAGGTTGGTCTTGCATGGAACGGTAAAACTACATTGCTGAATGGTTTCTCCCAAGATATGCAAACATGGTTTTTTTTTTTTTTTTTTTTTTTTTTTTTTTTTTTTTTTTTTTTAGTTTTCCATCTTTCCTGATTCTCACAGGTATTGATTTCCAGATATCAGCATTGCAGGGTTGGCGATTTATCATGATTTTAATCAGAGGTAGCAGGTATGCAAGAAGATACTTCAATACATGAAGTTAAATGCATCCGAAATGGAATTCAAGGAGATCCTTTGTAAGTGAAATTTATGTCACTTTGTCAGGCTTGTGTCATCAAAATGACCGTCTCCTATTTGACCTAACCTAGACAAACATGTTCCTGAATAAAAATTCTTCATTTAGATTAGGGATAATTGTAAACAACTCCCGTTTGCTTTATGGCAATTGTAAATACCTCCCCTCTGGTTTGGATTATTGCAAGCACCTTCCCTCTGTTAAAGTCATTAGAGGATTCTGTACCAAATAACACAAATACCCTCATATTAGAAGTTCTTTTTGCCTGTCTCTGTGGCCCACCGTTATGTATAGATGGTATCCAACCCATCCATCAGGGTCCCTCCACCATCAATACTGGATGTCCAGAAAATCAGGCTAGTCCAACATCAGGTGGGCCACACCAAGAAAACAATGGAGAATCACCCAGAAACCTCCAAATTCACATGGTGGGCCATCTAATGGATGGATCAGCCTGATTTTTGGTGTGCCACATGTTCACGGACTGACCATGCTGAATGGGCTGGATGACATATACGCACTACAGTAGGCCCATGCATCTACAGCTAGTTGTGTATGAGATAGGGGTACGACGGTCAACTGGTCAAAGATAATGGTGTTAACAAATAGTTTGGAGGAATCTGCAACGAATCTGTAAAACATAGGGGAGGTACCTGCAATAATCCAAACCAGTGGGGAGGTGTTTACAATTGTCATAAAGCAGATGGGAGGTTTTTACAAGTATCCCTTTAGACTACAAGACTAGTGAAGCTGAAAATAGAGAGCTCTTGAATTCAAAGTACTTATTTTCCTTCCTGGGAGTTTTGGGGACGATCTGATGGGGTTCCTTGCAATTAAAGCAGGAACATCATCAACGTATGGATGTTGTTGTCATGCCGTCCGTGCCTTTTCCTGCCACTGTAATTGACTGACCAATGTTCTCAAAATTCAGTTGGGTATCAATCCAGATTGTTAATCTAAGTAACTTAATAAGGGTTTGGAGCAGTCCACAGATTCAACTCTTTTCTGATTCGGTGGATGCCACCCATGTTACTCTGGTGAGATGAGATAGTTTTCTATTCCTCATTTTGACTTATAAATTCATAACATTGAGTAAGCTCTGATGTAATTTTCTTAATGGTATTGACATGCATCTCTAGGAGATCTTGTAGGATGTTATGTAAACGTACACCAAGATTTCTCCATATCTAACTTCATTGAAAAGTTTATTTGATTTTCCCACAATTTGATTGGGATTTACATCAGCACGTGCACTGGCCACTTTATAGGCACCCTTTCATCAAGAATGCCTGCACTAGCAGCTTTATGTATGAGAGAGAGTTCTGTTTGGTGCTGTAACTTTCTAGTCCAGAAAGTTCAAAATGCAGGTCAGGAATAAGTAGGGCTTCAATTGAGAGGAAATAGGTTGGGAAGGTGATGGGAAGGCAGATTTTATAGAGGGCTCAAGCTTCCAAAGTGGGGTAAGAGATTTGGGAACCAATGATACATGGATATTTCATAGTAGGTAAAGCACCAGTTCCATATCATGCCAAATACATTGGTTTATGTGGAAAATCCTTATCCACGGTGTTCAGGCTATATCTGCATATCTGGATATCTAGTAACATGCATGCATGCTATAAGTCTATTACATTGCGCTTGTGGCAATTTTGTGCTCTTCTTGCGGTCCAAACCCAGATGGAGGGGGGTTGTGTTAGGTTGGCAGCCGGCTTCAAACTCATGCCATAGCGTCCGTCATGAATCTAAACAATATGACGTTCCAAATTCATGCTAGGGTGTTTGCTATAAGTGATGCACTGGATCGGAAATTGGGTGTAATGAGAAATGGTCAAGGGTTGGCTAGGGCATCCCCCAAAAGTGACACACTTCAACAACACCCGGTTGCTGTGAAAAATTGTCAAGGGTTCTTGCGCCATTCTGATCGCAGGTAAAGAAGCTAGTTCCGGAGAATAGGATTCGTCTTGCCACATGGAATGTAGGAACATTGACAAGTAAGAGAATGGGGTTAGTAGATACAATGAAATTAAGAAGAGTTACCATAGTTGGCATTCAGGAGACTAAGTGGAAAGGGCCAAACTAGAGAAATTTATGGATATAAACTTTGGCATATAGGAAATGACAATAATATAAATTGGGTAGGATAGTGGTAGATATAGATTTAAGGAATGAAGTTGTAGATGTTAGGAGAGTAAATGATAGGATTTTATTAATAAAACTTGCATTAGGAGAAGAGATAATCAATGTTATTAGTGTGTATGCGCCGCATATAGGGTTAGAGGATAGAATCAAAAGACAACTCTAGGAGGATATAAATGGACTAGTGCAAGGAATTCCGACAGAGAGAGGATATCTTTAGGTGGAGACTCAAATGGTCATGTAAGAAAAGAAATTAGATGATATGAGATCATACATGGAGGATATGATTTTGGGAGAAGAAATAAGATGCGAGATGTCATCCTTGATTTTGTTATAGCATAAAATCTAGCTCTAGCAAACACATACTTTAAAAAGAGAGATGAACATTTTAATAACTTTTAAAAGTGGATCGTATACAAGCCAAATAGATATCTTTTTACTTGGGAAAACAAAACGATCAATATCTAAGGATTGTAAAGTTATACTAGGAGAGAGTCTGAAAACACAACATAGGTTAATGGTTATAGATGTAAACATTGAGAGATGGAAGAAGGGTAGCGAAATTAATAGGTGTCCAAAAATAGGTGGTGGATTTCAAAAGAAGAGAAAATAATGTTATTTAGGAATAAATTGATGGAAGGAAAGTAGAATGTCGAGGAAGTAGTAAATGTTGTGGAATGAGATGTTTTAGGAAAGTTGCTAAAAAGATGTTTTCGGAGTATCTAGAGGGAAACATAATCATATAAGGAAACTTGGTGGTGGAATGACAATGTACAAAAAGCTATTCACGAGAAACGTTCATGTTTCAAAGCCTAGCAAGGGACTAGAAATGATTTAAACAATATAGAAATGGCAAAAGACTGCTAAGAAAGTAGTGAGGCTAAACGTAAGACTCATGATGATCTTTACAATGGATTGGGGACAACAGAAAGTGAGAAAGATGTCTTCAAACATGCAAAAATGAGACGTTCCTTGGCTTATGTTGTTTGCTGATGACAGTTTTTATTGATAAGACAAGGGAGGGCATAAACACAAAGCTAGATTCATGGTTAACTGGACTAAAACGGAGTATACGGAGTGCAATTTTAGTAATAACGGGAGAAAAGACAGGAATTAGTTAAGGCCGCTGACCAAGAAGTTTCCCAAAATGACCACTTTCAATACCCTGAGTCAATAATTCATGAGAATGGAGAGATTGAGAAGGATGTTACCCATAAAATTCAAGCCAGGTGGAAGAAATTGAGATGTGCCTTTGGAGTTCTATGTGATCGCTATGTACCACTCAAACTGAAAGGGGAATTTTATAGGATAGCTATAATCCAAACCATGCTTTATGGGACAAAATGTTGGGCGGTTACAAAACAACATGTTCATAGGATGTGTAGCTGAAATGAGGATGTTGAGATGGATGAGAGACAAGAAGAGGAAGGATACAAATAGAAATGAATGCATTCGAGGGAACGTAGGAATAGTACCAATAGGTAATAAGATGAGGGAAAGTAGACTTAGATGGTTTGGTAATGTGCAATGGAGACGAAGAACTGCACCGATTATGAGTGAGTTGGTACAAGTTGAAGGCTCTAAAAGGGCAAGAGGAAGGCCCAAAAAGGATGTGGATGGAGGTAGTAAGAAAAAAAAAAAACCCTTGATGGCCTATGGTATAGCTGAAGGTCTGGCCCTTGATAGAGTGGAATGGCATAATAGGATTCATGTAGCCGACCCCAATTAATTGGTATAATGCTTAGATGATGTCGATGGGATAGGAACTCTCTATGCGACTCTCAAATCTTTTTAATTGTTGGCCGTTGGGTGCATTTGTCATAACTTGTATGGGATTGTGGTTCTCTTTCCTTATGCTAAAAATCCTATATGGAATCCTTTTTTACTCGGAAAACCCAATGGAAGGGGGAGTTGTAGGCTTAGGTCTATCTTTAAGGTATTTAGTCATAAAATATCCGAATTTTCAGCTTCTACGAATCCTAGAAACAATTAAGTTCGAATTCAATTGTGATTGAAGTAAAGAGAATGATCTTGATCCAAAGAGCAGTTGGTGGCAAGTTGGACTTATAAACAGTCTCATTGATTAAAACACCCTTAAGTCAGTTTATTGTTTAAGAGGGCTATTTAATTTTACAAATTGAGAATGAGGTGGTAATTGGTCATAAATTAGAGTCCAGATTGTATTTCATGTGAAATTTTTGTAAAAGAGAACTTTGAAACCCATATTGAAGCTAGCCTTCTCTTAACAAATGATGCTTCCTTCAAATCATTGTTTACAACCAGTTCGAGTTATAAAGTTGAAGTTTAGGACCCCAAATAGGCATCTGCAGATGGCATTGTGAAATAGGCGGTACAAACAGGATTAGATGTCTATGGTTCTGTAATGTCAAACAGGATAATCTCTTAGGTTAATCGAGGCCAGAAGAAATAAAAGAGGGATGGTTGGGTTGTAGGTTGGTGGAAATAATATTTTCACCAAAAGTAGAAGAAAAAAAAAAAATCAATGGAAAACAGATGATGTATGCATCGACAGTGCGGTTGTCAAGTCTGTAAATTCATGTGTGGGTATTCTCAAATATCCTATATTTTTTATGCGTGAGCGGTTTATGTGGCTTCCTGCACACTAGCATCTTGAGGGTAATAACATATTTGGACAAAAATAGCAATGCAATGATGATTCTGAAAAGATATCTCAACCCTGATTGCAATGCCTTCATCTCCATCCTCGACATGGACGGGTGGTTTATCAGGTGCTAGTTCTGGATTTGGTTTACTGACAAAGACACATGAATACATTCCAAGAGTGCATGTTAAGCTAATGATAATGGTGCACCTGTTCTTGTCTGTTGTGCACATTCACATATGCATGAAATGTACAAATAGTCACAAATATATTGCCTGGAATAGAGGAACAAGATTCGTGTAGCTGACCCCATTAGTTGGTATAACACTTGGATGGTGATAATGGAAAAATAAATAAACTTACATGATTGTGAAAAAGTTGTGTATTCTGAATGTTCCATTAGCAGCCCCCCCCAATGATGTGGCTCGACTTGATTTATTTGAGGCCCACATAATGCAGCCCATTTGATGTATTTGAGGCCCACGTGATGCGACCCATTTGATGTATATGAGGCCCGTTGGTGCAGCCCATTGATACGGCCCATTTGGTGTATATGAGGCCCATTGGTGCGGCCCATGTGATGCGCCCCACTTAATGTATTTGAGGCCCATGGGTTGAGGCCCAATGTAATGTATACAAGGACCATGAGTGAGGCCCAATGAGACGTATGTGAGGCCTTTATGTGGGCCGAATGTGATGTATATGAGGCCCGTTGCGATGTGAGATTCCACCATGATGTATGTAATGATGTTTATGACGGTCATGCCTTGGGAGCAATGATGGTTTGATGTCCACGTTGTAAGAGCAATGATGGTTAAATGTCCGCATTGTAACTCTCCCTAGGGCCCATTGTTAGGCCCATACTTGTAGTGGGTAGGCCGTCTAGGCTCGTCTTCATTATGAATAGAGTCCATCACCATATAACATGTTTAGTACAACTTCATGATTCATGCTCATATGCATCATATGTATGCTTGATATGAGGAGTGACTGATCATAGCATATGCATTCGGGCAGATAGTTTATGGGCTCCCTGATAGATGGAGTTGTCCCACATGAGCGTGTGGTACGCGCAGGATTGCTGCATGACCGATAGTGTGATTCATGCACTTCACATTTGTATGACATGATTACTGTTCGCCCTAGCGACATCAGGGCTGTTGCCTCCACAAACACATCGTGGATGGCAGGATCGGACGCCGGAAATACTGTTACTAGCATCGGGGCACCATAGATGTCCCTGGGTGAAAATTTCTAAACCCGATGATACTAGAGGATGACTCCAACGTCGAGACCGAGTGGATACATGAGCGCACGAGGGCCAAATACTAAGAGGTCGCGTCTCCTACTGTGTCGTGGTCAGTTGGAAGGGGGTGTGACCTTATCCACCCGAGGATAGGTATTGGCAGGCTATTGGCCAGGCGGATAGTGAAGTTTCTTACGCTCACTTGGACTGCGCGCCTAGGAAAGGGGCAGTGTCATTTGGAGTGTTCTAAACCCCGTGATTGTCCAGCGTGAGAACTGTACTGATATTTGATGCTCTGGTGATGAGTTTCATTAATATGTGGATTCGGACGAGGACTGGTATGATTAAGTTGCATCTTGCATCGCATGGCCTTGGTATGGCCGACATCGTTCACTCCTTGCATCGTATGGCCTTGATGTGGCCGATAGTATTCATGCCTTACATCGCATGGTCTTGATATGGCCGATAGCATTCATGCCTTGCATCGCATAGCCTTAGTAGGGCTAATTGTATTCATGAACTCATCAGTATGATTTCACATTACTCTGATATTGTATTCTAATCACGCTCATATTGCGCACACACTTACACCACCCTCTAAGCTTCTTATAAGCTTATGCACGATTAATGCGTGCTGGTTGAAAGTGCCCTGGTTTGTCAAGTTATGTGAGTGTTGAGTCAGAAGGACTACAGAGCCTGATAGGAAGATCAATTCAAGCGTCTGCCGTAACCGGATGTGTGTAAGCTCGCCACAGGTAAATTTAAAGCCTCACATCCCTTGTCCCAAAACACCAGGTGAATAAAACCCTTAAAAATAAGTTAGAAAATCATAGGGTTTTGTGGTGAGAAAACTTTTTCAAAATAGGAAAATATCTAAGTTTTTCTTGCCTTGTCGATTTTATCGAAATACTCTCGATATGATCGACCTGCGTTGTCGAGTCCTCGATGCTTCATCGATACCATCGAAAAGAGGACTAAATATGTCCAACAATCTCACAACATATTTGGACGAATTATCTATATATCGATACACCTATCGATATTATCGATACTCAAATCTCGAGCCCATTGAATATGGCTCGATAAGATCGACAGACAGATTTCCGGCGCCCTTGTTTTTTAAAGAAAATCTCAAATTCCTTCGAAATATCGATGCGTCTTCCGATATGATCTGAAATCAAATATCGATAAGATCGGAAGTCCATCGATGATATCGACCGTGGGCGCGCATTTCTTCCAGCAGATATTTCAGGTTGTTTTTAACTTTGATCGGAGGTCATTCGAGGAAATCGATATTCATATGTCGATAATATCGAGGCCAAGTCGATTGCATCGTAACTGGACACAGATTGTCCAACGAGCTTACTGAAAAATCTATTAGATTTATCGATGCATCGACACTACCTTCGATATTATCGATATATAAATTCCGATGACATCGGCTGACCCTCGATCATATCCTAAAAACCTGAAATATTTCTAGTCAAGTCTCTCTCATTTTTCAAGTGTCGATGGATCGATCGTATCATCGATGAAATCGGAGTTCGAAATCCGATGACATTGACAATTGTTTCGATTCATCGACCAGATGACAAAAGGTTTCAAAAGCGTATGATTTTGAGTTTGAGTCATCGAGCAGACCATCGATGTTATCTAGAGTATACGCTCAATGATATCGAACATGTTCGATGATATCGAACTCAGTCATAAATGTAACCGTTTTATATCCGTTGGAACCTTTTGCCTATATATAGAGGACTTGTCTATTGTTGCTGTGAGAGAAAGTAGAGAGAGTTTTTGAGTGTTTAACCTTAGATCATATACCCAAAGCCTTTTCTCTCAGGAAGTTCATCCTCCAATTCACCCTTACCATTGATATTCAATAGAGTAGATTGGGGAATGAACTTCCGCATTCAAGGATCCTCCAGCTACTACTTTAATGGCAAATCATTAAGTTGGGATGCCTTAAATGCCTAGATGATTGGAATTACTCTATCTTCCTTATAGGAAAACCTTTAGAAAGTAGGATTCCATCATAACCATGATCCAACCCGTCACCATATATCGGTTCATCTTTTGTGTTGCGGATCAAGGGAGCAGAAGACTCTTCGTCAACAAGGAGGAGGAGATCTTCGGCATTGTGCTGAATGAGACTCATCAACTTATTTGTAAGTATCTAGAGTCCAAGAGGACACTTGTAATCATTCCTTTGTAGGATTGGGTCTTAAGTGGTTCTCACCCTTTGAAGTTCTCAAGGAGGCCTCCGGCAGGAGTGTACGTGATGGGTGCGTTGTGTGGACCATTACTTTGTGGAGAGCATAAACATCAGGTTTGAGGTGAACCATGTAGAAACCTCGAGTTTGAGGTGAACCGTGTAGAAACCTCCGGTAGGGTCTTATGGAAAATCCTTGGCCAGTGTGCCTAAAAGTGGGTGCGTTGTGTTGACCCTTGCTCGTGAGAGCATAAACAGTTAGCCTCATTGTAGGTTGTAAAGGTCGAAGGTAAACCTGATTTAAAACCTTAGGTTAGAGGTGAACCGCTGTGAAACCTCTTTAGTGAAATCCGGCACACTGAAGAGTTGAGTGCGTCTGCCGGGAGTGGAGTAGACTGATCGTCGAACCACTATAAAAATGACTGTGTTTGAGATTGCTATTCTTCTGATTGTGTGATTTGCTTTAATATTTACATATCTGAACATTTGAGATCACACATCACACACTTACACAGTCATATCCATCATAAACTAGTTTGCATAGTGTTTACTTCTAAAAAGGTTTGTGATTGGATCCTCTACCGGGCTTGGAAGCCAGTAAAGTTATTTTTGAGTAATCATAATATATGTCTGTTGTTATGATTAGTGTAATAGGATTTTAAAATAAATCATAAAAACTTTTAAAAGTCCTATTCACCCCCCTCTAGGACATATTGGCATATTCCTTCTTCAACTAGTGCGGTCTTCACCGCCATTTCACAGGTGATGTCAGGGCGCAGCCGTAGCTTAGTCGCAGCATGAGTATGCAGTCGAGCTTCAGGAGTTTCCATTATTATTATCTTGTATTTTCCTTCATACGCATTGTACCTTAAAGTTTTTTATCATAGTGGATTTTGTGATGGTGTTTTTTTGTGGTTCGTAGGTTATGCTTATGGTTATGCTTATTACGAATCAAATCTATGTTAAAAATCCTCCTTATAGGATCCCAGGATCGGAACCTGGTGTATGGGTGCCGGGAGACGAGAATGGGGTACTACGGAGGCTGTCAGCGCCGGATTCGGCGATCGAAAATTTTGTGAGCCCGGTTTCCGAGTTTGGGGCATGACAGAAGTTGGTATCAGAGCATAACTTGCGAATAACTCAGGACAACATCACATATCTACTATGAGCTTAAGACAACTAGGTCCCGAGTTTGAATAACTTACCGATTTTCTGTTATCGACCCTTAATATACATGCCTTCGAGAGTTCTTAAGGTTAATAGACGCACTTGTTCTTTCCTATAGGACATGCCGCCTAGGAGAGCGACCCGAGCGACTCCCGCTCCGCTACCTGAGTCTCCCACTCCACCACCAGAGATCCCTGCTCCCCAGCCTGAGGATGCCTTTCCTCCACCTGAGACCGGTGCGGATCCAACCATACCCGTGAGTGTCTCCCAATTACAGCAGATGTTGTAGGCTGTGACAACCACCCTCTAGGGGCAGGGCAGGTACCCCGTTGTTTCGCCAGCCCAGGCAGAGCAGGAGCGCGCGAGCACCCTTCTTAGAGAGTTCCGACAGCTCGATCCCCCACGTTTCCAAGGTGAGCCAGATCCGATAGTAACCGAGAGGTGACGCTCCGATGTGGAGAAGATTTTTGATATGATGGCATGTGCGACCTAGCTGTTGTGATGTGGAGCCACATCTGGGGGCCGCTTGACTGGTCGTGGCCCATGCTCGACCGGTCGAGGGGTCCGCTCGACCAGTCGTGAGCAGTCATGGACTGACTCGACTCAAAGTCCAGCAAGCATCAAATTTTGGGTTCCGAGGTGCTCGACCAGTCGTGGCCCATGCTTGACCG